>JAYESA010000006.1:162208353-162633646 GCA_036927795.1 Iris macrosiphon | reverse complement strand
ATGTATACATATTTGTATATATATGTGTGTATTTATATCTATGTGCTTGTGTGTGTACATGTCTATGTGTATATATATATATGTATGTGTAAGTGTGCTTGTGTGTGTATATATATATATATATATATATATATATATACCAATACACACACACTCTAAGATATATATACATACACATACATATATATATATATATATATATATATATATATATATATATATATATATATATATATATATATATATATATATATATATATCTTAGAGTGTGTGTGTATATATATATATATATATATATATATATATATATATATATATATATATATATATATATATATATATATATATGTATGTGTATGTATATATATCTTAGAGTGTGTGTGTATTGGTATATATATATATATATATATATATATATATATATATATATATATATATATATATATATTTGTATGTGTGCATATATATACTAATATGTGTGTTTATATATATATATATATATATATATATATATATATATATATATATATATATATATATATATATATATATATGTATATAATTATGTGTGTGTGTGTGTTGATATGTGTTTGAGTGTGTGTGAGTGTTAGATATATATAAGTTAGTGTGTATATATATATATCTATAGGGTTATATATATGTATATATATAGTAGTGTGTGTGTGTGTATGAGAGAGGGGGGGGGGGACTGGACTGGAACTGCAGCAGCAGCAACAATTTTTAGGAGCATTAGCAGCAGCTGCAGCAGCAAATTCAGCGGCAGTAGCAGCATGCTTAGCAGCAGCAGCAGCAAGCAAGAGCTAGCAGCAGCAGAATGCGAGGTAGAGAGGGGTATTTATATATATATATATATATATATATATATATATATATATATATATATATATATATATATATATAGATATAGATAGATAGATTAGTAGATAATTAGATAGATGGTTGGATAGATATATAGATAGTTAGGTATATAGATAGACATCTATAGTTAGTTCGATAGGTAAATGGATAACTAGTTAGATAGAATGATAGATAGATGGATAATAGGTATTAGATAGATAGTTAGATACCTAGATAGATGCATAAGATAGGTAGATTAGAGATGAATAGATAACTAGGTAGTTAGATGTATTGATAAATAGATAGATATATGGATAGATAGATAGACAAGTTGATAGATAGTTA
The DNA here is from genome assembly GCA_036927795.1 of Iris macrosiphon. Taxonomy (NCBI): domain Eukaryota; kingdom Viridiplantae; phylum Streptophyta; class Magnoliopsida; order Asparagales; family Iridaceae; genus Iris; species Iris macrosiphon. Next base: position 162,632,443 of record JAYESA010000006.1, on the reverse strand, counting down.
GATAGTTAACTAAGATAAATAGATAGATAGACTAATAGATAGATAGATAGATAGGTGAATAGCTAAGTTGATAGATAGATATACAAATAGATAGATTAATACATAGATGGTTAGATAGATACATAGGTAACTAGATACCTAGGTAGTTAGAGATAAATAGATAGATAGATACCTAGTAGATAGATATCTAGATATCTATATAAACCCATGAATAGATGGCTAGATATTAGATAGATATATAGTATATATCTAGATAGGTAGATGGATAGGTAGAGGGATAGCTATATATATATATATATATATATATATATATATATATATATATATATATATATATATATATATATATATATATATATACATAGCTAGATAGATAGTTAGATATCTAGGGGTATATATATATATATATATGTAAGGTAAGGTAAGGTAAGGTGTGTAGATACCTAGGTGTATGCATATATATATTAGATATATATATTTTAGCCTAGATTATAGCTAGATATATATGTTTATGCATAGTTTAGTTAGCTAGAGGGGTAGTCGGGTTGAGTTTAGAGCGGTATCTTAATACCTTGAGATACCGAGGTATTTCAATACCTTAAGATAACCAAGGTATTGGGTTTCGAACGGGGTTTTTGAGCAATAGCCTAGGAATACTATTAGAGTGATTTTTATATGTATATGTGTATATATTTACGCGTGCTAGCATAGGTTTTAGAGGGTATATGCGGGGTTTATAGCCTAGGTTGAGGTATCGGATACCGAGGGTATCCCGGTATCTCAAGGAGGCGAGTTTGTGAGTTTTCTAGCTTAATGAGCTCGGTTTGACCGAGAAATTCAGGAGCACCCTAGTTTGACCCAGACTTGACCGTAGTTGACTCGGTTGACCGCCAAAGTCAACTTTTGACCTAGTTTTGACCCAGAGTTGACTTTTTGGACCAAGAGTTGACTTTTGACCCAAATTTCACCGGTTTGACCCGTTTGACCTAGAACGACCCTAGAAGCCTATTTTTTTAGTTATTTTTATATCTGTTTAACTCATTAGAACCCTGTTTAACCTTGCTTTTTGCATAGGTCCTTGCGACACCGGTTCGGATCGCCAGTTGCTCAGGACGTCAGGCGAGTATATTCTCTGATAGTTTTTATTATTTGATGATTATTATGATTCAGCTTCTAGTATAGTATCATCTGATTATTCTGGCACAACACAGGACACTGATTGATATTTCTGGATTCATTTACTTGTGACACGTACATTTCATGTTTCTGGCCCCTATTCTGGAATCACTACAGGCATCACCTACAGGCATCACTCATGTTCAGGCTGGACTCATCTTGATTTGCGTGTCGGGTCTTGGATCCACTTGTATTAGTCGGGGCGGAGAAATACTCGAGTAGACATGTAAACATTCCCATCTGGAATCATCAGGCATCACTCTCTGGTCTAATCTGGAATGATAGCAGCCGCGCACCCAGTGCGCGGTAAGCCGTACTTACCCCTAGCCGTTTACATGTCGAAACAAGTATTTCAAAGACACCGAGTTCATTCTTTATAGTCTGGACTCTCATGCATTTCTTGACTTGTCTCACTTATATGTTTCTGGACTTGACTCACTACATGTTTTTCATGCTAGACTCACTACACGTTCATGTGCACAGACTTACTCTTAGTGTAGATTTCTTGTATCTTGCAGTTATTACTATCTTGCTCTGATATCCATGCATCTTTACCTTTATGCACCAGTTATACATATTTCCTTGTTTCATACTTGCTTCATTCTTCTTGCTACTTGCTATAACTGTTTTATAGTTTTTATCATTTAAATGGAACTGCTGTTAGAGATGTACTTGCTCCAGTCCTGACTGGACATATTTTTCAGAGTATCCGGAGGAGTGGTGTCCGACGTTTTATGGACCTGAGCCTGTCGATGGTGCAGACAGGGACCCTCTAGTTTAGGGATAATTTCTGGGTTGGTAGCCGGGATCACTGAGACCTTGTTATTATTTTTATTAGCTTTAGCACCGGATTTGTCTCCGGTTTTGGATTGAGACCTTGTTTGTATATTATTTTGGTTCATGTATTATTATTATTGATGTTGTGGTTGTTCTAGTAGTAGTTGTTGGTTAGACTTTATAGTTGTTAGATCTCTGTGTTATCTTATCGTGCTTAGATTCGTGATTGAGTATATTATGATTATCATTGTGATATTTGCTCCTCTGTTTGGAGTTGAGATCTTAACATGTTTATATTGTTTGCGTGGTTGCCCTCCTTTTGGAGAGGTCATGGCAGATTTTTTGTGAGTTATCTAGATAGTTGACCTAGACAGCGTTCTACCGCCGATGCTGCGGCATAGGCTGGACGTACCCACGACTCATGTCCAATTTTTCGGGTGCGGGTCGTGACACAGAGGCCGAGATGCGTGAGCGATATCCTTATCTGTTTGAGCCGTGAGGTATAATTCTTTCTTGCTTGTATTGATTCTTCTTGGTAGTTACTTTCTTTCTTAATTTCGGGGACAAAAATTTTCTAAGGTGGGTAGGATTGTCACCCTCACTTTTTTAGCTAGGGGTAGTTTGGTAATTTGACATGGGTATTTTATTTTTGGATATAATATTGAATATTAGTGTGATGATTGTATTAATTGTTTAATTATGTTGAGCTATAAATTATTTGTGACTTATATTAGTTATTTAGGTAAGAGACTTGTGTTATTTATTTTAGTTAGAGAGACTAGCCCAATATTTAGACTTGACACATATGGACTCATTTAGACTTGTCATGACAATTAGTGAGCCCAACTTGGACCCAAGCCCATTAGTTATTTCCACTAATTAATTAAGGAGATTTAGTTAATTATAATTAGTTAGAGACTTCCAAAAATACCCATATTTAATTATTCTTTATAATTTACCATGTAGGGCTAACTTGGACATTTAATTTTGCTTGGGGAAGGTTAGAATAGGCCGACAACTATTGGGGTGGGGTTCTTCTCTCTCCTCCCTCATTTTCATTCATTGCATTTTGCTCCAAAATTCTAGATCTCCAATTTTATATTTTCCCTCCATTGATTTTTTATTCAATTCACCACCATTTCTTTCTCAAATTTATCACTCTTGGAACTTTGGAGCTTGGAGAAGCAAGAAGCACAAGAAGGAGGAACTTTAGAGCTAGAGATCATGTCCAATTGTATTTTTATTGGGAATCAATCTCCCAATTTATAATTTCTGAATTTTCTTTATTATAAATTCTTAATATTGCATTTGACCATTAGGAATAACCCCATGGCATAGGGCTACCTATAGGAACAATTTTTAGGCTATTTGGCTAAGTATTGTGCGTTCTATGTGGTATTTTGTGTGCATGTTGGGGAAATTATGAGATTGACACATCAATTATGTGTCATGAGAATAATTAGATCTAATTAGAATTTGATCAGAGTTGTGGGACTAGATACGTGTCCACAATTGGATACATGTAGTCTGTATCATGATATTTTAGTGCTCCAGTCCTGACTGGACATATTTTTCAGAGTATCCGGAGGAGTGGTGTCCGACGTTTTATGGACCTGAGCCTGTCGATGGTGCAGACAGGGACCCTCTAGTTTAGGGGTGATTTTCGGGTTGGTAGCCGGGATCACTGAGACCTTGTTATTGTTTTTATTAGCTTTAGCACCGGATTTGTCTCCGGTTTTGGATTGAGACCTTGTTTGTATATTATTTTGGTTGATGTATTATTATTATTGATGTTGTGGTTGTTGTAGTATTAGTTGTTGGTTAGACTTTATAGTTGTTAGATCTCTGTGTTATCTTATCGTACTTAGATTCGTGATTGAGTATATTGTGATTATCATTGTGATATTTGCTCCTCCGTTTGGAGTTGATATCTTGACAGGTTTATATTGTTTGCGTGGTTGCCCTCCTTTTGGAGAGGTCATGGCAGATTTTTTTGTGAGTTATCTAGATAGTTGACCAAGACAGCGTTCTACCGCCGATGCTGCGGCGTAGGCTGGACGTACCCACGACTCATGCCCAATTTTTTGGGTGCGGGTCGTGACACATTTTTGGTGGCGGCCCATGCAGGTCTCGATTCGCAATTAGTGCGATGTCGTGGTGGTACAACAACTTAGTTGTACTGCTGCGAGCCTGCTATAGGATCTAGGATCTAGGATGAGAGTGTACTCAATCACGACTAGGAACAATTCCAATCTAATTATTCTGAAATTGCTTTCTTTTGAAATATTACTGTCCTTCTTTGATGATATCGTATCTTGTACCGTATTGACTTCTTTTGATCTGTGTTCAGGATGCCTCCGAAGACACGATCCCATCGTACCATTCCAGCAGTTGCCACTGAAAGGTCTGCTACCTCTCGTCCAGCTCATATTTAGGCAGCTGCTACCGCTCCACTCACCACTCATGCGGTCGAGGGAGCATCTGCTTCTCTCGGGGATCCTCTTTCACCTGTCGATCCGAGGACTACCCAGTCGTTCCGGTGGTTCCTCCACCACTTCCTGCTCCAGTAGATGCCGCGCAGTTGTTTGCGTTCTTCAGGGAGATGATGGACGCGCAGCACCGTCAGGTGGATGTGATGAGATTGGGCATTGAGAACGCCTACCAGGTGGCCATGACGGCAGTGGATAGGGTGGCACAGATTCAGCCACAGGCTGATGAGATTCAGCATCCGAGGCCGGGCAGTATTATCGACTTTCAGAGGATGCGACCCATGGAGTTCCGTGGTACAGAAGGGATCCTGTACGCGGATGACTGGATAGAGCAGATCGAGGGATCTTCAGGCTGGCGCAGATTTCAGACAGCATGCAGATAGAGGCAGCGGGCAGTCAGATGTTCGACCTCGTCTTGACATGGTATCACACAGATATGAGGATTGCGGCGCCAGGGCTTACTTGGGAGGCTTTCAAGAGGCTTTTTAAGGAGAAGTTTTTTCCTGATGTGGCGCTCAGTGCTTTGGAGAGCCAGTTCGAGGCACTCATCCAGGGGAGCATGACGGTAGACGAGTACGCAGTGGAGTTCTGCCGTCTGGGCAGATTTGTAGATGGCTTGAGTGAGGCAGCAAAGGCGAGGAAGTTTCGCAAGGGCTTGGTTATGGCGGTCAAGTCTTTGACCAGGAGCGACCGCGAGGCGACTTTTGAGCAGATAGTAGGACATGCTCAGAGAGCAGAGGATGACTTGGAGCTCAAGTCCAAGAGAGGCAGGGATGATTCAGGCAGTGCCAGTGGTAGTACGGGACCAGCTAAGCGTCCCTATGTGCAGAAGGTAGCGCAGCAGGGTCAGGATCAGAGGGTGCCCACTTGTGCCTATTGTAGGAAGGCAGGACACACTTGGGATGTTTGTAGGAGGAGGCTGAAGGTGTGTTTGTTCTGTGGATCCGCTGCTCACCAGATGCGAGATTGTCCCACTGCACCTCCATTGGGTGGAGCACAGGATCAGAGAGTTGGAGTTAGGCCACCTGTGGCACAGCATCATGCCCCGCACCAGCAGAGGGATACACCCCAGCAGGGCAGGGCTTATGCGTTGACGGTCGAGGAGGCTGATGCTACGGATGTCGGGTTAGCAGGTCTGTCTCTTGTTTCTTCTTCATGTCCTTTTCCATTCCTGTGGTGTGCTTCATTAGTACCTGTTAGATTTTCTTGTGCTGTGGTAGATAGTGTAGTAACCCTAATTGAGACTGTGATAACATGACCAGTAGGACCCTGATCTTGTATGTTGTTTAGGTAGAATTTCTTGACTGTGATTGTTGGGGGTTTGACCTAGAAGGAGTGTGATTGACTTTAAATTTCGAGGACGAAATTTTCTAAGGAGGGTAGACTTGTCACCACCCCATTTCCAGAGCCGGATTTTTTTTATTTTTAATCTGATTAAGTGTGTATTATTTATAATTAATTATATTTATATTTAATTAATGATTGTACTATATTTTTTATTGATTGTTTAAGGATTTTGGCTAGCCTGGACCCATGTCAGACCCTAGTGGACCCATGTTCGACCCAGCCCACACCCCTGTGAGACTTATTTTTGGGTTTAGAATATTTATTTTATTTTTAGGAGGTTAGTTGGAGAGATTTGGAGCTAGTTTGAGTGCTTTTGGAACCCGGAACCCGAAACCAAGTGAGTAGGGGCGTTTGGGAATTTGGTGACTTATGTAACCCATTTTTATTTGCTTGGCCGGCCCCCCATCCATTCCCACCCGTGCAAACCAGCAAGGAGCAGCCTCTCTCTCCCCCTTTGTTCATTCCACTACTTCTTCTTCTTCTTCTTCTTCTTCACATTCTACTTCTTCTTTCTTCTTCCTTCCTTCTCCAAGTAAGCTTTTCTTCCTTTTTCTTCCTTCTTTCTTCTATTCCTTCTTCTTTATGCTAGCCCTAACCTTGCATTTTCCCCAACCTAGGTGTGAGGAGCTTAGATCTAGTGTGAAAGCTAGATTTGGTGGCTTGGAGCTTGAGGGAGGTGATTTATAGGGGTTGTGAGACTTTGGCCTTGGGATTTCAACTCCCAAAAGGTAAAACCTAACTTTACCCATGCTAATTATTTTTGTGTAGTATAATTAGTATTGTAGAACCTTCCTAGACCCTAAGCCTACCCGTGGGAGGAAGTTGGAACTAGTTTGGTAGTGTTTGGAGACTTTAACACTAGGTTTTGTGTCAATTTCGGGTGAAATCCGAATTTGGCCCAATTTTGGGTGATGCCCTAGGTTAGACGGACCTAGGTAGACGTTGTTGGGTGTCTTGAGGGTGAGTGCGTGTCTTCGTTCGGACACGGGAAGTCGTGTCGCGGAGAAACGGGCGTTTCGGGCGAATTTGGGGCTTTTCGTCGTCGCCGATTCTAAGTGCGTGCGCATTTCTGCCACGGACCTAGAATCGATGCAGTAGCATATTTTCTAGGATCTAGACATCGTTTAGAGCGCGTGGGTAAATTTTGGGCCGATTCTGAGTTCGTTTGGTGTGCGTTTCAGGAGGTTTTTTGAGCCGCGCACCACGTGTTCGTCGAAATGACCGAACGGCATTTCGACTTGGTTTCCTCGTTTCGGGCTTGTGCGCACGTTGGGTTAGTATCGGGGAGTGTGTGCTAGAATTTTCGAGTTATATTTTATATATTTTAGGGTGTTGGTGAGTGTCGGGGTCGTTGGGCGTGAGTGGGGCGTGTTGTTTGTGTGTTGTTGTGTGTTGTGTTGTGTTAGTGTATATGTGTCTATATATATATATATATGTATATATAATTATATGTATGTGTGTTTATGTATACATATTTGTATATATATGTGTGTATTTATATCTATCTGCTTGTGTGTGTACATGTCTATGTGTATATATATATATGTATGTGTAAGTGTGCTTGTGTGTGTATATGTATATATATATATATATATATATATATATATATATATATATATATATATATATATATATATATATATATATGTGTGTGTGTGTGTGTGTGTGTGTGTATGTGTATGTATATATATCTTAGAGTGTGTGTGTATTGGTATATATATATATATATTTGTATGTGTGCATATATATACTAATATGTGTGTTTATATATATATATATAGATATGTATATAATTATGTGTGTGTGTGTGTTGATATGTGTTTGAGTTTGTGTGAGTGTTAGATATATATAAGTTAGTGTGTATATATATATATATGTATATATATAGGAGTGTGTGTGTGTGTATGAGAGAAGGGGGGGGGACTGGACTGGAACTGCAGCAGCAGCATGCTGCTGCACTGTGCAGCAGCTGCAGCAAGCAAATGTGCAGCAAGCAAATGTGCAGCAGCAGCAGTTTTTTAAGGGGGGGGCAGCAGCAGCAGTTTTTAGGAGCATTAGCAGCAAATTCAGCAGCAGTAGCAGCATACTTAGCAGCAGCAAGCAAGAGCTAGCAGCAGCAGAATGCGAGGTAGAGAGGGGTGTTTATATATATATATATATATATATATATATATATATATATATATATATATATATATATATATATATATATAGATAGATAGATAGATAGATAGATTAGTAGATAATTAGATAGATGGTTGGATAGATATATAGATAGTTAGGTAAATAGATAGACATCTATAGTTAGTTAGATAGGTAAATGGATTACTAGTTAGATAGAATGATAGATAGATGGATAATAGGTATTAGATAGATAGTTAGATACCTAGATAGATGCATAAGATAGGTAGATTAGAGATGAATAGATAACTAGGTAGTTAGATGTATTGATAAATAGATAGATATATGGATAGATAGATAGACAAGTTGATAGATAGTTAGATAGTTAACTAAGATAAATAGATAGATAGACTAATAGATAGATAGATAGATAGATAGGTGAATAGCTAGGTTGATAGATAGATATACAAATAGATAGATTAATACATAGATGGTTAGATAGATACATAGGTAACTAGATACCTAGGTAGTTAGAGATAAATAGATAGATAGATACCTAGTAGATAGATATCTAGATATCTATATAAACCCATGGATAGATGGCTAGATATTAGATAGATATATAGTATATATCTAGATAGGTAGATGGATAGATAGAGGGATAGCTAGATATATAGATATATAGATATATATATATATAGATATATACATAGCTAGATAGATAGTTAGATATCTAGGGTATATATATATATATATATGTAAGGTAAGGTAAGGTAAGGTAAGGTAAGGTAAGGTGTGTAGATACCTAGGTATATGCATATATATATTAGATATATATATTTTAGCCTAGATTATAGCTAGATATATATGTTTATGCATAGTTAGTTAGCTAGAGGGGTAGTCGGGTTGAGTTTAGAGCGGTATCTCAATACCTTGAGATACCGAGGTATTTCAATACCTTAAGATAACCAAGGTATTGGGTTTCGAACGGGATTTTTGAGCAATAGCCTAGGAATAGTATTGGAGTGATTTTTATATGTATATGTGTATAAATATTTACGCGTGCTAGCATAGGTTTTAGAGGGTATAGGCGGGGTTTATAGCCTAGGTTGAGGTATCGGATACCGAGGGTATCCCGGTATCTCAAGGAGGCGAGTTTGTGAGTTTTCTAGCTTAATGAGCTCGGTTTGACCTAGAAATTCAGGAGCACCCTAGTTTGACCCAGACTTGACCGTAGTTGACTCGGTTGACCGCCAAAGGCAACTTTTGACCTAGTTTTGACCCAGAGTTGACTTTTTGGACCAAGAGTTGACTTTTGACCCAAATTTCACCGGTTTTACCCGTTTGACCTAGAACGACCCTAGAAGCCTATTTTTTTAGTTATTTTATATCTGTTTAACTCATTAGAACCCTATTTAACCTTGCTTTTCGCATAGGTCCTTGCGACACCGGTTCGGATCGCCAGTTGCTCAGGACGTCAGGCGAGTACATTCTCTGATAGTTTTCATTATTTGATGATTATTATGATTCAGCTTCTAGTATAGTATCATCTGATTATTTTGGCACAATACGGGACACTGATTGATATTTCTGGATTCATTTACTTACGATACGTATATTTCATTTTTCTGGCCCTTATTCTGGAATCACTACAGGCATCACCTACAGGCATCACTCATGTTCAGGCTGGACTCATCTTGATTTGCGTGTCGGGTCTTGGATCCACTTGTATTAGTTGGGGCGGAGAAATACTCGAGTAGACATGTAAACATTCCCATCTGGAATCATCAGGCATCACTCTCTGGTCTAATCTGGAATGATAGCAGCCGCGCACCCAGTGCGCGGTGAGATGTACTTACCCCTAGCCGTTTACATGTCGAAACAAGTATTTCAAAGACACCGAGTTCATTCTTTATAGTCTGGACTCTCATGCATTTCTTGACTTGTCTCACTTATATGTTTCTGGACTTGACTCACTACATGTTTTTCATGCTAGACTCACTACACGTTCATGTGTACAGACTTACTCTTAGTGTAGATTTCTTGTATCTTGCAGTTATTACTATCTTGCTCTGATATCCATGCATCTTTACCTTTATGCACCAGTTATACATATTTCCTTGTTTCATACTTGCTTCATTCTTCTTGCTACTTGCTATAACTGTTTTATAGTTTTTATCATTTAAATGGAACTGCTGTTAGAGATGTACTTGCTCCAGTCCTGACTGGACATATTTTTCAGAGTATCCGGAGGAGTGGTGTCCGACGTTTTATGGACCTGAGCCTGTCGATGGTGCAGACAGGGACCCTCTAGTTTAGGGATAATTTCTGGGTTGGTAGCCGGGATCACTGAGACCTTGTTATTATTTTTATTAGCTTTAGCACCGGATTTGTCTCCGGTTTTGGATTGAGACCTTGTTTGTATATTATTTTGGTTGATGTATTATTATTATTGATGTTGTGGTTGTTGTAGTAGTAGTTGTTAGTTAGACTTTATAGTTGTTAGATCTCTGTGTTATCTTATCGTGCTTAGATTCGTGATTGAGTATATTATGATTATCATTGTGATATTTGCTCCTCTGTTTGGAGTTGAGAACTTAACATGTTTATATTGTTTGCGTGGTTGCCCTCCTTTTGGAGAGGTCATGGCAGATTTTTTGTGAGTTATCTAGATAGTTGACCTAGACAGCGTTCTACCGCCGATGCTGCGGCGTAGGCTGGACGTACCCACGACTCATGTCCAATTTTTCGGGTGCGGGTCGTGACACAGAGGCCGAGATGCGTGAGCGATATCCTTATCTGTTTGAGCCGTGAGGTATAATTCTTTCTTGCTTGTATTGATTCTTCTTGGTAGTTACTTTCTTTCTTAATTTCGGGGACAAAAATTTTCTAAGGTGGGTAGGATTGTCACCCTCACTTTTTTAGCTAGGGGTAGTTTGATAATTTGACATGGGTATTTTATTTTTGGATATAATATTGAATATTAGTGTGATGATTGTATTAATTGTTTAATTATGTTGAGCTATAAATTATTTGTGACTTATATTAGTTATTTAGGTAAGAGACTTGTGTTGTTTATTTTAGTTAGAGAGACTAGCCCAATATTTAGACTTGACACATATGGACTCATTTAGACTTGTCATGACAATTAGTGAGCCCAACTTGGACCCAAGCCCATTAGTTATTTTTACTAATTAATTAAGGAGATTTAGTTAATTATAATTAGTTAGAGACTTCCAAAAATACCCATATTTAATTATTCTTTATAATTTACCTTGTAGGGCTAACTTGGACATTTAATTTTGCTTGGGGAAGGTTAGAATAGGCCGACAACTATTGGGGTGGGGTTCTTCTCTCTCCTCCCTCATTTTCATTCATTGCATTTTGCTCCAAAATTCTAGATCCACAATTTTATATTTTCCCTCCATTGATTTTCTATTCAATTCACCACCATTTCTTTCTCAAATTCATCACTCTTAGAACTTTGGAGCTTGGAGAAGCAAGAAGCACAAGAAGGAGGAACTTTAGAGCTAGAGATCATGTCCAATTGTATTTTTATTGGGAATCAATCTCCCAATTTATAATTTCTGAATTTTCTTTATTATAAATTCTTAATATTGCATTTGACCATTAGGAATAACCCCATGGCATAGGGCTACCTATAGGAACAATTTTTAGGCTATTTGGCTAAGTATTGTGCGTTCTATGTGGTATTTTGTGTGCATGTTGGGGAAATTATGAGATTGACACATCAATTATGTGTCATGAGAATAATTAGATCTAATTAGAATTTGATCAGAGTTGTGGGACTAGATACGTGTCCATAATTGGATACATGTAGTCTGTATCATGATATTTTAGTGATATGGGTTGATTTAGAGATTTTTTCTTCGACACAGGGGTGTGCACATGTCATATTTTGCTATGGACACGTAGGTGAGTAGATAGCATTTTATATTGCTTATAATTATAATTCTAGACTTGCTCGTATCCTTTGTGAGACTTTTGGTGGTGTGTTGGTGTAAACACCCTGTTTTCAGAATAATTTTAATATAATTTTCCTAGATTTTTCGACATTTTTCTGGATGAAGAACCAAGGTGATTATGAGTTAAAGATTTTAAATGCTGTTAATTAGTGTTAAAATATTATGGAATAATATTTTATGATGTAAAATTAAAAATCGGACATATGGTCATTTTTTGTGAATTTATTGGACTCCGGAAGCATTTTTAAAGCCCTAGAAACCAGTGTACATTTAAACTGAATTTAAATCCGTGCCAACACCCAACATCCCCATGAGAGCCGAAGCCCAAGCCCAAGGAGCATTGACCCAGCCCAAATCCTAGGTCAAACCCAAGGCCCATCCCAAGGAGAGCATTGACCAAAGTCAAAATATTTCTAGGTCAAGCACCCAATCCCACATGTATTTAAATACAACATTTCCTTTCTTTTCTTCAAGAAAAAAAAACCAAAACCTAGAAAATATAATCAGCCGACCTCCCCCTACCCTTACTATTCACCTCCTCCCCGAGCCGAGGCTCCGCCAACCGGAGCTGAACCTCGCCTCCCTGTCCCACTCTTCCTCCTCCACGCCGTTGCACTCTGCCCGTAGCCGCCTGCACAGCACCGGGAACCGCCGGAGTCGACCCTTCCTGGCCATCTCCGTGGCTGCACACGACTTCGACGGAGCGGTTCTTCCCATCCACCGACCCGCACTGTGCATCCTCCGCCGGCAGTACAATATTTCCCTCTGACCGGCTGTGCCAACGCCGACCTGTGCAGCCCCTCTTCCGACCCAGCGGTGCAGCCACACCACGGCCACCATCCGGCCGACTAAGTCCCCTGGGCCGGCTGACTCGCTTCGGCAGTGAACCCCCTGACTCGTCCGGCCCGCTGTGAACTCCCCGTCCGACGAAGGAAGCACCGCCCTCGACTCCGACGACGAGCCAACCCCGACTGCATATTTCTCCGGACACAGCAGCCTTCCAGCACCCAGATGCCCTAGGATGCGTCGACTCCCTCCGGTGAAGTCCTCGCTGCCCCCGAGTCAGAACCCTATCTCGGACTCACGGCGGACACGGGAATTCTCGACCAGGACACGAAGTTGACCCTCGGACACGTGGAATTCAGCGTTCACGGAGCCCTGTTCAGGTACCGATTTCTCTCACCTCACAACTCCGTTTTAGTTTCCGTCAGTTGCTACGCGTAGACGATATAACCCTCTCGGTGCCCGTGCAACCCGCTCGGTACATCGCGTCCTGTGGTGATCGCACACCGCGATCCAAAAATAGGAAAAATAATGCCATATTTCACCCCGGAACTGAGTGCGCCCCGCCAAATGGGACGACTTGGTCGCACGCGGTCTTTACCAAAACATGTGCGACGTTGATACGGTCGTGTGGGATTTTGCAGAAGTCAATTCGGATGTGCGTGCACACCGGGATCAACGCGTATCCGCCGACAACGCGCCGTATCTGCCTATTCTGGAACACGCTGTAATTTTGTGTACACATGTCGGATCGAGACGAAACTTACGCCATCGGACTCGTAGCAATACGCGGGTCCTGTGACCCAAGTTTGGTCCGATTCCGAGAACGTTGACAAAATTACGTATCGTGGGCCCCACATGCTCCACTTAACGGGCAATTTTGTGATCGGCTCCCCGGAATCCAATTCTGAAAGTTTCGTTGAGTTCGTATCATCGTTCCTGACTTGTAGACACTGAGTTTGAGGAATTTGGAGACCTTTGATCCTGACACGCTTTTCAGAGCAAAGTGGCCCACATGTGGACACCGCTTTGGCCCAGAATTGTCATTTCTGCCCTTGTGTCCAAATTAGACTTAAGGACAAGCATTTCTAGCTATTTGATATCTTTTGAGACCGTTAGTGATGTTTATTACAGCTTTTGGAGGAGTACCTACCGGATCCACTGATACAGGGACAACTGTTGGTATTCCAATCCCAGGCAAGTGTACCTTGCCAAACTTTGCAGTCTTTATATATATTTTCCTTGCTTTATTTATATTGCTGTACATGCTCAACCTAGAACCATGTGACGTACTTAGCGTCCGATTATTAGTCGGGTGCCAACACTGTACGCAGTGTTGGGTACTGTCATCTAGAGATGGACATTCGTGACACTTTATATTCTCGTACTTGTCTCACCAAGTATACTATGACCCAGCACACTTGACACCATTCATGAGACAGGATTGTCCCAAGATATTCGTGGTGATTCTGTATAGGATACAGGACTTGACAGAGATACTATATACTTAGATACATTATGACTTGTTGCATTAGCTATGATCCCGTTAGACATGGACATGAGAGGTTATGGTCATGATATGCGTGGTTACATTGGGTGGGGAGAGACACATAGGCTACAGGCTATTTTCTATATATATCTACTACTATTGTGAGGCCGTAGACTCTCGTAGCAGAGCTAGGCACATTACGTGTTATCACCGCTACCGGCTCCCCGACACAAAGCTTGTAGTGGCTCAGCCTGAGTACTCGTGCTGCTCTCACTTGTATTTCACTTATATGGTTACTTACTTGCCCTATTTATTCTATTTATTTTCTGCACTGCATTTATTTTGGCATGAGCTTTCTTGTACCTTGCTATGTCCCCTGAGGACCTGGATCTGGATTATGTCCCCAGGATTTGAGGACGAGATCTATCCCGAGGTATACGGGACCGTAGCAGGAGCTGATCCAGGAGCTGTACCGCCATCCGAGGATGAGGTGTTAGCCGAAGACTTTTCCTGAGCATCCATGTTTCAGGCTCAGCATTTATTTATTTCAGTTATTTATATTTTGGTCTGTTGAACCATTATATTAAATATTTATCGGGTTGTTCCCTGAAGCATTTTGTTGAGATTAGCAGATGATTTATATCCTTATTTATTTTGTGGATCATATTTTATATCTTGTGTGGATAAGATTAGTTGTGCCATGATTGTCGTAGACTTTGTTTTTACAGCTTAAGTATGCCCTGATGGATCCATTAGATTGGGTTGTCCATCGGTGCGTACTGCTGGCCATTATCACGCATCCGGTCCTACGGTATTTTGGGACTGGGGCGTGACATGGTTTTTGTGGTGGCCCATGCAGGTCTACGAAAAAATTGTTCGGTTTCAACTTAGGGGCCGAACCAGCCTGCCCTAAGGATTGGATAAGTTATAGGATCTCATCCATTATTTAAACCATTATTGAACTCTATATCGAACACGAAATTGTTACTTGATTTGCATCCTGTTTGATTCCTTTGAGCGTTCTTACAGTTTATCTTTTGGTTGTAGAGTAATGGATCCCAGGAACGGAGATGAGATTCCTTTGGATACGCCACACGACGCTGTGGTTACTTATATAGATGGAGTGACTCCAGGGAATGGAGGACAAGCATCGCAGAGCGATCAGGTCGGTCGGCCTAATCCAAGGTTCCGGAGAGATGACATCCCACCTCCACCACAGTTCACTCCCCAGATGCCAGTTTTCCCGCCAGGACAAGCCATGGACGGGCAACAGATATTTCAGATAATGTATGCTATGATGCAAGCCCAGCAACAGATTCAGCAAGAGGCCCATCGACAGGAGGCCGAGTATCTGAGAACCAGCCTGGTATCCGCATTGGAGCAGGCAAATCCACCAACGAGGCGATCAGCGACGGGATCTATCACCGATTTCCGTCATCTCAAGCCTCGTACATTTTCTGGTAAAGAGGGGCCAACAGAAGTTCATGAATGGCTCACAAACATACAACACCAGTTGGAAGCAGCTGAACTTCCAAGAGAGAAATGGATGACTGCAGTCAGAATGCAGTTAACTAAAAATGCACACCACTGGTGGTTAGCAGAAGAGAGGAGGCTCGGACAGGACCGAGTCACATGGGAAGAGTTCTCAAGACTCTTCCAAGAGATGTACATTCCAGCAGTTGCACGGTCAGAGCTCAGAGACCAGTTCAACCGCCTTATCTAAGGCAATATGACAGTGGAAGAATACAACGCAGAATTTATTCGCCTAAGTCGCTTTGCCCCAACCTTGATCTCGACAGAGGAAGAGAAAGCTGAGAAGTTCTTTGACGGACTGAAGTTCGAGCTCCAGAGATTGATTGGATCGGTCGCACCTACATCTTATACCGATGTCCTTGCAGCAGCATGACACATGGAGCGCGTCCCTAGAAGGGAGTCAAATCTGAAGAGGCCAAACACATCAGTACTATCCAAGACAGCACCTGGAGATTCTGTAAAATGATTCTAGAGGAGTATACCAGAAAGAGCAGCACACAGGGCCATATCTCTTCCTACCTGTCACCACTGCGGCATGGTAGGACACATTGAGAGAGAGTGCAGGCGTAAGTTGGGACTATGCCTGCTTTTCGGATCAAACCAACATCTATCCAGAGACTGCACTAAACATAGAGAGGGAGCACCGAGACTAGCCTTGCCTGCACCACGACCAGCTTATCCAGCAGTAGGAGCACAGCAGACAGGAGTTGGAGGCGTCAGGCCACCAGCCCCAGGAGAAAATCAGCAAAGACCACCCCTGGCACCACAGTCAGCTCTATTTCAGCAGGCTCAGCAGCAGAGAGGTCCAGCTCAGGGACGAGGACAGGCATTCACATTAGCTGTTGAGGAGGAGGCTACTTCAGGCGAGGTCATCGCAAGTACTATTTTAGTAGCTTCATTACCAGCTGTAGCATTATTTGATTCTGGAGCATCGTATTTATTTATAGCAGCTAGCTTTGTAGCCACCCATTGAGTAGCTACCGTACCCCTTCTGAAGATGAAGAGAATTCTTACGGGAGGTAGAATTATTCCGGTTAGTGACGTCTGTAGATCATGTTCTGTAGTAGTCTGTGGAAGAGAAATGCGAGCTCAATTTCTGATCTTTCCATGCCGGATTATGATGTTGTACTTGGTATGGACTGGTTAATTCAGTACCATACGACTCTTGATTGCTGACTTGGGCGGGTTATATTTAGACCGCCAAGACATCCAGAATTCGAGTTTCTTCGAGGAGCAGTAGAGCAAGGAGTTCAGCCAACTCTTAGGGTACTATCTGTAGAAGGGGAGACAGGTTACCCAAGAGTCATATCTGAGTTTGTGGATATATTTTCTGATGATCTTCCAGGTTTACCGCCTGATCGGGAAATAGAATTCATAATAGACTTAACTCCAGGAGCAGAGCCTATCACTTCATCAGTATATCGGCTAGCACCTAAGGAGTTAGTGGAGTTGAAAGAACAGGTTGATGATCTTCTGGAGAAGGGTTTCATTCGACCCAGTGTTTCACCTTGGGGAGCACCCATATTATTTATGCCAAAGAAGGATAGAACAGTACGTTTATACATTGACTACAGGGCACTGAATGCTGTGACCATCAAGAACAGGTATCCCTTACCATGCATTGATGATCTCTTTGATCAATTGAGTGGTGCTAGGGTATTCTCGAAGATTGACCTTAGATCCGGCTATCATCAGATCAAAGTAAGGAAGGAAGACATCCCGAAGACAGCTTTCAGGACCAAGTATGGACATTATGAGTTCTTGGTGATGCCGTTTGGTTTAACCAACGTGCCAGCAATGTTTATGAGTTTAATGAACAGAGTCTTTCATCAGTTCTTGGATAAATTTGTGGTTGTATTCATTGACGATATTCTGATATATTCCAAGAGCCATGAAGAGCACGAGGAGCATCTCAGAATCGTGTTAGAGACCTTGAGGCAGGAGAAGCTATATGCCAAACTCAGTAAGTGTGAGTTCTGTATGGACAAAGTGCCTTTCTTGGGACATATCATCTCAGGAGAAGGACTTTCCGTGGATCCAGAGAAAGTTGTGGCAATAGAGACTTGGCCTTCACCCACATCAGTTGCAGAGGTGAGAAGTTTTCTCGGGCTTGCGGGATATTACCGAAGGTTTGTAGAAAATTTCTCGAGGATTGCAGAACCGATGACGAAGCTGACACGTAAAGACCAGGAGTTTATATGGACAGAAGACTGCCAGAAGGCCTTCGAAGAATTGAAGAGAAGATTAACAACATCACCTGTCTTGACTCTTCCCTCAGGGCCAGGAGGCTTTGTTGTTTACATTGATGCATCAGGTAGTGGACTAGGATGTGTTTTGATGCAACATGGCAAAGTCATTGCTTATGCGTCGAGACAGTTGAAGGTCCACGAGAAGAACTACCCAACACACGATCTGGAATTAGCAGCAGTTATATTTGTATTGAAGATTTGGAGGCACTACCTTTATGGGGAGAAGGTAGACATCTTTACAGATCACAAGAGTCTGAAGTATGTATATACTCAGAAGGAGCTTAACATGAGGCAGAGACGTTGGCTTGAATTGATGGTAGATTTTGACATAGATCTGCAGTATCATCCGGGAAAGGCAAATGTAGTAGCAGACGCTCTCAGCAGGAAGCCTACGGCTTATTTCTTGACGATGCAGTCCGAGTTATTGAGAAATCTATAGGAGCTTTAGATAGAGGTTGTTTTACCAGGACATAGTGGATTACTGGCTAATCTTGAAGTTAAGTCATCACTCGTGGAGAAGATTAAAGAGGCATTGCCCACCGATGCTAGATTTCGAAGACTGAAGGAGAGGACAGAAGCAGGCATGCAGACAGGACTTCGTATACACGAAGACGGAACATTGAGGTTTGGAAATCACCTGTATGTTCCAAATGGAGAATTGAGACATGAGTTAATGACTGAAGCACATAGCTCTATTTACTCTGTTCACCCAGGAGGAACCAAGATGTACCGAGACCTAAGACAGTATTACTGGTGGCATGGAATGAAAAGGGAGATTATAAGATTTGTGGCCAAATGCTTAGTCTGCCAGCAAGTAAAGACCGAGCATTAGAGGACTGCAGGTATGTTACAGCCGCTTCCTATACCAGAATGGAAGTGGGAATATATCACGATGGATTTTGTCACAGGATTTCCAAGAAGCCCCAGCGGAAGAGATGCAGTATGGGTTATTGTGGACTGACTCACTAAATCGGCACACTTCTTGCCATTTAGAGTTGGACAGTCCACGGAGGTACTAGCCGACATGTATATGCGACAAATCGTCAAATTACATGAAGTGCCGGTTAGTATTGTATCGGATCAAGATTCGAGATTTATATCTCATTTCTAGAGAAGCATGCAAGAGAGTCTGGGCACCAGACTCAAATTCAGCACCGCTTACCACCCACAGACAGATGGCCAATCAGAGCGCACCATTCAGATCTTGGAGGATATGTTGCGATCATGTATGCTAGACTTTGGAAGATCTTGGGAAGATCATTTGCACTTAGTGGAGTTCTCCTACAACAACAGTTATCAGGCCAGCATTCAGATGGCACCATTCGAGGCATTATACGGAAGGAAGTGCAGATCGCCTATATGTTGGAGTGACATTGGTGAACGTCAAATACTAGGTCCAGAATTGGTAACGCAGACAGTAGAAAATATAAAACAGATCCAGAATCATCTTCGAGCAGCTCAGGACAGACAGAAGCATTGGGCTGATACACACAGACGTCCCCTAGAGTTCAAAGAAGGAGAGCATGTATTCTTGAGGATTTTACCCACTCGAGGTACTATCAGATTCGGGAGCAGAGGCAAGTTGAGCCCAAGGTACATCGGGCCATTTGATATTCTAGAGCGCATTGGTGAGGTGGCTTATCGTCTCGCATTACCTCCATCCTTAGAGGAAGTACATGACGTATTCCACGTCTCACAGCTGAGAAGGTAAGTGACCGACCCGAGTCACGTAGTCGATCATTCAGAGATCGCAGTAGGCCCTAGCTTGAGATATGAGGAACAACTAGTTGGCATCCTCGACGTCAGTGAGAAGACATTGCGGGGATAGATAATCAGACTGGTTCGTGTAGCTTGGAAACATTATTCTCCTGGAGAATCGATGTGGGAACGAGAAGATAGTATGCGCCAACGTTATCCTCACTTGTTCGAGAATGCAGTTATAAACTAAGCAACCTTGTATTTTATAGTTCTTCCTTTGGTAGCTTATTCTTGATTGCGAGGACGCAATCCTCTTAAGGGGGTAGATTGTAAACACCCTGTTTTCAGAATAATTTTAATATAATTTTCTCGGATTTTTTGGCATTTTTCTGGATAAAGAACCAAGGTAATTATGAGTTAAAGATTTTTAAATGATATTAATTAGTGTTAAAATATTATGAAAATAATATTTTATGGTGTAAAATTGAAAACCGGATATATGGTAATTTTTTGTGAATTTATTGGACTCCGAAATTATTTTTAAAGCCCTAGAAACCAGTGTACATTTAAACTGAATTTAAACCCGTGCCAACTCCCAACATCCCCATGAGAGCCGAAGCCCAAGCCCAAGGAGCATTGACCCAGCCCAAATCCTAGGTGAAACCCAAGGCCCATCCCAAGGAGAGCATTGACCAAAGTCAAAATATTTCTAGGTCAAGCACCCAATACCACATGTATTTAAATACAATATTTCCTTTCTTTTCTTCAACAAAAAAACCAAAACCTAGAAAATACAATCAGCCGACCTCCCCCTACCCTAACTATTCACCTCCTCCCTAAGCCAAGGCTCCGCCGACCGGAGCTGAACCTCGCCTCCCTATCCCACTCTTCCTCCTCCACGTCGTTGCACTCTGCTCGTAGCCGCCTGCACAGCACCGGGAACCGCCGGAGTCGACCCTTCCTGGCCATCTCCGCGGCTGCACTCGACTCCGACAGAGAGGTTCTTCCCATCCGTTGACCCGCACTGTGCATCCTCCGCCGGCAGTACAGCATTTTCCTCCGACCGGCTGTGCCTCCGCCGACCTGTGCAGCCCCTCTTTTGACCCAGCAGTGCAGCCACCCTAGGGCCACCGTCCGGCCGACTAAGTCCCCCGGGCCGGCTGACTCGCTTCGGCAGTGAACCCCCTGATCCGTCCGGCCCGCTGTGAACTCCCCGTCCGACGAAGGAAGCACTGCCCTCGACTTCGCGATGAGCCAACCCCGACTGCATATTTCTCCGGACACAGCAGCCTTCCAGCACCCAGATGCCCTAGGACGCGTCGACTCCCTCCGGTGAAGTCCCCGCTGCCCCCGAGTCAGAACCCTAGCTCGGACTCACGGCGGACACGGGAATTCTCGACCAGGACACGATGTTGACCCTCGGATACGTGGAATTCAGCGTTCACGGAGCCCTGTTCAGGTACCGATTTCTCTCACCTCGCAACTCTGTTTTAGTTTCTGTCAGTTGCTACGCATAGACGATATAACCCTCTCGGTGCCCGTGTAATCCGCTCGGTGAATCGCGTCCTGTGGTGATCGCACACAGCGATCCAAAAACAGGAAAAACAATGCCATATTTTACCCCGGAACTGAGTGCGTCCCGCCAAACGGGACGACTTGGTCGCACGCAGTATTTACCAAAATGTGTGCGACGTTGATACGGTCGTGTGAGATTTTGCAGAAGTCAATTCGGATGTGCGTGCACACCGGGATCAACGCGTATCAGCCGACAACGCCCCGTATCCGCCTATTCTGACACACACTGTAACTTTGTGTACACACGTCGGATCGAGACAAAACTTGCGCCATCGGACTCGTAGCAATACGCGGGTCCTGTGACCCAAGTTTGGTCCGATTCCGAGAACGTTGACAAAATCGCGTATCGTGGGCCCCACAGGCTCTACTTGACGGGCGATTTTGTGATCGGCTCCTCGGAATCCAATTCTAGAAGTTTCGTTGGGTTCGTATCATCGTTCCTGACTTGTAGACATTGAGTTTGAGGAATTTGGAGAACTTTGACCATGGCACGCTTTTCGGAACAAAGTGGCCCACATGTAGACCCCGCTTTGGCCCGGAATTATCATTTCTGCCCTTGTGTCCGAATTGGACTTAAGGATAGGCGTTTCTAGCTATTTGATATCTTCTGAGACCGTTAGTGATGTTTATTACAGCTTTTGGAGGAGTACCTACCGGATCTACTGATACAGGGACAGCTGTTGGTATTCCAATCCCAGGCAAGTGTACCTTTCCAAACTTTGCAGTCTTTATATATATTTTCCTTGCTTTATTTATATTGCTGTGCATGCTCAACCTAGAACCATGTGACGTACTTAGCGTCCGATTATTAGTCGGGTGCCAACACTGTACGCAGTGTTGGGTACTGTCATCTAGAGATGGACATTCGTGACACTTTATATTCTCGTACTTGTCTCACCAAGTACACTATGACCCAGCACACTTGACACCATTCATGAGGCAGGATCGTCCCGAGATATTCGTGGTGATTCTTATAAGATACATGACTTGACAGAGATACTATATACTTAGATACATTATGACTTGTTGCATTAGCTATGATCCCGCTTGACATGGACATGAGACGTTATGGTCATGATATGCGTGGTTACATTGGGTGGGGAGAAACACACAGGCTACAAGCTATTTTCTATATATATCTACTACTATTGTGAGGCCGTAGACTCTCGTAGCAGAGCTAGGAACATTACGTGTTATCACCGCTACCGGCTCCCCGACACAGAGCTTGTAGTGGCTCAGCCTGAGTACTCGTGCTGCTCTCACTTGCATTTCACTTAGATGGTTACTTACTTGCCCTATTTATTCTATTTATTTTTTGTACTACATTTATTTTGGCATGAGCTTTCTTGTACCTTGCTATGTCCCCTGAGGACCTGGATCCGGATTATGTCCCCAGGATTTGAGGATGAGATCTATCCCGAGGTATACGGGACCGGAGCAGGAGCTGATCCAGGAGCTGTACCACCATCCGAGGACGAGGTGTTAGCCGAAGACTTTTCCTGAGCATCCATGTTTCAGGCTCAGCATTTATTTATTTCAGTCATTTATATTTTGGTCTGTTGAACCATTGTATTAGATATTTATCGTGTTGTTCCCCGAAGCATTTTGTTGAGATTAGCAGATGATTTACATCCTTATTTATTCTGTGGATCATATTTTATATATTGTGTGGATGAGATTAGTTGTGCCATGATTGTCGTAGACTTTGTTTTTACAGCTTAAGTATGCCCTGATGGATCCATTAGATTGGGTTGTCCATCGGTGCGTACTGCTGGCCATTATCACGCGTCTGGTCCCACGGTATTTTGGGACTGGGGCGTGACAATTGGATCCATATCGCAAGCGTATCATAGATTGAGTACGATACGGGTATGATGCAGTCCACGTGTTTGTTGTTTTGCTTTCTATTTCAATTTGATTTGTGTTTAGCTATTTGAGTATTGTTATTGATGTACATATGATATATATAGATATATATTGATTATGTATTCATCTACTTATGTTTATAGTATGTATTATGGTGTATTGGATGTATATGTGAATAAGGGGTTTGCATTGTGGATAGGTGTAGATGTTGTTCACTGTTATGGAATAGTTTGTGCACAGGGGTGTTGTTTCACTTATAGTTGGTTCGTGGATGTGTGTGGAGAGATTTAAGTACAGTGTTCACAGTGTAGGGGTCGGGTTGGAGAAATTTTTTGAACTTGCTGTACTAACAGCACAACAGCAACTAATTGGTTAAGGGATGATAGTGTATGAACTGTCATTGACAGTAAAGGGTAACCGAGCAATAACAGTTGCTGCTAATACATAAATAGCAGCAGTAGGGGCTTGGCAGTGTTGTGCACAAGTGTGCACAACAGTGAGGTTGCAACAGCAGTACACAAAAATAGGGATCGGGCATAGTTAATTATGTGCAATATGTGAAGAGGGGGAAATTGATGCTCGGGTGTCACTGATACCCGAGAGCATTAAAGCAGTAGTAGTAGTAGAGAGATTTGAGGTAAGAGTATTGTTAATATGGATATGTGTATATTAGTCAACGGTTAGTTGATGAGCTAGGATAGCTGCTAATTAGTTGTGCATGTTAGTATAAGTAAGTTGATGACGAATTTAGTTGATGATAACTGATATATGTATGATGTGGGTAAATGAAGAAGTTACCTAGTGAAGTATGGAGGTGAGTATCAGTAGGTGCCCCTTGAACTTTCATGTGCACCTGAGTTAAACTACGGGAAAAGAAGTAGCAGCAGCAGTAGAAGTGCTTGTTGTGCACTCAATTATGTACTACAGCATATGTAGAGCACTGCAACTAGGGGAGCAAGGAAAATGAATCAGTATTAGTTACTGATACAATTGTATTAGTAGAACAGGTAGAGGTACACAGCAAGTGAGCTTGAGCCAGTGCAAGTGAGGGAGTTCAGTCTGCACATATGCCAGACAGTGGTAGTGGCCATGTGTAGTGTCAGATATTAAGCAAGTGGGGTGTTAGTTTGGGTATCAGTAACTGATACAATAGAGGGAACTGAAACACTAAGTTAATGTATTAGATTATGTATGCTAGTGAGTTAATTTAGTGTTAGTGAGATATTAGTCACTTACGAGTTCAGTTAGAATTGAGTTATTATAAGTATGGAATCATTGTTATCTAGTAATAGAAGGTTAGTATATTTTAGCTAATGATTACTAGCAAGTTCTCAGTTGGATTAATGTCAAATAGTATATCTTAATACCAGTTGGTTAGGTAGGTTGATACACAGATGAGTATCAGTTGATACTAATGTAAATTAGTTGATAAACCGATGTATGTCAGTTGATACACATTATAAAGAATGTCAGCTAGTGATTTTACCTCAGTCCTTACTAGTTATCTGTAATGATTAGAGAGTTAGGTATAGTTAATTAATGTTGTATCGGTTAGTTAAGTTTCAACTCATAGTTAGAAGTTTTATATATATATATATATATATATATATATATATATATATATATATATATATATATATATATAGCAGTTAGTATATGAGTATTGGTCAAGATAGCTGGTATTGACTTACATGACTAGTTAAGAGTCATATGAGTCTAATAACCTTAGCTTGGACCTAGAAGTAATTGTATGACATAGTATCGACCTAGAAGCATGCATTAGTATATTTTAACCCTTTTTTTTCATCACATCATTTAACTTGATAATTCCTAAATATGATTGTGTGGCACCAGCTTGGGTATCGAGAGACACCTTGGCTCAGGATCGGAGGCGAGTACATTTTTATGTTAGTTTTTATTTTATGATAGTGTATATATCACATGTTCTAGAACTGTATACTTGATTCTAACACAGTGGTTACACCTGGTACTATATGGATCCTGTCAGGAGATGTTATCCCTTACCGTGTTCAGCAGGTACTCCTTCATATATATTTTATCGTGTGTATCGGGTATTGATTTTAGTGTACTTCATGTTCACATACTGCTCGTGTTTAGTGTGCTCATAATCGTGATTGTAACGTGTCATGATTGGATCCATTTGGTATTGGTTGGGGATGGGGGAATAGAAGTTGGTTATGTGATCAAGCTAAAGTGTATTCGCGTACATGTCGATTACATATCTCACGTGTAATCAAGTTACCCTATTGTATTCGTGTTCTACTCGAACCGATCACATGATAAACTTGTATTCCATGGATCATTAACTACTTGTATCTATTTCCTTTATTGCAGTTATTCTATTGCCTATTCTTCATTCCAGTATATTACCGGTTCACTCTAGTTTATTACATTTTGATGGTTAGTTATCTTGTATTCTTTTCTATTATCTGTTGTATATGCTTGATTATGTATTTGAAATTAATTTCAGAGATATGTACTATGCTCCAATCCTGACTGGATATATTTTTCAGATGATTGGCACGTAGACCAGTGTCCCACGTACTACAGACCGCAGGATGGCATACCTTTAGAGGATACTCCTTTAGAGCAGGAGGACCTAGTACCAGAGACTGAGGAGGCTTAGACTTATTGTTTAGACTTGTATTAGACTTTATTGAGGATTATGGCATGTATATATTATTTTAGACTTGTGGATGTATAGTGACTCTCTTTTTTTCGTTATTTCATCTCGTGCTTTATCTTTCTTAGTTTACTATGTGATTGAGTAAAGTTTACCATTTATCAGATACCCTTTTATTCCTTCGTTTGGAGTTGAGATGATTGAAAGGTACCATGTATATATTGTATGAGTTATTTAGATAGTAGAGTTGACCAGACATCGTTCTACCGTTGATGCTATAATATAGGCTGGACGTTGCTCACTACTCGTGCCCTTATTCCAGGTGCGGTTTGTGACAGAGTATACTTCAAGTATACGGTTGAATAGAAGCTTGGCGCACATTGGCTAATATTGATGGTGTGCTGGTGGTAGGTAGGGTGTGTGGCTTAGATTTGTTAGAGAGATCCGACGGTTCACTATCAACCCCTTGCCTATATATATCTTTGTTCTCATTCTTTCTTCCCACTTGTTCATTTCTCTTATTTTGCTCCCGATTTTCTTTATAGGCAAGTACATCTTCCAAATATGAAGAAACATAATCGTCTATAGTTTTATTCTTAGTACTTGTTGTTGTAATAAGTTTCTAGTAGTGTTCTGATTATAGTTAGTTCTTGGAGTTTTCTGATTTGAGTTGGTTATTGGTTTTATCTTAATTTTATTATGAGGGTTTTTATTAGTAAATTTTTCTAGATTTTCAAAATATGAGATATTTTCAAAATATGTTGTTCCCTGATTTCGAGTCTGGAATTTCCCTTGATTTCTGATTCTTGTTTCTTGAGGAATGGAGCACTGTCATAGTCTCAAGCTTAAGCTCTGAGTACATCAAATGGTGGGTCGGTTGGAGAAAAAGAATAGTGACAAGAACTACACAGGAGAATTTGAACTATGGGCACATGTTGAATGTGACCCGTATTCCATACTCGTGCGTTCTTTAAGTGTACTGCCAATTTCTTGCAAAATATGTCAAGGGGATAATTTTTTGGAAAAAAATACTTCTTGGCGTACTTTTGGAAGATTTTACCCTTTGGCGCACAATTGATGTATTATAGAACGAACCAAGCAAAAGTACGGTAATCTAGTTTTCAGCGTACTTTTGACCAACTTCCTCCTTGGCGCACTTTTAACCAATCAGTAGGCCAGAGCACAATTGACACATTATGCATTAACTATTAAAACTGCGCCGTTCTTACACACACAACCTTTGGTGCATTTTATAGACACTCAAAACTTAGCGTACTTTTGATGGATTAATAACTTGGCCTACTTGTTAACTATTGGTGCACTCTTGCTCGATTTATCCTCGATAAGCGAGCCTTGACTTTGGTACGTCTTAATTTCCAAGGCCCTTGACAGTCGTGCCCTCTATTGTTGCGCCACCCGGGGACTTGTGTTTTGTCTTGTAGTTATTTTTGCACTTGCATAGTGCGTCACTTATCTTACTCGTAACTCTTGCTTTGTGCGCCAGTTTGCTTGCATGAGTTAATGCGCCTATTCTTGTAATTCTTGATTTGTGCGCCACATCTTCTTGCTGCTCTATTATCGATTTTGTGAGCCATGTTATAGACTTTTGCGCTATGACTTATGGGACCTAGTGTTATAGGTTTTGTGTGCCACTATTCCTGGCTAGCCTATATTTGGCATTTGCAAAGTGACCCGGCCTAGGAATTTTGTGATTGATTATGCATGCAAGGTTCCTGTTGTGCACTTGATACCTATTCTAGATTAGTTAAGCTTGACCATGATTGATGATCTATGGTCCCAGAATTTGGGGAATTTATGAGGCATTCATGACCATGACTCGATCATATGAGATATGAGATTCCTAATTAATTATGACTCCTGACCTAAAAAAATATGATTCATGTGACCAACTGATAGATTTGGTATCCTGACTTGGTTATTATATTTGTGCCGATACACTTGTCCTGCTCGCCTGTTTATAAAGGCTTCATTGTACACTGAGTATGGGATATTGGCTAACATGTACACTGAATGTGACATGATGATTCCTGCTCGGTACATAATATTATATTATTAAATTCTTGGCACAAAAATGATAATGGGTCAGAACCATAGCATGGCTAGGTTATTACAGATTTGAATGTTGCACCTATATTTTGGTGGATCCAGACTTGACTCCTTATATGAAATATATTCGTATCAAATATGCCCATACTTTGTACGAAATCATTAAGGGGAATGTTCCTATGGCCATGACAGGAAATTTTATTTCACCGTAGGGTTAATTAGGTAACACAAAAGCTGATTAGAACATAGGGAGGGAATGACATCCCAAGATCGTGCGTGATGGACCGTCCCGTGATAATTTTAATGCCGTACAAGGCTGGCCACCACGAATATTGTATATAATCCATATGTAGTGGAGTGTAATATTTGAAAACTTGTACGATCATAATTTCTTGCTTGTATAATATTGACCCGGTTGCCCTGCTTAACTATTATTATTATTATTATTATTATTATTATTATTATTATTATTATTATTATTATTATTATATTTGGGATAACCCAGACTCCATATAACAGGCCGTAACATTGTTTGGCCGTTCTAACTGGACATGGTTGTGATTGTAATTCTGCTAGTAGTTTAAGGATATGGACTATCATAGTATGGTGTTCAACTTCTGTCCTTGTTTGGTTGGAGAGTTGAGTCATTATGCTATGATGGAATATGGACCAAACTATGACACAGAATCCTAGCTTGACCATAATCATGGGACGTACCTTATCTTGGGTGGCTTGGCATTTTCTGTCCTTGTTTGGTAAATGAGTGCTATGTTATCCCAAAGATGGGGCACACACCAATGATTCATGGCTCTTGCACTATATGCTTGATCTGATTTTTGTTTCTTCATTCGTGCTTCCTTGTGGTACTTACTATTTAGGGTCTAATCCCATTGGTTTTGTATGGCCAATTTTAGAGCCAGTACCAGAGGATCCAGATTATCCCACTTATGATGACAAGCACCAGACGGATAGTCGCTGAAGGGCACGAATGGGTTTCTTGATCACTACTCGTCTCGTATATTCTACTCTTTTAGGTATTTAGGTACCGACACTTGTTAGTTGGCTTGTTTATACATCAATTCCTTTTTATATAACAGTAATATAATCAGACTGCAGCTGATCTCGTTTGTGTAACTATTGACATTCTACTAGCCTAACATTTTGATGGCTAGATCTTTAGAATATTTCGATGGAGGTTAGGTACGCCTTACGACTTTATCTCACATATTATATGTTGTTGTTACTTACTTGAAATGATTGAGACATAGTTATTTTGAGACCCTAGGAGACTTGATTGTAGCATGCACCCCCTTGTCTTTCTACAGCTGTGACCATTATACGACGCTCTATACCTTGTATAGGAGAGCTGGCCATGTCCGTCTCCTTATTTCGGTACTAGGACATGACATGCACTGTGGAGGGATGATCCAGAATGTGCTGCTACCTGCTGCTAGCTTTACTTGTGTCAGTAGAAAAAATAGCACGGAAGGGCACCTCTAATAAAAAAGGTTCGTGTCAGCGAGACTTCATGAAAACCCTTAAAAATAGATTTTCATCATATGTACTCATGACCTTGAATACTAATAAAAAATCCTTAAATTTTGATTTTTATTATATATACTCATGATCTTGAATATTAATCAATAAAGTTGCTCCTTTTCCAAAATTTCTTCTTTGTATTTGTCATATTGCATGTTGTGGACTTTGTCCTCAAGAACACTAGGTCGCTAACCTATGCCAAAACAGAACTTAACTCATAATTTAAGAACATAATCGATATTTAAATAAATAAATCAATACCTCGAACTCTAGCGGTCTCTTGTGGCTATCGGCCCACTGCTTATGTCTGTCCTGAGCCACACGAAGTCTCTCTAATCTGCTTTACTTTTTCTACAGCATCAACTACCATCTCTGGTCCCAAAAGTACTCTCTCTCCTATGTCGTCCTAAGCTAATGGTGTCTGGCATCTCCTACCATACAGAGCCTCGAAAGGAGATATCTCGACACTGGCCTGATATCTACTGTTGTAGGCAAACTCTACCAGGTGATGATGACCCTCCAATGAGCCAGCAAAATCTAGTACACATGTCCGAAGCATATCCTCAAGCGTCTGAACAGTCCTCTCTGACTGTCCATCCATCTGAGGGTGGTAAGCAGTGCTAAATTTGAGTTGGGTTTCCAAGCTACTTGCAAACTCCTCCAAAAGTGGGACACAAATCTGCTATCCTAATTGGAGACAATGCTTACTGGAACTCCATGCAGCCTGACTATCTGTCTCACATATAAATCGATGAGCTTCTTCATGGACAATCCCACTTTGAAAGGCAAAAAGTGGACTGATTTGGTCAGCCGGTCAACAATGAACAAATTTGCGTCATTCCCTCCTGGAGTGTGTGGAAGTTCGAAAATAAAATCCATCATGATATGTTCCAATTTCCACTCAGGAATCGGTAGTGTCTATAACAATCCTCCTGGTCTTTGCCTCTCGGCTTGAACCTGCTGGCACACTAAATATCTGAAGACAAAATATGCTACCTCTTGCTTCATCCCATACCACCACACGTGTTCCCTCAGGTCCTTATACATCTTGTTAGCTCTCGGATGTTTAGAATACTGGGAACGATGAGCCTCCTGCATGATCTCTTCCCATAGGTCCCTACTAGGCACACATAACCTAGTCTCGTGCCTTAGTGAACTATCCTCAGCAATAGAGAAGTCATCCATCAATCATGTCTGCACATGAGCTCCGAGGCTTCGCAGACCCTCATCCTGGTACTGTGTCTTTCAGATCTTCTCCATCAACCTCGACTGAATCTGTATGCCTATCATCTGCGTCTCCACTCCTGGAACAATAACCTTAATGCCTAGGCTATCCAAGTCTGCTAATAAGTGTCGATCCGTTGTCAAGTACATCACTACTGGATATCTGCTCAAGGCATTGGCAACTACGTTAGCCTTCCCTGGATGATACTATAGTAAAATATCAAAATACTTCATTAGTTCTAGCCACCTGCGTTGCCTCATATTCAGCTTTTTCTGCGTAAATACGTACGTCAAGCTCTTGTAGTCAGTGTATATTTCTACAGCTCTCCGTAAAGATAATACCTCTAGAGCTTTATAGCGAATATCACCGCTTCTAATTCCAAGTCGTGAGTGAGATAGTTTCTCTCATGTGGCTGCAACTTTCTAGAAGCATACACCACCACCTTCTTGTTCTGCTCTAGAAAACCTCCCAAGCCCTTCCCCGATGCATCACTATAAATGACAAATCCACCCGTCCCCGATGGCATCGTCAAAATAGGCATTGTGGTCAACCTCTTCTTTAGCTCATTAAATGCAGCCTAACATTCTTCGGTCCACATGAACTGCATATCCTTTCGAGTGAGTCTAGTCAATGGCTCTGTAATCCGAGAAAATCCTTCACAAATTTCCTGTAATACCGAGCCAATCCTAAGAAGCTTCTGATCTCTGCAACAGAACTCTGAGTGGTCCAAGACTCTACAGCAGCAATCTTCTTTGGATCCACCGATATCCCGTCTCTAGTCACCATATTCCCAAGGAACTCTACCTTATCCAGAATGAACTCACATTTTGAGAGTTTTCCTTAGAGATTCTTTTTCTGAAGGGTCTTTAGCACAATCCTTATATGCTTCTCATGCTCTTCCGGTGTCTTCAAATAAACAAGGATATCATCTATGAATACTACTACGAACTGGTTAAGGTACTGGTGGAACACCTTGTTCATCAAGTTCATGAAGACTATCGGGGCATTAGTCAACCCAAATGGCATCACCATAAACTCATATTGGCTATATCTTGTCCGAAATCAGTTTTTGAAATATCTTCCTTCTTCACCTTCAACTGATGATAGCCAAACCTCAAATCAATCTTCGAAAATACCCTCGCACCGCTCAAATGATCAAAAAGATTGTCTATCCTTGGTAGCGGGTATTTATTTTTGATGGTGAGGTTGTTCAGAGCCATGTAATCAATGCACATTCACACCGACCCATCTTTCTTTGGTACAAATAAGACTAGGGCTCCCCAAGGCGAGGAACTCGATCTAATAAAACCCTTGTCTAGCAAATCATTAACCTACTTCTTCAGTTCAGCCAGTTCATTGTGGTTGATCCTGTAGACCTGTTGCGATACCAGCTCTGCCCCAGGCACTAAGTCAATAGAAAATTTAAGATTTCTGTCCGGGGAAATCTTGGTAGCTCCTTAGAAAATACGTCTAAAAACTCAACAATAATAGGGTGTGGCAAGTCCTTCTCTGCTACCATGGCTCCACAAATAATCACATCACTCTGCTCAACTCCTCCCCTAACAAACTCAAATTTTGGCTCTCCTGGAGCGCGGAATAGTACATGTCCTTAACGATAGTCTATGCTAGCATGATGCATACTCAACTAATCCATTTTGAGGACAATGTCAAAACTCGAAAATGACATTATGAGTAAACTAGCATCCAAATCATGGCCTCCCAAGGTAACACAATGCTCCTTGCAAGTATCACTGACTAGGATAGTCCCTCAACCAGTTATGATCTTGTAACTCCTACTCAAGGATTCTGTTACTAAACTATGCTTAAGCACAAATGATACAGATATGGAGCTATGTTATGCGGGTAGTATGGGGAGAGCACCATTAGCTCTGGAACCGTACACTGTAATTTTGTGTGGCATTCTAAAAGGTTGAAAATAACCAGAATATCATGTCCCAGTCCCAAAATACGTAAGACTAGGAATATGTAACATGCCAGCTACACATTCGACCAGACTCTGGTTCGACTCGAATACGTATAAGCTGTAATATAATGGTCACTATCTAAATTATCAACTAAATATAAATATCTATGTCTTAATCCACAATGAACATAATACACAAGAATGAGCTAGATGTGCTAAAGTCGGCCGTCCAGTAACACACAAACTCGAATAGACTCGAGAAAGAAATATGAGTCTACAAAACTAGGCTACATCAGCAGATGAATAAACAATATGAATAAATAACCATAACTCTGGTAGAAATGATATAAGTACCTGGTATCAATGCCTGCAAGACAAGCAACTCCATCAGCAACTCCAAAGGCTCCATAACCGTATATGCTGCAAAAAATGGCAGGGGACCAGGTCCTCAGAGGAACGTAACCAGGTACAAGAAATAACATGCCAATAGTAAAAAATTATAATGCCACATACTCAAGGGCAAACTACTGTAACCAACTATGTGATATGCAATGAGAGTTTGGTATCATACCCCAGGCTGGTACTCACGAAAGATCCCATTGGACACTTCCGTATGCTAATAGTACACTCAAGGCTCCGTGTGGGGGAACCAGGAAGAAGATGTATATAGTACTCACGAAAGATCCCAATGGACACTTCTGTATACTAATAGTACACTCAAGGCTCCGTGTGGGGGAACCAGGAGGAAGATGTATATATAAAGTACTCACAAAATATCCCAATGGATACTTCTGTATGCTAATAGTACACATAAATAGTAATAGTAAAATATGCTCAGAGCACGATAAAAACTCTCCCCACCTAATGTAACCTAACATCTCATGTTCATGACGTCTCATGTCCATAACACGCAAGATCATGACCTCTAGCTAGTGCAATGAGTCATAATAATATCTATATAATATGCAATCTCATGTCACGAATCCTGTAAGCCTATACAAAATCACCATGAATAACTCAAGAAAGATTCTGTCATATGAAGTAGTGTCAACTGTCATAGGGTATGGCGTCCTTAGTAAAGAAAGCACGTAAAAATAGGATCGTGGAATCAACTCTCTAAGTGACGTTACTCGACTCCGCGTACGGCGTCGACACCCGAATCTTGTTCGGATGCTAAGCAATGTCTCACGGTCCTAGGATAAACACACACATCAACCATATAAAATAACTATAATAACTAAATAATATAATAAAGTCAAGGAACTATAATACATCAAGTTAAGGTACACTTTCTTGGGTACTAAGCTCCGTCAACTACTCCTGGGAAAGTAGAATATGCACGCACACCTCCTGATGCTAAAATAAATATCACATTGTTCTCAGAATACTTAAAATAGCTAGGATTTATTACCCATAAGCCCAATTTGAACACAGGGACAAAATTGACAGTTTTGGGTCAAAACGGGGTCCACATGTGCCCACTTCTCACCGTAAAATGTGCCAAAGACAAAGTTTTCAAAATTTGTCTCACTTAGTGTCTACGTGTCCAGAACGACGATACGAACCCAACGAAATATTCAGAACTGGATTTCGATGAGCCGATCACGAAATCGCCCATTATGTGAAACCGTAGGGCCCACAAAATAATGTTTTGTCAACGTTCTCAGAATCGAACCAAACTTGGGTCACAGGACCAGCGTAGCACTGCGAATCCAATAACGTAAGTTTTTTTGTGAAACGACAAGCACTCACGAAGTTACGACGAGTGTCAAAATAGGCCGATACGGTATTTTTTGGCGGATACGTGTTAATTTCGGTGTAAATACCACACGCACATCCAAATCAAGTTCTGCAAAATCCCACACGTTCGTGTTTATGATACGCACGTTTTAGTGCAACTCACATACGACAAAGTCGCCTCATTTGGCGGGACACACCTCGTATCACGAAATTTTAGGTATTTTAAAAAATAAATTTTTGGTCGTTTTGGAACAAGAATAATTTTACCATTAAAGCAAACTAATAAAAACTAAAAGAACAGTAAAATTTTTGGTTATATTGTGAAGAAGTTCCTTCAATTATATTTTAAAAATAGTTAACGAGTTGGTGGCAAATTAGGCATGAACATGGGGGTTTGGATTAAAATTCTGGACTGTTTTTGAATTATTTTTCGGCCAACTTTCGGTCGATTTTTCGATCAAACCGGGGTGCATAAATTCGTTCCACTAGAAAAAAATCCTAGAGGGTTAGGTTATGAACATACCAGCAAAGATGAGACACAAATCGGATCATCAAGGAGGGTGGAGGAGGCACGCGAAGGAGGGGGCGCAACTGCCTGCTGATGTTGATGTGCACGTGCGCGCGGTTGGCCGCGCGGTAACTGCTCGTGCGCGGCGGATGTCGCCAGCGGAGCGGCGGTGCCGACGGGAGGGGAGGATCGATGGTACGACGTGGTTAATGCCGTGGGATTAGGGTTTGGGTTTTAGGTTTGTTGTATATATATATATATATATATATATATATATATATATATATATATATATATATATATATATATATAGGAGGGGGGAGAGGTCTCCTGTGAACTTGGGAAGAGGGGTTGTTTAGAGTTTCGGTTTTAGCTTGGATTTAGTTTAATAGGTTTGGGTTAATGGGTAGGGTTAGGATTAATGGGTTTCGGTAGGGTTTAGGTTTTAGCATTTTAATTATTTTTCTTTTTTTTTGTTTTATTTATATATATAGGTATATGAATATTTATAAATAGTTTTGAACCTTAATAAATTCCATAAAAATTATACAATACTCTAATAATAGCTTTACACCAAAAAATATATATTTTCTATACAATATTAATAATTAAATAAATATACATAATTATAAATTCATGAATAGTATATTATAATTAGCTAAAAATAAAATAAAAATTTTCCTAAATCATAAAAATTACAGAATACCAATATTAATAAATTTAAAAATTAAATTCAAAAAATCAGGGGGCTTATAAGAATTTAATTGATATGGCACAAGATAAGGTAGTATTCAAGATGGACAACCAACTATGAAAGAGGTCTGATTGCTCGAAAGAAAGTAATAAGAGTTAGCAAGTTGAGTATATGGGATCCCTAGTTGTGATTGAGTATTTTCCTATTCCTAGTATGTATATCCTATGGCGGGCTCACAGTCGTACATCTACTTGAGTAGCACTACGAGTTTTTAACCTTGTGCGAAACCTGACCTGCATGGATAACCATAAAAATGTGTCACGACCCGCACCCTGGATTTGGGCATGATTCATGAGTACGTCCAGCCTATGTCGCAGTGTCGGCGGTAGAACGTTATACAATAAGCAACAAGTATAGTCTATAACTCACAAAATATATACATCTCCATACTATACTCAATCACATGCACTAATTTAAAAGAATACACCATATATAATAATGAAATAATAGTCTCGAAGCGGGTCCAAGAAGTCTCTAAAAAATGACTAAATACCCAAAGAATAATATTCAAAATACTCTAAAAAAAAAATTCGGATAATAATTCGTTCCAAAAATAACAGAACCAACTACTCTACTAAACTACTCCATTGCAGACGGTATCTGAGTTGCTAACTCTCCCTGATCCTCCTGAAGGGAAAGATCAGGCTCAGCGCTGACATACTGTCCATAATGTGTAGGGATCGCATCCTTATCGTAGTCACCAAAAATATGGTTATCCAGTCACGCACATCCAAATCAAGTTCTGTAAATCATAAAAATTACAGAATACCAATATTAATAAATTTAAAAATTAAATTCAAAAAATCAGGGGGCTTATAAGAATTTAATTGATATGGCACAAGATAAGGTAGTATTCAAGATGGACAACCAACTATGAAAGAGGTCTGATTGCTCGAAAAAAAGTAATAAGAGTTAGCAAGTTGAGTATATGGGATCCCTAGTTGTGATTGAGTATTTTCCTATTCCTAGTATGTATATCCTATGGCGGGCTCACAGTCGTACATCTACTTGAGTAGCACTACAAGTTTTTAACCTTGTGCGAAACCTGACCTGCATGGATAACCATAAAAATGTGTCACGACCCGCACCCTGGATTTGGGCATGATTCATGAGTACGTCCAGCCTATGTCGCAGTGTCGGCGGTAGAACGTTATACAATAAGCAACAAGTATAGTCTATAACTCACAAAATATATACATCTCCATACTATACTCAATCACATGCACTAATTTAAAAGAATACACCATATATAATAATGAAATAATAGTCTCGAAGCGGGTCCAAGAAGTCTCTAAAAAATGACTAAATACCCAAAGAATAATATTCAAAATACTCTAAAAAAAAATTCGGATAATAATTCGTTCCAAAAATAACAGAACCAACTACTCTACTAAACTACTCCATTGCAGACGGTATCTGAGTTGCTAACTCTCCCTGATCCTCCTGAAGGGAAAGATCAGGCTCAGCGCTGACATACGGTCCATAATGTGTAGGGATCGCATCCTCATCGTAGTCACCAAAAACATGGTTATCCAGTCAGAAAAGGAATAAGTACATCACAATGAAAATAGTTCCAACACATGGTAGAAGCTATAAGATAATAAATAGTAAAGAATATATGGTAGCAACAAAACTGAAATCATAATATGGTAACCAGTATAACTAAATACTGAAGTCCTGTCATGGCGAAGATGTAGTACAATATCTCCAAGCAACATAGAAAATAACTGCAATGTATGGAAGAACAGATAGGAACAAACTACTTTATGTGATTTGAAATACCTTGTTGATATGTGAACGACTAAGGGTAAAATTTGACAACCACACGTGTCGTGCATGGCTGCTATTATTCCAGTAAGATCATGGGATACAAAGGGTTGTTCACACATCCACTAAGTATTTTGCCTCTTTACGAGTACAACATGGATTTCGAACCAGTCACGAAAAAATAACAATAATCCAGAACAGTCGCGCATCTCATAATAATAATCCATCATTCTAATCCGTGTAAAAAGTGTCAAGAATCAAATAATCAATACTAAGCATGCATTATAGAGACTATCAAGCACTAAAAGTAATCACGAAAATGTACTCGCATGTGGTCCTTAGCTGTGGTTGGATCAGGTCCTAATTCAGATTCCAAATCCTATGTATGATATGTTACCATGTCAAAAGATAAGCTATTTTAATTTATTTAATTCTGGAAAAATTACTCTAAAATTCTATTTTAATTTTATTATTCTAATTTTTAAGTTAATTCCTAAATTTTGTCCAAAAAACTAAAATTTATCAACTCGAGACTTATGGCACGCAAATCGAGGCGATCTGGTGACCAAAAAGTCAACCAATACAAACTCAACTTTCATGCAACATTTCCTATAGATTTCAGTGTCAAAAATATGTTAGAATTTATATCTCTTCCGGATTCAAATTTGTTTGAAAATTATTGTACATACAAAATTGTATTATGCAACTGTGGTTAATTGCTAACCTAAAAATTATACATAATTAACATCACAGAAAATTTTGAATTAAATTCTGAGAAAAATATATATTGATGATCTCGACACTAGCTTTCTGAAACATCAAACGGTTCATAATTCTGATACCTGGTTCTCCCAAAATTGCAAAAACATCGAGACACATCTATTTATGGACATATTGTACTCTATAAATTTTCTAGAATTTAATATTCAGTAAATATTGAAACAAATTACATATTCAGAAAACTAACCTCAATACGGTTCTAACACAAAAAATTGGAATGTGTTTGGAGTCCAGAGCTTTAAGTAATGGCTTCTGAAAGATGAAGGAACCCTAGATGACAACTCCTCAAAATTGGCTAAAAGAAAAATCCTAAAAAATTATAACCTTAATACTATATATATATAGAGGAGAGAATAGCCGCGGCACGAAGTGCACCACATGGCATCTATCCATGCACTTTTGCCTAGATCGGACAGCCCGGGTTCAGCCCGGCTTGGCTCGGCTGAGTCTGACTCGAATTCGGACTCGGCTCGGCTCGGCTTGGACCGGTTGCACCCTCACCCACGCCCGCGAGTCACTGACAGGCGGGCCCCGCCTGTTTGTTGGGGGAGACTAATAGGCGGGCCCTTATTGGCTGACTGGGCAGGGTAATTTCTTTTATGGATTTTCTTTTTCAAAAAATAGTTTTTAATTCAGTTTTTGCATAATTAACTCAAAATAAATGCTGAAAATAATTAGAAAATTCTAGAAAATATAATTGATTATTTAGAACTTAAAATAAAAGTTTTGGATATTTTTAATTATGTTTGACCTTAAAATAAATTCTTGAAAGTCCTAAGAAATTAGTGTTACTAGTTCTTAATTAACCAAAAAATATGAAAAAATTCCAATAGCCCCAAAATAACCTAATAACAACATTTAAGATATAATTTTAGGATACTGAGGTTACAAGGCCAGCATTGACGTGCTCATGGTTTGCATCATGGTCTTGAGGGTCGCAAGGCGCTTTCTATCGTTGGGCCCTCGTGATTCTCCTCTGCCAGGTATGTTGTTCTCTTATGGGAAGAAATAGATGGGACGATGGACGTCACAGTTTTTGCATCAAACTCCTATCGTGAATAGTCATCCGGGAATGTTGGTAGTGCCGCATCCTCTTCGGACTCGGAGGGAACACTACCCCCAGTGTAGGAAGCTGTATCTTCTTGGCGAAGGCAGCTACCCCAAGGGATCTCAGCATCTGTTTCTTGGACTTCCGATCTTCCCTTATAGAGAGGGTCTTCCGAGAAGAATAACATGAGGCAATAGGCAGCTCATCTTCCTCTGGTACTTGCACCTGTTCTCCGGTTGTAGCCGGGTGGGTGTCTTTGGTTGCAACCGCAGGAATGCCGACTGCCTGTTTGTGGGTATTGCTACTTTGTTACAGCAGCAGTTGATGATAATGCTGGAACAGTGATGCCCTAGGGAGAATATTTCACATGTCGTAGTTGATTCCCTCGCTTTGCGCTTGTGATTGATCATGTTGCGGAAGTCAAGCGTGGACTGATTCACTTTTCCACCCTTCTTATGAGCCCGGGTAGACCGAGAACATAGGTGCATAGGTATTGACTTTGCTTTCTGACCTGGGGTTCATACAAGAACTTTCCCCAGGTTGCTAATGGATGACAATTTAGAATAATCCTGTAAAATTGCCACTGGACGCATAGGTCGGTTATGTACAACTTTTTGTTAGGGACACGTATTACAGTTAGCGGCACCTGCTGACTGTCGGTACAAGTTTACATCTTCGCCTTTCTCAGTATGGCGCATAAAGTCAGTGTTGCATGAGATTCGGTTGGAGATAAAACTTTTGTTGCTTACATGGCCGCATGCATCTATATGCCTACGGCTGTCGACCGGTACCGCATAGTCTACCTAATGCGACCTTTGATGTGGCAGCATAGAACGTGTCTTAGCGCTCGAACGTATGGCATCGTAGTGTTTTCATCTTCTAGAGCTCAAGTGTTGAACACTTTCTTTGTCAGAAGTTATCACGTGAGAGGGGTCAGCTCGTGTGGATGCATGATGTGTGTTCCCGACGGCATGGAGAGAGAAGGGGAGCACATGCTCCGTAATTGGGTGAGGCACAGCGGCCATTTTAACCAATGTCCTACTGGTGTTCTTAGGCTTTTCTAGCCTCGGTGAAGCGCCGCCCTCAGAGAGCATTTTCTCAAAGGCTTGCTGGTCAAAGCGTACAACTAGCATCCTCTAGGTAGAACCCAGCTTCGACGCGTCGGACTGCATCACGACGTCAGAGTAGATGGATGTTCCCAGCAGAGTCGCCACCTTGTTTTCTATTAATGTAAGTTTGGAAAACTTTTCTTCAACAATAAACAAAAAAGTACAAAGAAATGCTAGACAGAAAATCTAAGTACAATATTTTTGATCTGAAAAATGTGACGATGGAGATCGAGTACTGCAGCGACTCATTTACTCCGTTGATGGTCCGATGAGCGATTGAGGATACTCTCTTCTCTTTTCTCTTTCTTGAGCTTGTGTGCATGTATGTAGCTTGCCTGGAGGGGTATGGTCTCTGAAGCAGAAAAGCCAGCCCTTTGGAATGTCCAAGTTTATCTTATTTATAGCCATCATGCAGATGGATTATAGGTGTCGCATATGGTTATGTTTGGTGTCCACAAGGTGTTCCTTCACTGGAATATGGTTGCAACTATAGTTGCATACTATTGGCAGGCTTCCAAGCGAGTTCGTTTGGGATCTGTTGTATAATAAGATCTTGGAATTATTTTTAACTCTCCTGAATACATGCCTCGGTCAGCTGGACACCTAATCAGTACTAACTGTTTGAAGATCTTTTTGGTTGCCACAGACAGATCTTGTAAGCTGAAAGCCGTATAATATCTTAGCCGCATAGCATCTTGGCCTCATATGTGCTCTTATTTGGGCCTTGGACTTATGGATACTTTGGCCGCATACACATATGTTAATGGAATAGATATTCCACCATGAATTGTTCTAGGTATGACATGAAAATGCAATTCATCAAATCCATGAATACCGCTGGAGCATTGGTCAATCCGAATGGCATAACTAAAAATTCGTAATTCCCATATCATGACCTGAATGTTGTCTTGGGTATGTCTTGCTCCCGAACTCTTACTTGATGATATCCTGACCGGAGGTCGATCTTGGAGAAAACCTTATCTTTGCTCAATTGAACAAACAAATCATCTATCCTTGGTAATGGGTACTTGTTCTTTACTGTTACTATATTTAATTGCCTATAGTCGATGCACAACCTCATTGATCCATCCTTCTTCTTTACTAAAACTACTAGCACTCCCCACGATGATCCCCTGGTTCGGATAAACTTCTTCGCCTTCAACTCTTCCATGTATTGGTAAAGCTTTTCTAGTTCTGATGGTGACATCTGTTAAACATTACAAGATATTGGTCCTGCTCCGGGAATTAATTCTATGTAAAATACCACATCTCTCACTAGTGTTAGCCCTAGGAGTTCTTCTAGAAAGACATCTAGAAACTCCTTGACTATCACGGAAAGTTGTTCTTCTGCTATCACTGCCACCGGAATCCTCTCTTCATGTTGGTCTTCTATAGATCTATCAAAGGCGAAGTCTTTTGTGCCTAGGATATTAAACAATACCCTAACCTTATGGCAATATATCATAGCAGGACTGTCTCTCATCCAGTCCATGCCTAGGATAACGTAAAAGTTACCTATAGGAAACTCGATTAACCATGCAGGTAATAAACTCTCGCACACTATGATTGGACACGCTATACACACACAACTAACTTATAAGAGCCCATTACCTGTGAGTATATTCAATCACTCTAGAAATACCTCGAACTCCAATCCAATATGTGTCGCATATCGTGTAAATATAAAAGAATGAGATGCACCCAAATTAAATAATGTTATAGTAGAAAATTATGCGACAGAGATGTTACTTGCCACCACGTCGCCGGATGACAAAGCCTCGACTGGTTCTGTAAGTACACTGCATTGGTGCCAGGAAGCACCGATGACACAATCCATTGGCGGCCCTACACACATATCTAGTATGACCTTCCTTGCCACAGTAAGTATACCCCATCGGTGTTCCCTAGCGCTGTTGTTGTTGTTGCTGCTGCCTCGGCTGTTGTTAAGCTGGTACTGTCACTGTCGAAATTGTTGCCCTCTGCGACACTGAATCATGAATGCGAATGACATATGAGGGTACTGACATTCGGGGTACTCCTCCACCTCCTACACTCTGAGCATGAGACCTCTTCTGGCCTCCCGTCCTCACCGATAACCTCTGTATAATAAGATCATGCCTTCAAGCTGCTATCAACACTTCTTCTTAAGTTTGGTAGTCGTGCCCTTCTACCAGTTGTAGAATCTTCAGATGAAGTTCTTGTTGAAACCTCATCGTTCTATCTGAATCCGTAGCCACCATAGTCAGAGAGAATCTACATAGCCTACAAAACTCAGTTGTATATCCATTTATGATCCTGTCGACCTGCTTGACACCGATGAATATCTGTTGGAGCTCATATTGTGCTACGACTCAAAAATACTTGACCCAAAATCGAGTCCTAAAACTATCCCAAGAGATAGGATACCTCAAGCCAACCTCCACTGACGCCCACCAGTCACGGGAAAGGGACGCCAACCAATCACGGGAAAGGTCTTGTAGAAGCAATCGGACCTGATCAACTTATTCCTCAGGCAGATCCTGTGATGCTGCCAAGATAACTTCGATGTCTTGGAGCCACGTGTCTGCCGTGATGGTGTCCTCTGTCCATGAATCTTCCTATCTGTCTCTCTCTAGAGCCATGTGTAATCCATGATTCAGTAAGATATTCTGTTCATGTTTTTAAAATTGCTGATGTTGCTGAGTTGCTAACATCCCTCGAATAATCTCCAATAATGCCAGAGTGTCAAGTACCACTGGTACGGTTGGTGGTACTGGGATATCTGGGATGTCGTTCAACATAATTTGCTACTGGTTTGACTGTCTTGACTTGCTCAATCACTGGCTCAACCCGGACCTGACTCAGAGCAGGTGTTGCCTCTCGGTACGGCCCAGGGGGACCTTGACCTGGAAGATTTCTACTCCAGCAACTGAAGAAGACCTAAAAAAATGATAAGAGATATCAAGAACAGGACGAGAAGGATCAAAGAAGCAATTAATTTGATAGTCAAGAAGGACATCGAGAAGAACGAATTCTGGATTTCAAAGATACATGTTTGATTAAGACTCCTATGACCATAATATCCCACAAGCCTGAAAGTACAGACCTGCATGGGCCACCACTAAAAACTTGTTACGTCCAGTACCGGAATACGGAGACGACATGGCAAGCTATCCCGTACAAGGTACTATATGTCATATGGCAATCACGGTTGTAACTATACAGGGGGGTGTATACTACAAGAAAGTCACTTAGGGTCATACAAAAAACCTATTTTCCTAATAAGTCAAACATGAATAGCAAACATAGAACATGTATGATATAGTTGAAAGACATCCCAATCTCTCCATCAAAATGTTCTAGAAATGAGCTATACAAAATAAGAAGATGGCAGAGTAGCAAAAGTACATTACCATGATCAACTGCAGTCTGATTACTTACAATCATGCAAGAAAATGAAATGTCCAGATCTACGCCTAACAACTGCCGGTGGCTTAACGTCCAGAAGAGAAAAATATACAATATCGAGTAGGAAAGAAGAAACCCACTCCCGTGTCCCTCAGCAGCCAACCGTCTGGTAAACGCCATTGTTCAGGAGAAAGTACGCTGGATACTCGGGTGCTAGCTCTAAACCTGCCCATACAAAACCAGTGGGGTTAGACCCCAAATAGCAAGTACCACAAAGGAAGCACGAATGAAAAAACAAAACCAGAGAGAAATAAACATATATATATATATATATATATATATATATATATATATATATATATATATATATATATATATATATATATATAATATATATATATATATAGTTCTGTCTCGTAGTTTTGGTCCATAGCCTATCATGTAGAAGAATAAAATGTGTGCCACTGATAGATGATACAGTTTTCTACAAATAAACCCAACAAGTAGAAGAATGGCACATTTTCTACTTATTACAGAAGAAAGACTCATATTTTCTTACTTTTTCGCACTTTTCATTAATTTCAGAGGATGATGCACTATTCAGAGAGCAGAAAAGTGGCACACTTTCGTAGTGTGACAAAAGTTCGCGCACAAACGATTTTCTCTCTCTCAATATTTAATGCAGCAGACTGACAGATGCATAAATCGAAAGGTCAGAAGTCATCTCTATAGTTGTGATGCGTCACACAGACCCAGGTTGTCGTTTAGTGACACTACCGTTGTGCCAACTCCTTTAAAAGTGTGTTGTAGTACCAACTCCTTCGAAAGTGCGTCGTAGTGCCAACTCCCTCAAAAATGCGCCCTAGTGCAAACTCCTTCAAAAGTGCGTCATAGTGCCAACTCCCTCAAAAGTGCGTCGTTATGCCAACTTTCTCAAAAATACGCTGCAATGCCAATCTTACCAAATATGCACTACTCTCTAGACGACTTCTAAAGTGAGAATATTATCCTAACCAACAATGAGCAGTTATGAGTGCATGTCTTACATGCCGTAC
Source organism: Iris macrosiphon (assembly GCA_036927795.1). Classification (NCBI taxonomy): domain Eukaryota; kingdom Viridiplantae; phylum Streptophyta; class Magnoliopsida; order Asparagales; family Iridaceae; genus Iris; species Iris macrosiphon. The sequence goes on along the minus strand of JAYESA010000006.1, from coordinate 162,587,807 downwards.
TTCTTGCAAAAAGTGTACAAATAACTGTCCCCATGACCTATGCTTTCCTTGTATAGATAGCTATGTGTCAAGCAGGCAGCAAGTTATGCACCCACTAATACAGAACATGGGGTATTAATCCACAAAATGTATGCGCATAATAGTAAAACAGTATTGACTGTTCAAAATGCGCGTACACTCTCGTAACCGCCCCTAAAATCTGTAAATATAGACTTTGTACAACCATTAAAAAAGAGGCGGCTACCTATAGAACACACACAGAGAGGAGCATATACAGACAAATAGAGAGAAATGAGCTAGAATTTTTAATTCTTTGAAATTCAAGAATAGATTGAGAGTAATAGAAGCTTCTCGTGTCGTTGTGCCATAGCTTTCTTATTGTTCAACTCTCCAAGTTGTTCACAGCATTCCCTATATTTCTTCGTCGTCATGTGCAATTCTTCGTCGTTGTTTGCATTTTTTCATCGTCGAGTGATCCAAGGAGTAAAGTGACCATCCGCATATCAAATATCTACAGCTATACTTCTCTAGAATCAATTGTACTTAGATTCCTGTTTAGGATCTTTTTGTACTTTTCTTTCTTTTCAATAGTTTATAACACAAAATTTTTGTATAAACTTTTTCTCGCAAACAAGATGGCAACTCTGCTGGGGAATTCCTTTCCATCTGACGATAAGGTGATATCTCAATTCGATGTTGCTTCAGTCGGTTCAACGTAGAAGACCTTGATCGTAAAGTTTGACCAACATGCATATAAAAAAATGCTCCATTCTGGGGGTAGTGCTCACCCCTCATCCGCACTCAAGTCGAGAAAAACTCATAAAGTGTGGGTGCCCAAGCCTCGTCATGCATATTCTGAAGTTGCTACCAACAAAGGAAAGAGCATTCTGATTGACGAGAGTTCCCCTGTCAATTCTGTTTAGATCAATGATTTAGTGGACAAGTCCCTTATGTTAAACAAGGGATATAATTCACGCAAATTGCACAATTTCGAGCAAAGGGTGATCCACACCCAAGCTTCTGAGTCCCTTGCGTTAAACAAGGGATACATTTCGCACAATTTGTGCAATTTCGAGCAATGGGTGATCAGCATCCAAGCTTTTGAGTCCCTTGTATTAAACAAGGGATACAATTCGCACAATTCACACAATTTTAAGCAAAGGGTGGTCCATACCCAAGCTTATGAGCTTGCACATATTCGTTGTAATATGTGGGGTTAGCAAGGTATAGATAACACTATCCAAACCAACCAGCATAAAAATGAAGTATTGGTCAGGGCGAATCAATTTCCTAAAATCTTGATTACGCGCACAGTGGATAAAAAATTATGTACCACTCGTCAAAAGCCTACTATTAGTGCGCCAGGCGAAGATCTTCATGCAAAATTAAATGCAGGTAGACAAACTGCGTCAACTTTGTCTGTGCCACAGAAAGTGCGCCAAGTGGGACCAATCTCTTCACAATATAATGGTTGTATGCGTATAAACAAGAGGATTGCTAAGGACAACTTCCTTTCCTCCCTAAAGGGAAAAAACTTGAGATATGACGAATCACTTGCCAATCAAGCAAGCACATCACTATATACACATGGGACCAAAAATATGCACAGAAGATTCAATATATATCATGTAAAGAAGCAGAGTCTTCCCTCTTCCTCCTCTTCTCTTCCCTCTTTTGATTTATGTGAGCTTATTGTATAAAATCGTAAGAAGAGAGGCCCTTCTGACATTACAATGATGTTTTCTAATGTACATCGTTGAAATTTCATAAAGCTGTAATCGAATGTTGCTATACATTAGCAAAATGGTCTGTGTTTGACTGATTGACTTATACTATGTCTCCTAAGCCTCAACATACAAAGCAAGTTAACAACCAGGAGCACGATGACGAACCGTTTTTTGTTTCAACATATATGGCTTCGCATCTTCCCCGTGGTAGGAGACAATCAAGAATAAATTCTTCAAGAACACCTAGCCATAGGAGATTTGACCAACTAATCAACTCCTTTGAAGGAGTATACCAAAATACTCATTCTCGAAGATGGAAGCTCGTTCGTCATGAGAATCCCCTTTTCTCATAATCTAAGGCCGGGGGTAGCAATCCCCCTAAGTCTGAAACTGACAGTGTAGACTCCAACTACATAATTTTTTCTACCAATCCCTTTGTCGTACACAGGGATATTAGCATTTACGTCGTCGATGATGAATACGACACTTCTCCATCAGAAGCCACTAAACAATGCCTCAACTCACTAGAGGCCTCTCTCAAGGACATGCACACTATGATACAAAATATCCATCAAATTATGACAGCCCAATATTTTGCTACACCAGCACCCGTCCAAGTGGCTTCATTCATTCCTGCATAGCCTACTCCTAGAACAATGTCTCTGCAGGATAACACAAATCCAGAAGCGGTCATATACCAAGATTCAGTAGCACCAACTCTTAATCCTCTTAATATTTGGGGTGGATCTCCGCCGGTGATGATTTCTGTTCACTCAGCATCATTCCTAAAAGTCTACTGAGAGGATTGAAGATACCAATACACAACCTGTCTGCTACCAATACCACCATTATAGACTTCAATACTGGAAGGAGTAAACTACTGGAAAAGGTACGCCTAGAAATTTAAATAGGCGATCTACGTACTAAAGTCGCATGCTATATGATTGACTCTGATGTATCCTATAAAGTTTTGCTGGGATGGCCATGGATACACGAGCATAAAATTGTACCCTCTACCTTATATTAATGCTTCAAATATGTGAACAGTAGAGGGGAGGTCAAAACAGAGGTAGCTAACCTCAACCCATTCAAAGGTATCGAAGCCTATTTCGCTGACTCTGCACTCTATATACTGGAGTATAGGAAAGCATAAGCTAATTAAGCTATTGATGAAGCTGAAAACACTCTAAAAGAAGAGCCTTTGATAATTCGAGTCACATGAAGTACTATTCGTCCAACTCCTTCAAAGCCTCTCGAAATTGACCTGCATAAGTCATCTCCATTGGTCATCAACCTTCGATGCAATGAACAACCAATACTGGAGAATGAGCCCCTGGTTATCGAACTTCTTTATAACAAGCAACCAATGAATCAACCGCTAATCATCAATCTTGCCAAGCCTCCTGTAAAGGCTGAAGATTCTACCGATTATGTGGAAGATAAAAAAATCTTATATTTCATGAATAAAAAAGATACTACTTCGCACTACATTGATATTGAACCCTTTGCTAAAAAAATTCTTAGAGGCTCTTTACCTCTACGAACTTTTGTCCATACCCGTGGCATCTCTATTCCAATATGGTTCGTCATATGAACTATATAAGGAGGCATATTTTATAGTCCCAGCTAGACAGGACAAGCAATGTCAGATAATCTTTGAAATAGTTAGAAATAAAAGAGTCACGCAGACAAATGGTTCTGACAAGGATACGGAGAAGATACAAGCGTATCATTATAGCCAACCAGCCTGGAACATTATACAAGGGATAGGCTACAACTTAAAATCTGGTTTGGGGTTAAATTATGGAAAAAGTATAAAGACTCCTATACATCACCTCTCTCCTAAAGGTAAGCCGAAAATATACTACCAACGGACTGGTCGTGGTTTGGGATATGTTACACCACCAACAAGTCCTGAAAGTTCAGAATCAGAAGAAGAGACACATTCTCATTCTTCTGACTCATCATTGTGGGATTCTAACGAAAGCATGGGTGACTTATTCAAACACGCTTTCTTTATAAATATGGTTTCAACTACCTCAGACGAGGAAGATGTTGAACTATCAAAACCATTCGAAAATGATCCATGGGCACAACAAATGGATACTCAATGAGAGCTTTGATTCGAACAACGTGAATCACCTACAGGGGATAAAATAATCCAAATAGGTATAGGAGAAGAATCTTCCCCAAGACCAATCTTCATTAGCAAGAGTCTTCCTAAAGAAGATCAACACGCTTTACTCCAACTGATAAAGGAGTATATCGATGTCTTCACCTGGAGTTACAAGGATATGCTTGGCCTATATCCTCAAATAGCTACACACAAGCTCAATATTCTTTCTGATGCTAAACCGGTGAAATAGCAACAAAGCAGTTCCGTCCGACTATGATGGATATAATTGAAGCAAAAGTCAAGAAACTCATAGCATGTGGCTTCATTCGAGAAGAGAAACATCCTGACTGGGTAGCCAATGTCGTTCTAGTTATGAAAAAAAATAGAAAGGTTGCCGATAGATATAATTGAAGCAGAAGTTAAAAAACTTATAGCATGTGGCTTCGTTCGAGAAGGGAAACAACCCGACTGGGTAGCCAATGTCGTTCCAGTCAGATCAAGATCTGAACTCTGCCTGGCCAAAAGATAAATTTCTACTTCCCATCACACATGTCATGATCGATAATACATGTGGCTTTGAACATATGTCTTTCATAGATGGATTCTCAGGGTATAATCAGATCAAGATGTCACATGATGGAAAAAAATATACCTCTTTCCATACACCATTGGGAGTTTACTGTTATACAGTCATACCCTTCAGCCTAAAAAATGTAGGTACAATGTATCAATGAGCCATGAGTACAATTTTTTAGAAGTATTTACGGAAAATAGTAGAATGTTATATGGATGACATCGCAATCAAGTGTCGCTCCAAAGATGATCACCTTCAAGATTTGAAGACTGTGTTCGAATTGATGTGCCACCACCAGTTGAAGATGAATCCAACTAAATCTTTTTTGGGAGTCTCCAGTGGCAAGTTCCTTAGATTTGTTATAAATTCTAAAGGTATTCACATTGACCCCCATAAAAATAAAGATATCCTTGAAATGAATCCTCAACGTAATCTCAAAGAACTTCGTGGTCTGCAAAGCCGTCTGGCATACATTAGGAGGTCCCTCTCCAATCTCTCGGGACGATATCGACCCTTCACTCAATTGATGAAGAAAGGTGTATTCTTTGTGTGGAATAAAGTATGTTAACAAGAATTCGATGACATCAAACGATATTTAACAAATTTGACAGTTTTGGTATCTCCAATCGTAAGGACCCCATTTTTGCTGTATGTTCGAGCAATGGATCACTCCCTAGGAGCTCTTCTTGCACAGAAAAGTGTCGAAGGCCATAAAAATGTGATTTATTATCTCAATCGCATTATGGTCGATATTGAACATTGATACGATCTGGTAGAAAATAATGCCTCGTCTTGATGTTTGTTATTCAAAAGACACGACATTACGTATCAAGTCAAACCATTCATGTCATATCCAATATAAATCATCTCCGGGTATTATGACAAGGCTGAGCATACTCAATTCTTGGTTGGCTACATGGGCAATGCTGCTATCGCCTTATGACATGGTATATGTCCCACAAAAAGTAGTGAAGGATCACGCGCTAGCTGATTTTCTTGTAGCTCATCATGTAACCAAAAATTCCAAACTATACGATGACATCCAAGATAAAGTCTTAGAATCTAATATGGCAATAGAAAATGACACCTGGCAACTATTCTTTGATAGTACATCAAGAATAGAACCCAAAGGGAACATAGTAGCTGGAGTTGGTATAGTCCGAGCATCACCTAACAAACTACTCATTCATCGAGCATATTTTCTCAGTGAACCATGTTCAAATAATGTGGCATAATATAATGCTCTACTCATTGGTCTCCAATTAGCTACAGAATTGGACATAGATTATTTGGAAGCCTACGAAAATTCCAAGCTAATAGTCAATCAGATCAGGGGAGAGTATGGGATTCAGCATGAAGACCTCATCCCTTATCATCAAGCAACAATCGAACTGGCTTTTACTTTTAAAGGATTCTTCTTCGATCATGTGCCTCGTTTATAGAATATGGAAGCAGATGCTTTGGACGGCCTAGCAGCATCATTAGTTGTTCCCCTAAAAAGATAATACTTATGATAACAGGACGAGAATTATTCTGTACAAAAAAACAAATTGCACATTGAACAGAGTTACGTCATAACTTCAAAATTCTATAGATAAAGATTGGAGAGACCATTTTATAGACTACGCTGCTTATGAAATTCTTCCAGAAGATTCGAAAGAAGCCATTTCAATTAAAATGTGCTCCTCTGATTCTACTATAAAGCCTCATCCAAAATATTATATCATCATTCTTATGAGGTATTGTTGCTACATTGTCTTTCCAACCCTGAAGTGAGACAATCGCTCCGTGAGGCTCATGATGGCATCTGTGGAGTACATCAGCTGGGTCTTAAATTATAAGACCGTCTTAGGAGATTGGGTTATTATTGGCCCACCAAGGTGGAAGATGCCATAGATTATGCTAGTAGATTCAATTCATGCCAAATATATGCTAATTTTATCCAACAACCAATAGAGTTCTTACACCCTACAGCTGCCTCCTAGAATTTTGAAGCTTGGGGAATTGATATTATTGGCCCGATCAGCCCATATTCTTCTAGAGGACATCGGCTTATACTTGCAATAACCGATTACTTCTCCAAATGGACAGAATCAGTCCCACTCATCGAAGTTAAGACGTCCAACGTACTTAACTTTGTCAAACACCATGTTATTTATCGTTTCGATGTTCCCTAGAGGATAATACATAACAACGGGCCATAATTTATCAGTCATGCTTTTTATCGGTTCTGTGATAAGAATTGAATCCAGAATGTAGCATCTACGACCTACAATCTAGCATCCAAATATTTTTCAGAAATCTTCAACAAGACCATAATCAGACTCCTTAAAAAATTTGTCTAATCCAACAAACACAATTAGAATGAGAAACTCGAGGAGTGTTTATAGGCTTATCGCACAACAGTTCGGACTCTAACTGGTTGTACACCATTTTTCCTAGTCTATGGATGTAAAGCGGCCCTTCCACTCGAAATCCAGATACCTTCTCTCAGAATAGCTATTGCTAATGAGCTAATAGTAGAGAATAATGATCGATTACGCCTACAAGATTTAGAAGCATTGGATGAAAAATGCTTGCACGTTCAACAGCGTATTAAACTATACCAAGCACGTATTTTCAGAGCTTTTAATCGAAAGGTCAAGGAAATAATATTCTAGGTTGGTAGATTGGTCCTTTCAGTGAGGAGACCTATGATCACAACCCATAAGAGTAAATGCAAATTCTAGGCTAAATGGAAATATCCTTATGTGGTGGAGACAATATTCTCCAACGGAGCCTACAGGATTGCTAAGCCTAATAGAGATTTAATAATGATGCCTATCAATAAAAATTTTTTTAAGAATAACTATGTCTAAACACGATATATTCCTCTCTATCTCCAGCTGATTATAATAAGATGTACAGCAAAATATATTCTTTAATCCCCAGCAACTTATAGCCTACACGGCCTCTCAAACTATTACCTATATTCATTTTTTAATAAGACATGGGTAATGGGTCATCAAAGTTTTCCAGTAGGACAATACTCAGATCTAACATAACACTCTCTATGAGATCATCTAAATGACTATCTCCAACAAAAATGTTTTATTCTTAAAGCCTAGTTGTTTTAAAGATATCCTATTCATGATCCTCAATTGGGTTAGAAATAATCTCACATGTTTATTCACCAGTCAATAAGGGTAATGTGATTCATGTCCATATTACCTCTAAATCATATTTTATTTATTATCCCCTAAAGAGAAGATAATATTTTACCCTTGAACTACTCTTTCTTCTCTTTTTCAGTGGAGTAAACTAGCGAGCTAAGCTATCCATTTCACCTCTGATAGTATTGCATTCCGTAAAATTTAGCATTTATACTCAGCATGACTATGCCTTGAGTGACAGATCTACCAAATCCCCTATAGAGTTATTCTGCCATATCCATAATACCTCTGAGCAAATATATATATTCAATGGATCTTGATTCTAAGGTAAAACAAAATTTCTTTATTGATAAAAAAATAAGGAAAGGACAATTTTGATCCAAAGATTCCTATTTGCACGGATTTGTCTGATTAAAATAAAATATTGCATAGTGGCATGACCAGACAAGTTATAAAAATGTGCTCGACAAACCGCATAGTGTGCACAAAATCTAGTTTTCTCTAAATGCATATTTATGCGTATATCAGTGGGATGACAAGGGAAAGGCAACATGTTCAGACTTTTATGGTGCACGTCGTCCAAAATCATCAGTCAGCAACACACATACAGCACAATAAAGTCAAAGCAAAAATTTTATTGAAGCTTAAACATGATTACAAATGATGGAGATCTAGCACACCTAGATTTTTATTCTAAAAATTATGATTATACATATGGAGATCTATTACACCAGGATCTTTATATGATGGGGATCTATCACAGAGCCATCCCAATCTTTGCCTCCCGTCTGCTCCCGATGCGGATGAATATAGGCGCAGAAGAAATGGGCTCCTCAGTGCAAATCACAGTACATGGAAAAAAAATCCATACTGTGGGCAAGAATGCTATACAAGATTGGTCCTGTTTAAATGAGTACGGCCCTATTGTTGTTGGACTCGATGGAGGACATGGCGAGTCAAATTGAAGTTGTTCCACTATCGCCATCTAGCGCCGCCACTAGAAGTCCCGGTTGGGATTCCAATACCAACCCTATAATCAGCACAGGGGCCATCTTAAGACCGTGATTCTAGCGTACTAGAATTCCCACTAGAAGTCCCGGTTTGAAGACAATAAACAGTCTTATGGGTAATTTGTTAGTTCAACACGAATTACAAAGATTATGATATCCTTCCATGCTCCATCACACAAAGAGCTCGGCAGCAACGATCTCCAGACGAGCTTCTCATCTATCTTTGAGAAGTGTCCCCTCTTTCATCTTCTCGCAGACATCAAAGCCGATGGAGCCATACTGCTATGGTCATCTTTGTAGGCTCACACTTAATAGTGGCCATGCTCATGCCTCACAACAATAAAGAGATAAGTCTAAAAATATTTGTAAAGTTTTACTCCTAGTTATAGGAGAAGACGTGCCAAAGTGAGCATAGTTCATAAAATTTGCTTTTGAAAAGCCGTCTGCATCTCCTCAAAGACTATGTCAAAACCAAAAAGCAAGCCAAAGATACGTGCATGTCAGCCACGTCAGCAAATCTTTTAGGATTCTTCCCAAAGTGCGCGCACAAACATTTCAACAACTTTTATGCTTTTAATTCAAAGTAATTATGAATTCATCTGAACGAATTCAAAAACTTTGAAGAGGGGTCTTGTAGAAGCATAAAAAGTGTACCTTAAATAGATGACACATTTTTCTATAAATAAATCTAACAAGTAGAAGAACGGCGCACTTTCTACTTGTTATAGAAGAAAGACGCACATTTTCTTACTTTGGCAGACTTTTCGTTAATTTTAGAGGATGTCGCACTATTGAGAGAGCAAAAAAGTGGCACACTTTCTTAGTGTTATGAAAGTTCGCGCACAAACGATCTTTCCTCTCTCAGCATTTAATGTAGCAGACTGACAACTGACAGATGTAGAAACCGAAGGTCAGAAGACATCATTATTATAGTTGTGTTGTGGTACCCAGACCAAGGTTATCGTTAAGCGACCCCGCCGTTGTGCCAACTCCTTCAAAAGTGTACCGTAGTGCCAACTCTTTCAAAAGTGCGTAGTAGTGCCAACTCCCTCAAAAGTGCACCGTAGTACCGACTCCTTCAAATGTGAGCCGTAGTGGCAACTCCCTCAAAATTGCGTTATTGTGCTAACTTCCTCAAAAATATGTTGCAGTGCCAATCTTACCAAAAATGTGCCTGTCTCTAGATGACTTCTAAAGTGCGCATATTATCCTAACCAACAGTGAGCAGTTATGAGTGCGTGCCTTACATGTTGTACTTCTCGTAAAAAGTATATAAATAATTGTTTCCACGACCTATGCTTTCCTCGTATAGGAAGCTATGTGTCAAGAAGGCAGCAAGTTGTGCACCTACTCATTAAGAACGTGGGGTGTTAATCCACCAAAAGTGTGCGCACAATGGTAAAACAGTATTGACTGTTCAATATGCGTGCACACTCTCGTAACCGCTCATAAACTCAATAAATATAGATTCTGTACAACCATTCAAAAAGAGGAGACTACCAACAGAACACACACAGAGAGGAGCATATATAGAGAGATAGAGAGAAAAGGGCTAGAATTTTTAAGTCTTTAAAATTCAAGAACAGAGTAAGAGAAATAGAAGCTTTCTGTGTCATTGTGCCAAAGTTTTCTTATTGTTCAACTCTCCAAGTTGTTCATAGCATTTCCTATATTTCTTTGTCGTCATATGCAATTCTCCGTCGTCGTATGCATTTCTTCACCCATCGAGTGGTTCAAGGAGTAAAGTGATCATTCGAAGATCATATCTCTACAGCTATACTTCCCCAGAATCAATTTTACTTAGATTTCTATTTAGGATCTTTTTGTACTTTTTTTAACAGTTTGTAACACAAAAGTTTCGTATAAATGTTTTCTCGCAAACATATCATGATACAACAATCTAACCCTACAAACAAATAAGGACAAGGGTTAGACCCTCGTACCATGATAGTTTGTGTCTCTAAACTATTCAACAGTAGATATAACCACAAATAAGTTCAATTACAGTATCGGCCAAAAACTTGTACGGCTTGTGTCATGTCCCAGTCCCAAAATATGTAGGGCTAGGAATACGTAACCATGTTAGCCATATGTATATGGCAACTCAAATATATGGAAACTATAACACATACGTACACTTTATATGAATAATAATTCACAAGTGGTACATATATAAGTCACATGTATACTAAATCTCATCCACAGTCGCAAGTAATAAATAAACTAAACCAATAGATAAAAGTGATCAAGTCTGAATAATCCAAAATGATAGTCGGGTGGAGACAAATCCACTACCAATGGCTATATCAAAAACTAAAATGACTGAGGAGGACAGAACTCCAATATAAAATGCTAAATAAGGAGAGCAGCAACTAATAAGTCCATCTGCTAAGAGATGATCATGGATGCTCGGAAGATAAGACCTCCTTGATAGAATATGAAGAGTCATGCCCTGGTATATACTCCTACGGATAGTCCTGATCGTCTACACCTGGAAAAGGACCAGGTCCTCAGAGGGACGTAACAAGATACAAAAAAAATACTACTAACTACAGTATATCATAAAGGAATATATATAGAGGAATATAAATGGTGTGCTACTGCTAACCATTCTATGTGCTCATGCAATCAAAGAAAACGTTCAAAGCAAGGGCAGACTGACCACGAGTACCCGAGTAGCGCTCAAGTGAGTTACTAACAAAACACTGAGTAGTGCAAAATGAGGCACAAGCAAAAACTGACACAGATACGACACAACATTGCCCAGGCATCTAGTGTATGTCCTCCCCACCCAACGTGTCTATAAGTCGAGTCTAAATCGACTAGGAATCTATTATAAACCATCTACTCTTGTTAAACCATGAAAGTACGTATCAAGAATCCAATCACAACTAGTCAAGTCATAATACACATACTCTAATTTCATGCATGCAACTTTTCATGTACAAATATATGTCAACAAGATAGATCGCTCTACTACTAACAATAATACAAAATTTAAAATAAACAAGACTAATTAAATAACCCAAGAAGTATATAAAATATAAAAAATTGGACAATCATGAAAATACTGTAGTTGGACAAGGTATACTTGCTTGGTAAGTAATTTGTGTAATATAAGCGTCCAGATGTTAAGCACAAGGAACCGGAAGGTAGGGACTCTGAATGAACATCTCTGCACGCTGAAATAAATATCACTAATATTTTCAAAATCAGTAAGATAGTCAGAAAACTCTACCATTTCGTCAAATTTGGACACAGGGGCAAAACAGTAATTTCAGGTAAAAGTAGGGTCTACATATGGCCCATTTTGCACCAAAATACATGCCATAGGTAAAGATCTCTAAATAGGATAAATTATAATTCAAACAAATCATAAACGACGATACGAACTCAATGGTATGTCCAATTTTTTTATTTCAGTGAGCCGATCACCAAATCGCTCAAGTCGAATCGTGGGGCCCGCGAAACGATATTCCGACGATTGATGCAGAATCGAGCTAACATTGGTCACAGGACAAGTCAAATGTTATGAGTCCAGTGGTACAAGTTTTATGGCAATCCGAAGACGGATTTATTCTGGTGCACACACACGTCCCAATCAACTTTCACGAAAGCCCACACGTCCGGATATACCATACTCTTCTTTCGGTGCAATTTGTATGCGACAAACTGGTCCCATTTGGCGGAGCGCACTCTGTATTACAAGATTTGGGTTTTAAAAAATAAGTTTTTTCTTGATTTTGGAAGTTGATTTTACAGAAATTGGGAGCAAATAAAAATAAACTAAAAGATAAGTTTTAAACTTGGTTATGTTGTCTAAAAGTCTGTTTAAGTGGATTGTTAAACATTAATTGAGTTGGTAGAAAACTGAACGTGAACAAGGATAGTTGGACTAAAATCTAACAGTTTTGAAAAATGGGTTTTCATCCAACTTTTGATTCGATTCTCTCTTAAAATAATTCGTTTAAAATCAAAATACTTGAAGGGAATTAAAGAGGGTAGGGTTCTGAATGTACCAGCAAAGAAAGATTGGAATTTGGTCGAGCGACGGACGAAAAATGTCGCCACAAAGTCGGGGTTGGAGGATGTCACGCACACACGCTGCTTTCGTGCAGCCTCTGTCCGAGGTGCTGCGGCGCACGACCAGTACGTTCGTCGGCGGTACAGGGCGGGTGGAGGGCAGCACCGGAGCAGGCAGGGATGATTGTGGCGGTGGTTGATGGTAAGGGTGGCGGTGGTTGTGTTGATAGCTAGGGTTGTATATATATATATATATATATATATATATATATATATATATATATATATAGAGGGAGGGAGGGAGGTCGCGTGTCTGGCCAAGTTGGGGTAAGCTGCTGGTAGGATAGGTTTAGGAATAGGTTTTCTTTTCTTAATTCTTATTTTTTTTCCTTTTTCTCTTCTTATCTTATTTATATCTATCATAATCTATATATAAATATATAGTTATACATATATCTATAAGAAATAGGCAAAGAATTATAGAAAAATCAAAAAATACATTATGTATATAATAAATGGGTATTTCTATAAATAGGAATACACTATAAGAAAAATAACTATTTTTAATATAAAAAAATGTTGTTAAATACTAATAAAATAGATGACACCATTGTATACATAAAAATAACATTTAAAGCATAAGAGTTGAACTTTATAACTAGGTAGACCTTCAAAAGTATCAAAATATTAAGTATGCATTTAAAATAATTCTAGTAACACTTGTAATACTTTATTTATATAAGTGAATAATACAAAGAATTTATTTTATATTTAACTAAGAAAATAATAAAAATATCAACGATTAAATAAATAAAAGACTACTTAAAAGTACAAATTAAAATTATGGGTTGCTAATTATAGGAAGTTGGAATTAAAAAATAATCATAAATAAATCATATATATAAAAATATCAAAATATTAAATGTAAGAAACTATGGTTGTTACAATAATGACATGCTAATGCTAGATGAACGAATTTTGTCTCTCGGAAAGATCCTACGGGTAGTGTCTCTAGTATAGTCTACTTCCTATGAAGGATGATGTAGTTTTTGGGGTCGTCCTATGTCATTAATGTCCAAACTATAGTGAAGTATCCTATTACAATAATTGTGATTTAATTGATTTGAAAATAATCTAAAATAAATACAATAATTATAAAATACACACAAATTACCTATTTTTGGGTTAGGGGCTTTACAATCTACCCTACTTAAAAGAATTTTGTCCTCAAAATCTAAGGAGAATGAAATCAACAAGCAACGACGAAGGTATACTTATGCATCTACGTTTATTCTAAGATAAAGCAATCATACTTAAATTAAACAATTCACAAGCAAGCATAAAACTATAACCTACTCCTTACGTCTATCATGCAAACTACACAATTACGTACTGTTACCATCAGTTTCTCCTTGTGGTGTTGTCATATCCTTAACTAGCATGGATAACACTTGTCCCCTTTGTGGTGCTCCATTATGCTGAGTTGGTGCCTGGTCGAATTGGTGCACCCTCATTGTCGTATCTCGGTTCTTTGGACAATCTTTTGATTGGTGTTGGTCGGAACCACAAGCCAAACATAGACCTAATATTCGACGACAGAATCTCTGTATATGTCCTCTCTTGCCACAAAAACTGCAGGTGGAACGCTCTGGAATATGGTACGGGACTACTCTTAGTTGTTGTTGTTGTTGTTGTTGTTGTGCTATAGGGGGTCTAATTGATCCTCCTTGTTGCGTCTTTGCTAGTCCTTGTTAAATTATCTATTGATTTCCTTTTCCTTTGCTGATGGACTCCTGAATCCTGGCCTCTGTCAATACTTCAGCATAAGAGATCCGGGACTATAAGCTGGTATAGTGTTGAAGATCTTTAGTTGTTGTTGTTGTGCCCATGATGGAATCTCTTAGCTTTCTCCATGTCATTGGGTATCAGAATGGTACCATATCTACTGAGGCGACTGAACTCTGAATCATACTCATCGATCGTCTTATTCTCCTACTCTAGATGAAAGAACTGGTTGTACAATGCATCCTTCACAGTAGCCAAAAAGTATTTTTTCTCAAAGTACTCCAAGAACTGTAGCTCTGGTCTCAGTGTGATCTGCAGGTACTACTCCAGTTGCTGAAATAAACATCATCATTAGATTCAGAAAATATCAAATAGCTAGAAACGCCTGTCCTTGGGTCCAATTTGGATACAGGGGCAAGAATGACATTTTTGGGTCAAAGCGGGGTCCACATATGGGCCACTTTGCACCGAAAAGCGTGTCAGGGTCAAAGGTCTCTGAATTTGTCAAACTTAGTGTCAACAGGTCAGGAACGATGATACGAACCCAACGGAACTTCCAGAATTGGATTTCGATGAGCCGATCACAAAATCGCCCGTCAAGTGGAGCCTGTAGGGCCCACGATACGCGATTCTATCAACGTTCTCAAAATCGAACCAAACTTGGATCACAGGACCAGCGTATCGCTACGAGTTCGATGGAGCAAGTTTTATTTTGATCCAACGTGTGTACACAAAGTTACAACGTATTCTAGAAAGGACGAAAATGGGGCATTGTCGGCGGATATGCGTTGATTCCGGTGTGCACGCACATCCAAATCAACTACTGTGAAATCTTGCATGTCTGTATCAACGGCACGCACGTTTCGGTAAAGACCGCGTGCGACCAAGTCGTCCCGTTTGGCGGAGCGCACTCAGTTCCGAGGTAAAACGTGGTGTTGTTTTTCTTGTTTTTGGATCGCGGTTTGCGATCACCACAGGACGCGACGTACCGAGCGAGTTACACGGGCATCGAGGGGGTCACGCGGTCTACGCGTCACAACTGACGGGACAGAAAATGGGGCAATGAGGTGAGAGAAAACGCTACCTGAACAGGGCTCCATAAAATCTGAATTTTACGTGTCCGTGTGTCTGTTTCGTGTCCGGTACTGTTGCTGTTTCCGTGTCCACTGTTGCTCTAGGGTTAGGGCTAGGGTTACGGTGCTGCTGTACGGAGCTCGTCAGAGGGTGGCTGGGCTCGGGGCGGCCGGGGAGTGGCTCGGTGGTTGAGGGCGGAAGAGAAGTGGTCGAGGGGGTCGTCGAGCTAGGGGGCAGCGGAGAGGGGGAGATGGCTGGAGATGAGGGAGTCGGGGACTGGGCGGAGGAGCAGGAGGCGGTGAGGGGATCGTCGTCGGAGGGTCTGCTGGGGTGGTGTTGGTGGTGGTTGTGACGGGGCAGCGTTGGAGGCGCGGCGGGTGTGGAGGAAGGCGGGTGATGGCGGGGCTCGGGGCTAGGTCGGCTGCGGCGAAGAGGATGACGGGGGTGAGGCGAGGCCGAGCGGGGAGGATCGAGGTCGACGAGGGAGAGTTTCGACGAAGAGGGGTCGAGCGGGTGCTGGGCAGGGCGGAGAGGTCGGGGTTCGTCAGAGGAGATGACCGGAGATGGCGAACAGAGGAGAGAGGGAGGTGGTTGTCGAGGGTGGATGGGGGTTCTCGGCGGTGGTGCTGGTGGAGATGGGTTGGTCGAGGAGTACTGATGGTGGTGGTGATGACGGCAATGGCGGGTGGTGGTTCTGGAGGTGGAGGAGATGGGTCGAGCGGGCTGAGGAAGGAGGTGGAGTTGAGGGGAGAAGGTAAAGTCGAGGGCTGGTCGACCGGAGACGGCGAGCGGAGAAGAGGGAGAGAGGAGAGGGCGACGCTGCGGCTCGTCGAGGCTGAGTTAGGGTTTCGGCGGCTGGGCATGGAATTCGATGCGTATTAAATAGGTCGGAATAGTAATCCCGATCAGATTAGGGTTTCGGCGGTTAACGGGTTTCGGGTCCGGGTCGGGTTCGATTCGGATCCGACCCGACCCGTTAAGGCTGGATTTGGTTCAGTGAACCGGGTCTGGGTTGGTTTGGTTTATTTCAAATAAACTCGGTTTATTTCAGGGTCAATTCGGTTTATTTATTTAATAGTTTTTAGTGTTTTAAAGCTACTTCCGGAGTCCAATAAATTCCCAAAAAATTACCCTATGTCCGGTTTTCTATTTTACACCATAAAATATTATTTTCATAATATTTTAACATTATTTAACAGTAATTAAAAATCATTTAATTACATAAAGTCTAGGTTTTAATTACAGAAAATTCCCAGAAAATTCCAGAACAATTGTGAAAAACCAAATTAAAAATTCATGAAAATCAGGGGGCTTACAATTTACCCAACTTATAAAAAATTTATCCTTTAAATTAAAATATGGTAGGGTTCATCTATCCAATCTCACTTGATTACAGTCTAAAGGACTCCTCTCAAGTGAACACTGCGGTCTCTACCCAACTTAGAATTTACCCATCTATCATCTAAGGCTATACATCTAATAAAGCTATGCCCCAACTTATTTAATCATGGTATTGAATCCTCAAGTCTTTAACACCAAACATATCACCTATGATATTCCCTTAATCATATATAAAAGGGTCATCAACAATGCGACCGGCCTGTGGGGTATATCTAGTACTGTCTATAAATCAAACTTATACCAAGCACGAGGTTTCGTCTTTCCGAAATAAGGGAAGACGAAGATCAATAATAAAAAGTTCAAGGGTGAGGTAATAGAATAGAAGTATCAGGATCAAGGCGTTTAACGAATTCAAATGGGATTTGTCAAGACAATTATGGATTTAAATCCTATTCTGGTAATCCTTTGTTCGCATGGTAGTATTAGTATAGTTATGTAACTGATATGATATGCTCAGACATATCTAGAGGGCAAGTATACTAGTCAACTATATATCTCAATCCACGTGAAGTAGTCGTACGAAGAGCGAACCAAAATGTACTAAGGTTGATCAGACCGTAATACACTGATTCTGAATAGACAATTGTGTTAGTGTGTCGACCCAATAATACATATGTCATGAACAAGCTCGATAAAAGGATAAGCTTGCAAAACCAGGCCATATTAGCAGCATAAGTCAAGGTAGTACAACAAATATAAGTACGCTAGATGATGATGAAAGGAGGTACAACTTAATTCAAGTTCACAAAATAACACAAAATAAGCACAATAACAAAAGACTCTATAATCTCTACAGTTATCAATTATAAGCAAGTTCAAAATTACATAGGTTAAAGCCGAGGTCACGAACCAATAGGCACGAGATAAAACAAATCTATAAACTGATAACTACGAGAAATTTTACGCGTTAGCTACTCCATGGGTCTGTGCGTCTTTCAAAGTCATTGCTGGAGCTTGTTTACGTTCTTGCAGTTGATTCCTCTACTGCTGTTGAGCCTGCTGGAAGAGTGTTGTTTGTGGTGCCAAGGGTGGCCTCGGCTGATTCCCTCCTGGGGCTGGTGGTCTGACTCTTTCAACTCTCGTTTGCGGTGCTTCCAATGCTGGAGAGGCTGGCCTTGGTGCTGGTAATGCTCTTTCTCGACGTCCGGGGCATTCCTTTAATAAATGCTGACTAGATCCGCAAGCTAGCATAATTTCCTTTTTCGTCTGCACTCGTTCTCTATATGGCCTCGCCTGCGACAATATGGACAGACAGGTAGTACTTGCGGAGATACTTCTGGTGGCTGGTGCATGTGAGAACTCTTTGCAATTTCTTCCTGTGGTGCTTCGGCTGGTGCTGATATGGCTGGTTGATGAATCATCAATGCTTTCTCTCGATGCTGAGAATAGTCTTTAGCTAAGTGTTGATTGGTTCCGCAAATCAAGCATAATCCTAACCTACGTCTGCACTCCTTCTCAATATGGCCTACCTTGCCACAATAGTAACAAGTAGGAAGGAATGAGGCTCTGGGTGCTGTTCTCGGTGGTGGATTCATCTGTGGTCTCTTTGCAACTCTTTCTTGTTGTGCTTAGTCTTGTGCTGATGCATACGGCCGCTTCTGGCTGGACTCTATCCTTGTGTTGCTCTCCATGGCCTGTGCTGTAGTAAGAACATCCGTTGCAACGGAGCTGATTATCTTCCGTAGCTCAGAGCTAAATCTGTCGATGAACTTCTCCGCTTGGTTTTGCTGAGCTTCTTTCTGAACCTTCTGATGGGCTTGCATCATCGCGTAGAACATTCGAAACATTTGTTGTTCGTCCATAGCCTGCCCTTGGGGAACGGTAGGCGTCGGTGGAACCAACTGCGTCGATGGTGGAACGTCATCTTCCTGGATTCTCGAGGCATGTTGACTTGCTTACTGTGATGATGGACCTTCACTAACTGGTGTCACTTTATCTCCGTTGGTTATCATAGCACCTTGTGGCATTTCTGGATGAGTCTCGTCGCGTGCTTGTGAATCCATTGCTCTACATCAAAATAAACTATAAAAGGTGTACAGGATTCAAAGTAGGATGCAAGTCAAGAATTTAATTCGAATCCGATATAGATATCAAGAACGTTTCAAGCAAGTGGATGGGATCCTAAAAACTTATCCTATTCTTATTGCAGGCTTACTCGGTCCCTAAGTTGAAACCGAACAATTTAGTCGTGGACCTGCATGGGCCACCACAAAAACCATGTCACGCTCCAGTCCCAAAATACCGTGGGACCGGACGCGTGATAATGGCCAGCAGCACACACCGATGGACAAATCTAATTTAATAGATCCATCGGGGCATACTTAAGCTGTAATACAACAATAAATAGGTCCAATGATACAAGTCACAGTCTATTCTAATCTCATCCACAACAGATAATCACAAATCAAATGCCAGAATAAATACAATAAAATAAACTAACAGATCTCAATAAAAGTGTCTCGGAGAACAATCCGAGAATATGTCTGATACATCAATACGATAGACTAGAAATAAAATAACTAGAAACTGAAATAAATGGGTATCTGAAGCCAATACTCAGGAGAAGTCCTCTGGTACAATCTCGTCCTCTGGTGTCGGTACAGCTCCTGTATCTGCTCCTGCTGCGGTCCCGTATACCTCGGGAAAGATCTTGTCTGCAAATCCTGGGGACATAATCCGGATCCCGGTCCTCAGAAGACATAGCAAGGTACAGATAATACAAGCCAAAATAAATGCAGTGCAGAAAATAATAAAATAAATAGGGTAAGCTATAAAACCAGCTATGTGAAATGCAAGATGAGGGCATCACGAGTACTCAGGCTGAGCCACTACAGGCTCTGTGTTGGGGAGCCGGTAGTAGTAATATCCGGTAACGGGCCAAGCTCGCTTCAGAGTCTTGTGCCTCACAATAATATGGGTTTATATATATAATCAGTTGTAGCATGTGTGTCTCTCAATGTCAAATCCAGCATCCTATACAGAATCACCATGAATATCTAAGAAAGATCCCGTCTCATGTATAGTGTCAAGTGTCCTGGGTATAATGTACTTGATAAGACAAGTACGAGAATGTAAAGGGGTCACGAATGTCCATCTCTAGATGACATACACAACATCACGTACGGTGTTGGCACCCGACTATTAATCGGACGCTAAGTATGTCACACGGTCCTGGGTCAAGCATGCACAGCAATATAAATAAAGCAAGGAAATATGCAACAAGAACTGCAAAGTTGGCAAGGTATACTTGCCCACTGATGTATAAATAAGTCAAGGAAATAAGTAGCAAAGCTGCAGGGTTTGGCAAGGTACACTTGCCTGGGGTTCTGGCTCCAACTATAGCTCTGGTCTCAGTGTGATCTGCAGGTACTACTCCGGTTGCTGAAATAAACATCACCATTAGATTCAAAAAATATCAAATAGCTAGAAACGCCTGTCCTTGGGTCCAATTTGGACACAGGGGCAAGAATAACATTTCTGGGTCAAAGCGGGGTCCACATGTGGGCCACTTTGCACTAAAAAGCGTGTCAGGGTCAAAGATCTCTGAATTCGTCAAACTTAGTATCAACAGGTCAGGAACGATGATTCGAACCCAACGGAACTTTTAGAATTGGATTCCGATGAGCCGATCACAAAATCACCCGTCAAGTGGAGCCTGTGGGGCCCACGATACGCGATCCTGTCAACGTTCTCAGAATCGAACCAAACTTGGATCACAGGACCAGCGTATCGCTACGAGTCTAATGGCGCAAGTTTTATTTCGATCCAACGTGTTTACACAAAGTTACAACGTGTAAACTCCCTCGACCAGATTTCAGTAATTTAGGATTAGTTTTGACTAATTAGAATTATTGCAACTTTTTAAAAAATTTATTTATTATATATTCTATTGATTGTGCACCTGTTCATTACACAATTAATTAGGACATCACACTAGCTGTTAAACCCTAAACAAATTTCACATCCCTGTACTAGACTTGTTAGACTACTTTTTCTGTGTTTTGTGCAACTCCCAGAAACCTTGTTTGGTGCTTCGTTTTAGTCGCACAAATATCGTTACAAACGTACATATTTATTTTCTATTAAAATTTCTGCTCTTTACCCATCTCTGTACCCTAGAGAATTAAGGACCAGTAGGCACCTGTTTTGCCCAAATAAAAATACGATAATATTCTACTCTAATTGTATTACAATTATCATATTGATACCATAGAAAAATTATGACCCTAATAGCCTCTAAATAATTAGTGAGCATCGTGCGCAGTATTTATTAATTAATAAATACGAGGACCCGTATCACCTAAGAAATCAGACCCTACCTCTGCCCAGACTTACCCCACACTGTCCAAAACATTTTCCCTAGCGATTTCCCTCATTTCTGTACAATTCAGAATTTCGGAAAATCAATATTTAAAATTTGGTAAATTAAGAAATTACAAAAAATACAAATTTTATGCTTTTATGCAATTTATGAAAGTTAGGGGTTTTTATGCAAAATTGTATGCAAGGTGGCATAATTCTATTGGCTAGACCAAAGGTGTATGGGACCCACCCAGAAAAATCCAGGAGAAATATCCCCAAAAATTGAATTTACCAAAATATCCCCAAACTTCCCTTTATTTACTAAATTGCCATTGCCTACAACCCCTATAAAACCCGACCCCCCCCTCTCTTCAAACCCTCACAGCCCTCACCTCCGACCACCGCCTCCGGCCAAACCCTGCCCGACCCTTCGCCCTGACCCCCTCTCCCCTCCGGCCAAGTTCCACCCCCAGCCACCGCCTGCTCCGCCGCCCTGAACCCCCGCAAGCCACTCCTCCAACACCATCACCCACAGCCACCACCACCCGAACCACCTCCCCCGCCGCCTCCGGTCACCGTGCACCGCCACCACCACCCCCACTCGACTCTCCCCGACCTCCCCTACCTACCACCACTACCTTACCTCCCCACGACACCCTCTCCGGCCGCCCTAGCCCCCGCAGCAGCCTCCACCCCCTAACCCTAGCTACTGCCACCCTCACCCCCGACGCCTCTAGCCGCCACCACAGCCACCGTAGACCCCCGCCACCACCACCAACCTCACCGCCACTCCTCCCTCCGTCGTTCCCCCACCCTGCACTGCCGTCCCCTCCGCCGCAGCCGCCGCTACCACCTTCACAAACTGCTGCCGCTGCAGTTGCTGCTAGCAGTCACTGCTACTGCTGCTGCTCCTCCGGCCGCCTCCGCCGCCGTCCTCCCGCCGGCAACACCGCGTGGGACCCCCCTGCCAGTACGTATAAACCCTAACTCTATATATATATGTATATACGTATTTATGTATATGTATATGTATATGTATATATATGATATATATATGTATATTTATATATATATATGTATTATATTATTATACTATATAAATACAGTATAATTACACTGTATACATATATATTGCTATAAATATATTATATATGTGTATATATACTACTAATATATATGTATTTGTATATGTATACTATGTATTTATATATGTATATATACATATATATATAAATATGTATATATATGTATATAATATATATAAACTATATATGTTATGTATATATAACTATGTATATATATTATATATATGTATATAATATATATATCTATATATATATGTTATGTACTATATATAATTATATTATTCACTGTGGATATACACAGTATATCAATATATATATATATGCTATGCATTTTCTTTTTATTATTTATATGCACTTATTCAATTTATTATATATGTATATATTATCCAGTGGTCACATATAGACCCTGATAAAAGTTATATTATATTGCTGGATAATACAGCTTATACATATATACCTATTTTTAATTCTTGCAATGTCATTTCAATTTATTATTTATTATATATTACTGTGCTGGATAATACAGCCTACATATATATATGTATAATTTCAATTCTTGCACTGTCATTTAAATTCATTATATATATATATATATTATCTATATACATTATATACTATTACATAGATATATATATATTTACTTTCTGTCCTGTCATTTCAATTTATATATATATATACATCAGTGGATACACCCTGATAACATTATATTATTTATATATGGCAGAGGATATACCCTGCTACTATTATAAATTCTATATATACCTGCATTTTTTGTTCTGTATATACTATATATATATACATACTATATATAACTATATTATATATGTGAATATAAGTATATATACATATACTTTATATTACAACTTTGATATTCACGAACCCTGTCTGTTTTAACAGAAACCAACTTCAGCCCAGCCAGTGACCCCCAGTCACAAGCACCCTCAACCCTGACTGTGAGATCAGGTTTTCAGTACTATCAGGGAGTAGGCAAGTATAACTTGGCAAGTTAATGTTCAAATTCAATTATTGATATCTGCTTTGTTCCTGAATTTCATATACCATGATTACCTGAGACTGCCTTGGGTACAGTCAACTGATACGTTGATATTAGCATATTTAACTTAGTCTTACAGACTCACCATTTGCTGTGAGAGTATTCTAATATTCTCCTAGACCCTATCACGGGAACACGTAACATGGTTGTAATGCATATTGGGATGCGATCTGCGTAGTTGATTAGCTACCAGTACGTGTGACCCGCATCACGGATTAGAATAATTCAGGAATAGTATGACTTGACATTTAGTTTCATTGGGATGGGAAAGATAACTAGTAGACGTATGGGACACCCCCTCCATAAATGTTTTATACCTTCGTACCATGATGGTCGATTGCAGAGTTCCCTTGAGTCATGGGTCATATGACACATATACTAGCCAGTCCCCACGATTGGTGAACTACGTCAGCATATGTCTAGCCGACACAATCCCATGCGTACTACAAGGTCTTTACTTGCATTTCACTTAGAATGATTAGCACCCTGTATTTATTTTCTTTATTCAGTATTTACATACTTGGCATGTTATTTTCTGTATCTTGTTATGTCCCACTGAGGACCTGGTTCCCTGCCAGATCTAGACGAGGCTTTCTATCCCACTGTGTACGGCCCTGATCAGGAGGCTAGATGTGTTACCGAGGAGGAGCTCGAGGAGACACCCTCAGAGTATGCTTGACCCTAGAGGCCTGCCACCTGGAGATGGAGATGTTTTGATCAGATAGACACTGCTTAGTCTATCTGATTTTTCTGTGCTATTATCAGTTTTTGTAGTAGGCTTGTAATCTCACCAGTTGTGTACTGTATCAGACTCGGTTTTATATATATTCAGCACTTGTTTTTCTGACATTTTGTTGTGGATGAGATAAATTTGCCTGTGTTGTTCTTGTAGTATCTTAGGACAGCGTAGCACGTCCCTATGGGTCTATTAAAAATAGATTAAGCCCTTAGTGACGTGTCAGCTGGCCAGTGACACGTGGCCTAGTTCCTGACATTTTGGGACTGGGGCGTGACACGGTTTTAGTGGTGGCCCATGCAGGTCTAGTTTTTATTGCTAGTGGTATGATGACATGCCTAGCAAGCCTGCAATAGGATAGGAATATTAGGTCTCATCCACACTGACACCATCTTTACAATTTTTATTATTGCATCTTGCTTGATTATCATTATTTATCTCTTTTGTGTTTTCTAATTATCCTATTTTCCTCAGAAATATGGACATATCCGGGAAACTTGCGAATAATGGGGCTGACCAAGCAACAGACCCTTCGCCAAGTGCCCAAGGAACTCCGTCCAATCATCAGAATTCTGGTCAGGAGATGACACCAACACCGCAGGCGGAGACACCTTTGCCCCCACCTCCAGCCTTGCCTATCCTGATGCCACAACTTGAGGGTTAACCTCAAATATTACAGTTTCTCCAGACTATGTTGCAGAACCAGTGGCAACAGACTGAGGCCCTGAGACAGTCTCAGTGGCAGCAAACTGAAGCTCTGCGACAGACATTGATGACGGCTTTGGAGAGAGCTACTACTCCGACACCAGCACCTATCCAACCAGCGGGCACAGTTCGAGGCTTCCGTCAAATAAGCCCGAGAGATTTCAAAGGCAGCGAGACTCCTGAGGAGATCTCCGACTGGATCTCCAACACCGAAATACTGCTAGATGGATCACAACTCACCCCCGACCTATGGATGACCGC
Source organism: Iris macrosiphon (assembly GCA_036927795.1). Lineage (NCBI taxonomy): Eukaryota > Viridiplantae > Streptophyta > Magnoliopsida > Asparagales > Iridaceae > Iris > Iris macrosiphon. Next base: position 162,562,802 of record JAYESA010000006.1, on the reverse strand, counting down.
TGTGAGGGGCCAACTTCTTGGCAACGCCCATCACTGGTGGGAATCCATAGAGCACAGCGTCGGCAAAGACCAAACTTGGCAATAATTCTTGGAGCACTTCAACGCCAAGTACTTCCCAGCGACAATCCAGAATGCCCTATACTCCCAGTTCCTGCACCTGGAGCAGGGAAACATGATGGTAGATGCCTACGACGCGGAGTTTAGCAGACTAAGTCGTTTCGGTGCTGATCTGATTCCGAACGAGCTGAAGAAGGCTAAAAGATTCTACCATGGCCTTAACTACGAGCTTCAGAGGTACACAACAATGCAGTCAAGAATCTCCTACAACGAGGTTCTTACAGAAGCCAGGGAGCAAGAAGCCATTGGCCGAGGAGCCAGATGCTCAAATCCAACCTTCTCGGCCAAGAACCAGCAAGGAGCAGGAGGACCTATCCGTCGTCCACAATATCAGACGCAGCAGACAACGGGACCCTATCAGAAGAAGGAGCTCCCGACTTGTCACTTTTGTGGCAAGAAGGGGCATTTTGCCAATGACTGCAGAAAGAAGCTAGGATTATGCCTGCTATGTGGAGCTAAAATTATATGGCCAGAGACTGCCCACAACGCAGAGATGCAGCACCACAGCAAGGGCAGAAGCCAGGAGCCCAAGCTCAGAAGATGCTTCCCTCCACATCAGGAGGATATCAGAGAGGAGCACCTCTGCCTACTCAGGAGGCCCAATTCAAGGCCAGACAACAAGCCGGAGGACAAAGGCAGGGATAAGCTTTTGCGTTAGCTGCAGTTGCAGAAGAGCCTGAAGGGAAAACTATAATAGGTACCATTTTAGTTGCGTCATTACCTGCAACTGTATTATTCAATTCTGGGGCTACTTTGTCTTTCATATCTAGTAGTTTCGTAGCCATGCACAAGCTATCCACTTCCCCGCTACCCAAGTGTTGGAAAATACTTACTGGAGGAGGTATTGTTCCAGTTACCAGCATTATCGAAACCTGTCCGGTAGTTGTTTCTAGTAGAGGACTAAGAGCACGATTTTTGGTACTCCCAATGCCAAATTTCGACGTTGTCTTAGGCATGGACTGGCTAAGCCAGAATAATGCTATCCTAGACTGCCGAAAGGGTAGTGTTATCTTTAGACCCCCAGATCACCCAGAGTTCGAATATGTCCGAGGAACCATCGAGCAAGGAGTAGGCCAGACTCCTAGAGCTTACATAGCGATGGAGACAGCACTTCCCTCAATTGTAGCAGAGTTCGAGGACGTATTTCCAAAGAAATTGCCAGGCCTACCGCCTGACAGAGAAGTAGAATTCACTATTGAGTTGATACCCGGAGCTGCACCGGTATCCTCAAATGTATGCCGACTGGCGAAGAAGGAGCTTGACGAGCTGAAGCTTCAACTGGAGGAATTGCAGATCAAGGGATTTGTTCGTCCTAGTGCATCACCCTGGGGAGCACCAGTGCTGTTTGTACCAAAGAAGGACGGAACATATCGCATGTGCATTGATTACAGAGCCCTCAACGCTCTGACAATCAAAAACAAGTACCCCTTGCCGAGAATTGACGACCTGTTCGATCAACTAACAGGAGCTGTGGTATTCTTGAAGATAGACTTAAGATCAGGCTATCATCAGGTCAAGGTACGGAGGGAAGATATTCTAAAGACAGCATTCAGGACTCGTTATGGTCACTACGAGTTCCTGGTGATGCCGTTTGGACTAACTAATGCACCTGCCGTATTCATGAATCTGATGAACCGAGTCTTCCACCAATATCTGGACCAGTTCGTGGTAGTCTTCATCGACGACATTCTGGTGTATTCGAAGAGCCACAAGGAGCATGAAGAGCACTTGAGACTGGTGCTAGAGACGCTGAGACGGGAGAGCCTTTATGCTAAGATGAGCAAGTGTGAATTCTTTCTTGACCGTATCGCATTTCTTGGACACGTTATCACAGGAGAAGGCATCTTGGTAGACCCAGCAAAGATTTTATCTGTGGAGACATGGCCAACTTCGACCAATGTCTCAGAGGTGAGAAGCTTTCTAGGACTTGCCGGATATTATCGGAGATTCGTAGAAAACTTTTTAAGAATCGCAGAGCCGATTACCCGTCTTACCCGCAAGGAGCAGGAGTTCATATGGACTGAAGAATGCCAGACAGCTTTTGATGACTTGAAGAAGCGTCTGACTACAGCTCCCATCTTGACTATACCATCTGGATCCGGAGGTTTTGTCATATATAGCGATGCATCCGAAAAGGGATTTGGTTGTGTCTTAATACAACATGGGAAGGTTGTAGCTTATGCCTCAAGACAGTTAAGGACTCATGAGAAGAATTACCCCACTCACGACCTGGAGCTTGCCGCAGTCATCTTCGCCCTGAAGCTATGGAGACACTATCTATATGGCGAACGAGTGGAGATTTTCACAGATCACAAGAGCTTGAAATATGTCTACACTCAGAAAGACTTAAATCTGAGGCAAAGACGGTGGCTTGAAGTGATGACGGATTTCTAAATTGATCTACAGTACCATCCGGGGAAAGCTAATGTGGTGGCAGATGCTCTAAGCAGAAGACCCTCGGCATTCTTTATAATCACCCAACCAGGTCTTCTGAGAGATCTAGAAAATTTGGGAATAGAGGTCATTATGCCAGGACTTGACGGCCAATTATCAAACTATCAGCTGCAATCAACCTTGGTAGAAAGAATCAAAGCTGCTCTACCAACAGATGCAAGATTTCAGAGGCTTCGACAAAGAACAGAGGCTAGAATTCAGACAGGATGTCGCATACACGAAGATGGGACTCTAAGATGTGGTGATCGTCTTTATGTTCCAAATGGAGAACTTCGTAATGAGCTGATGTCAGAAGCTCATAGCTCAACATACTCTATACATCCAGGAGGCACAAAGATGTACAGAGATCTGCGACAATATTACTGGTGGCATGGAATGAAGCGGGAGATAGCACACTTTGTGGCCAAATGCCTGGTGTGTCAGCAAGTCAAGGCTGAGCATCAGAGATCTGCCGGTCTACTTCAACCCCTCCCAATACCTGAGTGGAAATGGGAACACATTACGATGGACTTTGTTACGGGCTTTCCAAGAAGTCCTAGTGGTCGTAATGCTGTATGGGTAATCGTAGATAGACTCACAAAGGCTGCTCATTTCCTACCTTTCAGAGTTGGACAATCTACAGAAGTCTTGGCGGACATGTACATGAAGGAGATCGTGCGGCTGCACGGAGTACCAGTCAGCATAATATCTGACCGGGATACGAGGTTTACATCATACTTTTGGCGAAGTATGCAAGAAAGTCTTGGTACCCGCCTCAAGTTCAGCACCTCGTATCATCCGCAGACAGATGGCCAGTCAGAGCGCACCATCCAGACCCTAGAAGATATGCTGAGAGCCTGCATGCTTAATTTCAGCGGATCATGGGAAGATCATCTACACCTGGTGGAATTTTCCTACAACAACAGCTATCAAGCGAGCATTCAAATGGCTCCCTTTGAAGCTTTGTATGGAAAGAAATGTCGTTCCCCAGTATGCTGGAGCGATGTAGGCGAGAGACAGATCTTGGGACCAGAACTGATTATTCGTACGGTGGAGAAAGTAAAGAAGATCCAGGGACACCTACGAGCTGCACAAGACAGGCAGAAACACTGGGCCAACATTCATCGCCGATCTCTAGAGTTCCAAGTAGGGGAGCATGTGTTCTTGAAGATCTCACCTACTCGAGGAACTATCAGATTTGGAGGAAGAGGGAAACTGAGTCCAAGATACATTGGACCCTTCGATGTGTTGGAACGCGTCGGAGAAGTTGCTTACAGGCTAGCTCTACCTCAGACCTTGGAGGGAGTACATGACGTCTTCCACGTATCTCAGCTGAGGAGGTACATTCCAGACCCGAGTCATGTACTGGACTATTCAGAGATCACCATCGGGCCAAGCTTATCATACCAGGAGGAACCTGTAGAGATCTTAGACCGTAGTGAGAAGGTGTTGCGAGGCCAGACTATACCTCTCGTTCGTGTTGTATGGAGACATCATGCACAAGGTGAATCCACCTGGAACGAGAAGAGGATATTCGTCAGCGTTATCCCCATCTATTTCCAAACCAGGGTATGTCCAATATTTCAAACTCAATCTTTCTTAATCATCATATGTCCACAATCAATCTTTCATTCTCAGTATATGATTATTTTTATTTCGAGGACGAAATATTCTAAGGAGGGTAGATTGTAAACTCCTTCGACCAGATTTCAGTAATTTAGGATTAGTTTTGACTAATTAGAATTATTGCAACTTTTAAAAAAAAATTATTTATTATATATTCTATTGATTGTGCACCTGTTCATTACACAATTAATTAGGGCATCACACTAGCTGTTAAACCCTAAACAAATTTCACATCCCTGCACTAGACTTGATAGACTACTTTTTCTGTGTTTTGTGCAACTCCCAGAAACCTTGTTTGGTGCTTCGTTTTAGTCGCACAAATATCGTTACAAACGTACGTATTTATTTCCTATTAAAATTTCAGCTCTTTACCCATCTCTGTACCCTAGAGATTTAAGGACCAGTAGGCACCTGTTTTGCCCAAACAAAAATACGATAATATTCTACTCTAATTGTATTACAATTATCATATTGACACCATAGAAAAATTATGACCCTAATAGCCTCTAAATAATTAGTGAGCATCGTGCGCAGTATTTATTAATTAATAAATACGAGGACCCGTATCACCTAAGAAATCAGACCCTGCCTCTGCCCAGACTCACCCCATACTGTCCAAAACATTTTCCCCAGCGATTTCTCTCATTTCTGTACAATTCAGAATTTCGAAAAATCAATATTTGAAATTTGGTAAATTACAAAATTACGAAAAATACAAATTTTATGCTTTTATGCAATTTATGAAAGTTAGGAGTTTTTATGCAAAATTGCATGCAAGGTGGCATAATTCTATTGGCTAGACCATAGGTGTATGGGACCCACCCAGAAAAATCCAGGAGAAATATCCCCAAAAATTGAATTTACCAAAATATCCCCAAACTTCCCTTTATTTACTAAATTGCCATTGCCTACAACCCCTATAAAACTCGACCCCCCTTTCTTCAAACCCTCACAGCCCTCACCTCCGACCACCGCCTCCGGCCAAACCCTGCCCGACCCTTCGCCCTGACCCCCTCTCCCCTCCGGCCAAGTTCCACCCCCAGCCACCGCCTGCTCCGCCGCCCTGAACCCCCGCAAGCCACTCCCCCAACACCATCACCCACAGCCACCACCACCCGAACCACCTCCGCCGCCGCCTCCGGTCACCGTGCACCGCCACCACCACCCCCACTCAACTCGCCCCGACCTTCCCTACCTACTACCACCACCTTACCTCCCCACGACACCCCCTCCGGCCGCCCTAGCCCCCGCAGCAGCCTCCACCCCCTAACCCTAGCTACTACCACCCTCACCCCCGACGCCTCTAGCCGCAACCACAACCACCGTAGACCCCCGCCACCACCACCAACCTCACCGCCACTCCTCCCTCCGCCGTTCCCCCATCCTGCACCGCCGTCCCCTCCGCCGCAGCCGCCGCTACCACCTTCACAAACTGCTGCCGCTGCAGTTGCTGCTAGCAGTCACTGCTGCTGCTGCTGCTGCACCTCCGGCCGCCTCCACCGCCGTCCTCCCGCCGGCAACACCGCGTGGGACCCCCCTGCCAGTAGGTATAAACCCTAACTCTATATATATATGTATATACGTATTTATGTATATGTATATGTATATGTATATGTATATATATATGTATATATATGATATATATATGTATATTTATATATATATGTATTATATTATTATACTATATAAATACAGTATAATTACACTGTATACATATATATTGCTATAAATATATTATATATGTGTATATATACTACTAATATATATGTATTTGTATATGTATACTATGTATTTATATATGTATATTTACATATATATATAAATATGTATATATATGTATATAATATATATAAACTATATATGTTATGTATATATAACTATGTATATATATTATATATATGTATATAATATATATATCTATATATATATATATGTTATGTACTATATATAATTATATTATTCACTGTGGATATACACAGTATATCAATATGTATATATATGCTATGCATTTTCTTTTTATTATTTATATGCACTTATTCAATTTATTATATATGTATATATTATCCAGTGGTCACATATAGACCCTGATAAAAGTTATATTATATTGCTGGATAATACAGCTTATACATATATACCTATTTTCAATTCTTGCAATGTCATTTCAATTTATTATTTATTATATATTACTGTGCTGGATAATACAGCCTACATATATATATATGTATAATTTCAATTCTTGCACTGTTATTTAAATTCATTATATATATATATATATATATTATCTATATACATTATGTACTATTACATAGATATATATGTATTTACTTTCTGTCCTGTCATTTCAATTTATATATATATATATACATCAGTGGATACACCCTGATAACATTATATTATTTATATATGGCAGAGGATATATCCTGCTACTATTATAAATTCTATATATACCTGCATTTTTTGTTCTGTTTATACAATATATATATACATACTATATATAACTATATTATATATGTGAATATAAGTATATATACATATACTTTATATTACAACTTTGATATTCATGAACCCTGTCTGTTTTAACAGAAACCAACTTCAGCACAGCCAGTGACCCCCAGTCACAAGCACCCTCAACCCTGACTGTGAGATCAGGTTTTCAGTACTATCAGGGAGTAGGCAAGTATACCTTGCCAAGTTAATGTTCAAATTCAATTATTGATATCTGCTTTGTTCCTGAATTTCATATACCATGATTACCTGAGACTGTCTTGGGTACAGTCAACTGATACGTTGACATTAGCATATTTAACTTAGTCTTACAGACTCACCATTTGATGTAAGAGTATTCTAATATTCTTCTAGACCCTATCACGGGAACACGCAACATGGTTGCAATGCATATTGGGATGCGAGCTGCGTAGTTGATTAGCTACCAGTACGTGTGACCCGCATCACGGATTAGAATAATTCAGGAATAGTATGACTTGACATTTAGTTTCATTGGGATGGAAAAGATAACTAGTAGACGTATGGGACACCCCCTCCATAAATGTTTTATACCTTCGTACCATGATGGTCGATTGCAGAGTTCCCTTGAGTCAGGGGGCATATGACACATATACTAGCCAGTCCCCACGATTGGTGAACTACGTCAGCATATGTCTAGCCGACACAATCCCATGCGTACTACAAGGTCTTTACTTGCATTTCACTTAGAATGATTAGCACCCTGTATTTATTTTCTTTATTCAGTATTTACATACTTGGCATGTTATTTTCTGTATCTTGTTATGTCCCACTGAGGACCTGGTTCCCTGCCAGATCTAGACGAGGCTTTCTACCCCACTGTGTACGGCCCTGATCAGGAGGCTAGATGTCTTACCGAGGAGGAGCTTGAGGAGACACCCTCAGAGTATGCTTGACCCTAGAGGCCTGCCACCTGGAGATGGAGATGTTTTGATCAGATAGACACTGCTTAGTCTATCTGATTTTTCTGCGCTATTATCAGTTTTTGTAGTAGGCTTGTAATCTCACCAGTTGTGTACTGTATCAGACTCAGTTTTATATATATTCAGCACTTGCTTTTCTGATATTTTGTTGTGGATGAGATATATTTGTCTGTGTTGTTCTTGTAGTATCTTAGGACAGCGTAGCACGTCCCTATGGGTCTATTAAAAATGGATTAAGCCCTTAGTGACGTGTCAGCTGGCCAGTGACACGTGGCCTAGTTCCTGACATTTTGGGACTGGGGCGTGACACAACGTGTTCCAGAAAGGACGAATACGGGGCGTTGTCGGCGGATACACGTTGATTTCGGTGTGCACGCACATCCAAATCAACTTCTGGAAATCTTGCACGTCTGTATCAACGGCGCGCACGTTTCGGTAAAGACCGCGTGCGACCAAGTCGTCCCGTTTGGCGGGGCGCACTCAGTTCCGGGGTGAAACGGGGTGTTGTTTTTCCTGTTTTTGGATCTCGGTTTGCGATCACCACAGGACGCGACGCACTGAGCGAGTTGCACGGGCATCGAGGGGGTCACGCGGTCTACGCGTCACAACTGACGGGACAAAAAATGGAACAACGAGGAGAGAGAAAACGCTACCTGAACAGGGCTCCGTGAAATCTGAATTTCACGTGTCCGTGTGTCTGTTTCGTGTCCGATACTGTTGCTGTGTCCTTGTCCACTGTTGCTCTAGGGTTAGGGCTAGGGTTACGGTGCTGCTGTCCGGAGCTCGTCGGAGGGTGGCTGGGCTCGGGGCGGCCGGGGAGTGGCTCGGTGGTTGAGGGCGGAGGAGAAGTGGTCGAGGGGGTCGTCGAGCTAGGGGGCAGCGGAGAGGGGGAGATGGCTGGAGATGAGGAAGTCGGGGACTGGGCGGAGGAGCAGGAGGCGGTGAGGGGATCGTCGTCGAAGGGTCTGCTGGGGTGGTATTGGTGGTGGTTGTGACGGGGCAGCAGGCTAGGGCAGCGCTGGAGGCGCGACGGGCGTGGAGGAAGGCGGGTGATGGCGGGGCTCGGGGCTAGGTCGGCTGCTGCGGAGAGGATGACGGGGGTGAGGCGAGGCCGAGCAGGGAGGATCGAGGTTGACGAGGGAGAGTTTCGACGGAGAGGGGTCGAGCGGGTGCTGGGCAGGGCAGAGAGGTCGGGGCTCGTCGGAGGAGATGACCGGAGACGGCGAGCAGAGGAGAGAGGGAGGTGGTTGTCGAGGGTGGATGGGGGTTCTCAACGGTGGTGCTGGTGGAGATGGGTTGGTCGGGGAGTATTGATGGTGGTGGTGATGACGGCAATGGCGGGTGATGGTTCTGGAGGTGGAGGAGATGGGTCGAGCGGGCTGAGGAAGGAGGTGGAGTTGAGGGGAGAAGGTGAAGTCAAGGGCTGGTCGACCGGAGACGGCGAGCGGAGAAGAGGGAGAGAGGAGAGGGCGACGCTGCAGCTCGTCGAGGCTGAGTTAGGGTTTCGGCGGTTGGGCACGGAATTCGATGCGTATTAAATAGGTCGGAACAGTAATCCCGATCAGATTAGGGTTTTGGCGGTTAACGGGTTTCGGGTCCGGGTCGGGTTTGATTCGGATCCGACCCAACCCGTTAAGGCTGGATTTGGTTCAGTGAACCGGGTCTGGGTTGGTTTGGTTTATTTCAAATAAACTCGGTTTATTTCAGGGTCAATTCAGTTTATTTATTTAATAGTTGTTAGGGCTTTAAAGCTACTTCCGGAGTCCAATAAATTCTCGAAAAATTATCCTATGTCCGATTTTCCATTTTACACCATAAAATATTATTTCTATAATATTTTAACATTATTTAACAGTAATTAAAAATCATTTAATTATATAAAGCCTAGGTTTTAATTACAGAAAATTCCCAGAAAATTTCAGAAAAATTGTGAAAAACCAAATTAAAAATTCATGAAAATCAGGGGGCTTACAGGACCTAAAACTCTAATCCTAAATGCAGGCCTGCTTGGTACAGTTACGTAACTGAAACAGCTAACTCGACCTGCATTGGCCACCACAGCTTGCTAGGTGGAGTCTGGATTATTCCAAAGGTATTATGCATGCAATAAGAATCCTTAGATTGAACTATGTGCTAACAGGGCTAGCCGAGCCATGAATCGTCGTATAGCACATAGTCATTATGCACAGGTCCCTCGCAAGGCCACCGTGCTAAGACCGCATAGAACACATTATATAATTTAATAGTCTGATATCGCAATCTACTATTGCGATTTAAAAAATATCCAAATGGTGGCCCGCCTGCACTCCTCAGATAAATATTTGAGGGTGGCGAGTTAAGCGCGATATCAAGATTCTGTCCCTTCCAATGCTCTATAAATTTTAGTTGCTTAGTTGACCCTATGGTTAGCTGGAATCACATTGCATGGTCATTTTTTATTCTCCTTATATGTCGTACCGCAGTACGGGTATGCTAGATATGAATCCACTATCTCTTGATAGTTCAATTTTGATTCATCCAGCGTGATGCAACAATCAACCCAAATCCTAGCCACGCTTGGTTATCGACAAACTATGATATCCATACTGGAGGAAATCGTATCATATTACATGTCGCATAGCACGTAGGTACACCTTGATGTAAAATATGTAACATAATTGCGTAGGAACACTTAGCACGTAGGAACACGTAGCACATAGTAAGTGTATCAGCACGGATACCAATAGTCGGGTCTAGTTACCATTCATTGGTAAATTACATAAGTAATTCAGTTTTGTTACCAATTAAAGACTACAAAACAAGGTTCTTCCAGTTTTGTACCTGAACCGACTGCCTATGCTTTGTAATCTTGTAAAATTTACTAGTTGTTAAATGTCATGTTTCTTCGTCTTTCTAAATGTATAAAAAATAAATTTAGTTCAAAGATTTATGTTTTCTATATTGTGGATGGTTAAAAAATTGACATTCCTTCCTCTCTCTCTCTCTCTCCCCTCCCCCCCCCCCCCCCCCCCAAACAATTTTTAGGAAGTTAATAATCCTCTCTCTTACATACAGATTAGAGAAATCATGAAAAAGCTTCAAGGCCTAATAGAGGACGGGGATCTGAAGACTCCATACCCAGCAGGGGTACATGCTTCAGCTTGTGTGCTTGGTCATGAGATAAGTAGAACACCATCTTCCCCTGGCAACATCCCATATTAAAATTGAAAGTTTACAATTATTTGGTTGGCAAATATATACAACTTTACCAACGTCGTAGAAAATGTCAATATGTATTATAGCTTCATCGGTGAAAAGTCTTCAATTATTTCAGTAAAATCTGAGAACACACATGAAATATAGCCTCATACAGTAGTTTGGTATAATTTTGTATAATTTTTTGAGTCTAATACAGGTAGCCATGATTTATTTGTATCGTTTAATGGTACTTTCATGATTATCGTAGCACGTTAAGGAACTTTCTTAGGTGAAAGTGTTCTACATTCTTAGTCAGAGAAATTAGTATGCTCCAATGATGGTTGTGGCATAGTATTGAGTTGACATATACGATGCAGAGTTAAGTATGCTAGGAGTATAATTAAAGATTAGTATGCACTTCCTTTATGTAGTACAAAATTGGTTTATTATTTTAGTTTAGACTTACTGCATCCCTATTTTTATTTCACGTTTTCTTGTGGACAATGTTAATACTTTCTTAGTTGGTATTAGTCCTGATTTTTTTTCTAATTCTTGTAAGATTATTCAGTTATTGAATTATTTTATGAAGTTTTATAAGAGAGTTATAAAATATTTTTGGCATATATATTTGAAATATTTTCTTTCTTACATTAGTTGCAACCAATTTTTATGTTTTATTCTATTATATCCCAACATCAAGTATGGGAGTGTTGGTCTACTTTGTTTGGTTGCTCAAAATTTTTCTCTACTAATTTACATCCACTACCAGAAAAAGTCAAATTAGCGACGTCTAAAAACGTCACTAAATAACAAAATGTCGTCGCTAATTTGGTTTAGCGACGTAATTAGCGACGTTATAAAGTTGTCGGAAAAACCCAAGTCGCCAAAAAAAACGTCGCTAAACGTCGCTATACCGACGTTTTTAGCGACTTTACTGTGTCGCAAATTTTTGCGACGTTTAGCGACGCCAAGTCACTAAATAACGACGTTTATTAAAGTCGCTAAAGGTCGCTGATTAGCGACGTCTATAGCGATGTTATACCGACGTCTTAAATGACCTGGCTATACTGCCATGTCAGCAATTGGCGACGTATAGCGACGTCATTAGCGACTTTTTACAGCATCGCTAATTAGCGACGTATTTAGCGACGTAAATTAACGTAACTTAACGTCGCTAAACGTCGCTAAAAACGTCGCTAATTATAAAAAAAAAAAATAGTGTCCAGAAGCAAACACCTTACCACAAACACCACATTGGTGATTCCCTGCAGTTTTAGCCTTTCCACTGTGGACAACTGTCGGATCGACGACATCCAATGGGCTAGTAGTACTCTCGCCTCCTCTGCTGCAGCATCCCCCTTTGAGCCTCTTGTGGCTCGCACGGTGCCCGCCTAGAGCCTGGTAGGAGTGGAAGCTCTTCTTGCAAGAGGCACACTCGTATCGGCTCTTCCCCAATCTAGCACCATAACCATCTTCATCACACACACCAACATGATTCAATCTAGTTAACTATATAATCCAATTAAATTAAAGACCACAAGAAGCATTGTTGAAGTATCAATCCAATTAAATATGGATATGCAAGATAACTATATAATCCAATTAAATTAACTAAAAAATTAAAGACCACAAGAAGCATCATACATCATGCCTATTGTTGAAGTATCAATAATTCATAATATACAATCGCATCCTAAATAATAATAAAAATAACTATACAACTACGGATCTGCAGGAGGCTGACCACCGGCACGCTTGAAGGATAAGAACTCCTCATACTCGTCCCGTGGAATCGACACCGATGTCGATGGAGAAGGCAGTGACGTCGGTGGAGGCCGTGCCCGCTCCAAGTCTGCGAGTCGCTGGTTGTAAGAATCCAGGGTAGATAACAGCCTCGTACTGCTATCACCCATTGAATCCTGCATCCTCGTCAGCTTCTCGCCCATCGATAGTTGTGACCCCTGCAGCTCCATGATGTTGCGATCATTGGAGGCTCTAATATCATTTGTCAATTTTTGTAGCTCCGTCATGCTGCGATCGAGCATATCCAATCATGCGATGAGCATCGGATCGTCCGCCTGCGGCTGGGACCGGGACTGCTCCTCCATACTTCGCAGCAAGTCGTCACGGAGAGACGCAATCTGACGGTCAACGGCCTCCTGGACGGCATCCTGGACTCTGGCCGACGACTGCGAGGGCTGCGACTGCGAGGGGTGTGTGGAATGCGCAGCTGTCGGGGAGGCCCTAGATGACTGCGTCGCAACCAGGGCGCCATAGGAGCCCGTACCGTAGTAGGTACCCCTTTGGAGACCACCAGCTGCGGTCACCCACAGTTCGTCCACCGAGGGAGATGGACCGGGCTGCGACGAAGTACCAGCCTCTCCTGGTGTAGGTGCACTAGCAGTCGCCCGCTCACGAAGCCTAAGATACTCGGCCTAGAAAAGGTTTGGAAACTCGATAATTGCCTAAGTTATATTAAAATAAACATAAAGTAAAGTAATACTTACATAGGTCTGTGAGGCCCTCTCATCAATGAGATTTCCGTCCTTGCGATGGGTGGCCAAGAAGACGGTCACCATGTTTGCATCATCACCCCTCTGTACCTGTTAAAAATATATTATTTATTACTAAACTTAAATATTTTTTCCAAGTACCATTTTATGGTACTTATATTAAAATAATATATTTTAAAAGAAAAAATATACCAAACGATGGAAATGGTCCGTCATCGGAATCGAGCCACCACACCACTTGGCAGCATTCTGCTTAGCCGCCTTGGCCTTCTTAGACCTTTCCTTGTAGCTCGGATCGTCGAATCTAGCCCTCATCGCAGTCCACTGCTCAGGCGTGATCCAACCTTGGATCAGTTTTCCAGCACGATCACGAGCCTTCTGGTCATCCAGAGCATCTCAGATAAGCTTGGCGGCAACGGTAGGAAAGAGCCGCTCGATCAACTCGGCCCGGTGCGGAGGATAAAAATATGTTTGCTACAATAAATAATTCATTAAGTTAGCATCACGAATATGCATAAATTAGAGGATTTATTTAATATACTTTTACCTGGAAGTGCGCAAACCAGAACGCCTTCCTCTCCTCCGGAGCCTCAGAGTAGTTGATCCAAGGGCCACCGTAGTTGTTCCCCAGAAATTGGCCTAGGCATCTCTGAACCGACGATGGACGATATCTATACAGAGATAATAATTTAGATTACTGAAAAAGTCAATATACGATGAATAAAGAGAAACACAAATATATACTAAACCATCTAATTGACTTACTTTGTACCGTCGGCCCAAATCTCTGTCCTCGTCTCCTCCGATGGTGTGCATGGAGGATCTTGCTGATGCTGGGACAACGTCGGCACGACCTCCTCGACATGCTCATCTGTCCCCATGGTTCCGTCAGCAGGAGGAACGCTGGACGAGGGTGTACTATCACGCCAGGAACTACTCGTCCCAACAGTCGGGCATGTGTGTGATCGATATACTGGAGTACTGGGCGACGATGATCCGGAACCAACAGTAGGCAGTACCGGAGTGGCACTATGTCTACCTCGGGACCTGCCGAATCCTCCGCGTCGTCCTGTCATATCTGATAACAACATATGATGAATATAGAGAAACACAAATATATACTACATTCTACAGTCAAAATGTGATACATATCTCAAAGCATTATACAGTCAAAATATAATATATATATTCGTTAATGGGTACATCTACTTCGTCAATTTTCCAACCTTGATCTATATTCTACAGTCAAAATATAGTTACATTCTACATGCAATATTTTTTATTTTGAATCATCTTCAGAAAATTCATCTTGTTCGCCTTCGTCGTCCTGCTCTTCCTCTTCCTCGTCTTCACTTTCATCTACTTCGTCGTCCTCTTCGAATAATTCTACATCTTCTACATTATTACTCGTGTAATGAGTAACTTCCGTTGAGTCCACATCTACAATATTTGTTACAAGAGGTAGATCGTCCTCCTGATAAGCTATTTCGTCAATGTCAAAGGTATTTCTAGCTTTAGTCTTGCATACTGCCCACCAATCCGACCTCGCTGTCCCCCGTCTAGGATAAGTTGTGAAGTACATGAGCTGAGCCTGACTTGATAGGACAAATGGTTCGTAGCCTTGATATCTACGCTTGTAGTTTATATCCACAAGGCCATGCTTGTCAATATTTCAACCTTGATCTTGAATCGGATCGAACCATTCACACCTGAATAGCACGATATTAGCAAGTTCTATGCCATAATTATATGTCAACTCTACAATCTCTCGTAAGATGCCAAAAAAATCATTGCCCGGATTGACGTCTTTTTAGTTTGAAGATTTGATACACAAACCACTATTTTTCGTGGAATCAAGATCCAGAAAGCTGTCTCTGATAGGAGCATTTGTTGACTTGAACCTGAACCCATTCACACAGAAACTTGGCCATATTTTTACGGCAGTAATTGGTCCCTTGGCTAGAGTCCTAATAGATTCAGTCTCGGGTGATATTAGACGATCAACCTAAATACCAAAGTAGCGATAGTAAGTTATTTGTTTTGCAAGTGCAGAAATAAAAAGTAATTACCAAGCATCTTACATATGCGCTCAACCAAGAAGGAAAATGGCATCTCATATCTTGTTCTACTTCTTCGTCTGTTATGTAGGGTCTAACCGACCTCAACTCATCATTATATGTGCTAAAAAATAATGAAGCAACTGCTGATTAGTAGCATAATAGTATCTTATACTATTACATTGAGATGATGTAAATGTGGACGTATTAATTACTTACCCCTCTAGCTTCTCCACTTCATCCTCGTCGCAATTGAGCAGCCCTTAGCTCATCGTCATTCAAATATCTCTTCTTAATTTTTCCCGAAGGCTTTCCGGATGCATTGAATACTTTGAGTATTGCATCATTAGATTCCTGATATGCGTCGTCGTTTTTGGGAGCTTTCATCCTATTAGTAGCAATATGCGGTTTGAAATACGTCGAGCAAAAGTTTGTAATCTCCTCGAGAACATAAGCTTCACAAATAGAGCCTTCAACCCGTGCCTTATTTTTCACCTTTCTCTTTAGGTGATTCAGATGGCGCTCGAAGGGGTACATCCACCGATAACCGACAGGACCACCAACACGTGCCTCATAGGAAAGATGAATTGACAAATGCTCCATAGAGTCAAAGAATCCAGGAGGAAACACCTTCTCGAGCTTACATAGTGTTACCTCAATGTCCCTCTCTTGCTTTTCTAGACGATCGACGAGCAACTTAGTACAACAAAGATCTCTGAAGAATATGCTCAGCTCTGTCAATGGGTCCCAAACGACCTGCGGTAAGAATTTCCGAAATGCAATCGGAATTAACCTCTCCATGAATACGTGACAATCGTGGCTCTTCATACCTACTAGTTTGTTCTCCTTGAGGTCGACGCATCTTTTTAAGTTCGACACGTACCCGTCTGGAAACTTTAGACCCTGAATCCACCTACAAAGTCTACCTTTATCCTCTTTATCTAGTGAGAAAACTGACTTAGGTTGCTTTAACTTTCCATTCCCCTCCTCTATCAAATGCAATATAGGACGTCTACATATGTCTTCTAAGTCCAACCTGGACTTCGGATTATCTTTCGTCTTCCCCTTTACATCTATTACAGTATTAATTATGTTATCAAACACATTCTTCTCGATATGCATGACATCAAGGTTATGTCTGATCAGATTGGTGCTCCAATATGGCAGATCCCATAATATACTCCTCTTCGTCCAGTTATGGGTACGACCAAATCCGTCACAGTTGTACCCCTTAGCAGGCTCTTCGATAGCACTTGGTAAATCTTTTACCTCTTTCCATATCGTGCATCCGGGCCACCTTGGCGGTGGATTGGCCTTCTCCACAACTCCCGCACGAAAAGCATTTTGATTCCTCCGGTACGGATGATCCTTCGGCAAAAATTGTCGATGACAATCGAAGAAGCACGATTTGCCTCCGTGTTTCAAACGAAAAGCCTGAGAACGGTCCATGCAATACGGACATGAGAGACGACCATGGGTGCTCCATCCCGATAACATTCCATAGGCCAAAAAGTCGTTGATGGTCCACATAAGTGCTGCCCTCATCTGAAAATTCTGCTTTCTAGAAACATCATACGTGTTGGCACCGACTTTCCATAGCTGATTCAACTCATCTATCAAAGGCTGTAAATACACATCGATGTTCCTCTTTAGATTATTCGGACCCGGAATAATAACGGTTAGGAACATATACTGAGTCTTCATGCACATCCAAGGCGGTAGATTGTACGGAGTGACGATCACAGGCCAACACGAATACTGGGAGCCCGAAAGTCCGAATGGGGTAAAACCGTCATAGCAGAGCCCCAATCTGACATTACGCGCTTCCTCGGCAAAATATGGATACTCTCGATCAAAGTGCTTCCATGCTTCTCCATCGGATGGATGATCCAATACTCCTTCGATCTGTTTTCGCCTGTGCCAACTCATGTTTTCTGTAGTCTCCTTAACCATAAACAACCGCTGCAACCGCAGCGTCAAAGGCAAGTAGTGCATCGAATCGGTAGGCTTTCTTGCACCGACAGACTTTCCTCTAACAGTGGCCTTGTAGCGATCAGCACCACAGAATCTGCACGCATCTTCATCCTTGTCGTCTTTGTAGTACAACACGCACCCGTTGTAACATGCATCAATTTTCTCGTATCCCATCCAAAGCGATCTCACCATCCTCTTAGATCGATAGAAGTCTTTAGGCAACTTTGCACCCTCGGACAAGATCTCTATAATCAAATCGAGCAGTCGATTATAGCATTCTTGCGACATGTTAAAATCGGACTTGATGCTCAATAATCTTGTAACCACCTCCAACGGTGAATGATCCTCACAACCAGGATATAGTGGAGTCCTTGCATTCTCAAGCAACTCCATAAACTTTGCAGCATCGGCATTCGGTGCCTCCTCAGCTGCATCATAATTGTCCAAATTGAAACTAGGTCCCACCGTATCATAATTGTTAGGATTGAAACTAGGCTCCGCCGTATCATAAACCATGTTCACCAACCCGTCGTCGTAAGCATCGTGGTCTTGGACATCCATATACGGCTCCACATAGGGCTCCGACTCTGATGCTAGAGATACAAGTTCTCCGTGCGCGGTCCACTGATAGTAATTCGGCGTAAAGCCCTTTGAGTATAAATGATATGTAACTTCCACTTCTGGATGATATTTCCTGTTGCGACATCTCACACACGGACACTTAATTTTGGTACCGTCCATGTATTGAGGGAACGCCTTGGCGAACTGCAGGAACTGCTGTACACCCTCAATGAATTCATCCCGCACACCGCACATGTCATCAGGATGACGGTTGTACATCCACGAACGATGACGCAGATAGTAATTCATATCTATTTCTAGATACTTCTGCAAAAATGACAGTATGTATCATATAAATTATTACATACAGTGGTTTATCACCTAACTTCATAACTTAATCGTACTATAAAAATCATATCTGATATAATACATACTTTCATTTATCAAAGTCTAAAATAAGCAATATTCAAAACAACTAAAAAGAGGCCAAGTCTCTTAGTTTTATAATATTTTATACTATTAGCAAAAGCTTGGGTTCTTTACTGTATACAATGCTTACTAGGACATATAGTTACTTAGCTAACTATTAACAAAATCAAGTATATCAGTAAGTAACTATTTAACTACACTAACTATGTACTAATTTAATACAAAACTGATACCCTTAACTTCTACCCAATAACTCATGCTAACCCATCTTAAACCAACTAACCAATACCTGGACACTAAGCTAACTAAAACTAGTATACATAGCTCACTAAATGCAACTGAAAACGGATACTGATATAGTGGGACTTGTTGATACTTACTGATACATGGTTGCTGAAATAACACAGTGCTGATGGTTTTCCTCTTCGGTTGCCTGTTCACTGTTGCAGACCTCCTTCTCACTGCCCACTACAAGGCTCGAGCATGCCATCCCGCTTATTCTAGATACCATCTTAGTACACTCCTATCTAACATCTCTAAATATCACTAACCTACATATCTATATATACCCTATTAACACTTGACTTTATACCTTGCCTGCATCAACTCCTATAATTGCCTGTACTTATACCTCACACAGTCCCTGATACGTATCAGTGTATAAGTACTGATGACTGATACCAAACTGAAACTGAGATGCACTAAGGCATGCCTCTGCAGTGCCTAGGGACTGCCCCCAAGCCTAACTGACAGGCACCATTTGGGTGCACTGCTGCAGTGCCCCATGCCAGAGCCCCAAGTCTGTAACCAAACTTTATTTGGTCTCCTCCATGTACCAATACTAACAACAGATAATATACTAACTGATGACTCCAAATACTAACACTTCTAAAGTGTATCACTTGCAGGTAATAACCCTACTACAACTGTCACAATCCCTCACATCTCGAGCTCAGTGTCTGTGTCACTGTCTGTGTCCATGTGATATTAGTGTCTGTGTCCATGTCAAAAAACCTAATCCTAACCCTAAGGTCCTTATCAGTGTCTGTGTCAGTGTGTGTGTGTCGTGTCTGTGTCCGTGTCACCATCTGTGTGTGTGTGTCGTGTCTGTGTAAGTATCACATGTGTTCTGAGAGAGAGAGAGAGAGAGAGAGTTAGGCTTTACCTAGAGCTCGAGGGAGAGGAGGGGGATGCCGGAGTTGCTGCGGGGGCGGTCGACGGAGCCGGGGGGGCGGGGGGAAATTTTTTTCGTTTCAAAATTTCGACAGTTGGGAAAAAATGGAAACCGAGCCCTAGTTAACCAAATTTTAGCGACGTTTAGCGACGTCAAAGAAGGACGTCGCTAAATTAAATTATAGCGACGTTACGGTCGTCGCTAAACACGTTGCTAAATATTTCTAATTTAAACGTCGCTATTTGCGTCGCTAAACGTTGCTAACCTAAATATATTAGCGACGTTTAGCGACCAAAATTGAACTTATAGCGACTAATCTTATAAAAACTGAATATAAGTCGCTAAACGTCGTTAAATGTCGCCAATTAGCGACGTCTACCGACGTTTTACATGGAGTCGCTAAATTAGCGACGTTTTTACTTGGAGTCGCTAAAAAACGTCGCTAATCCCGCTTATTCTAGTAGTGATCTAGCTACTCACATTATCAACAAAAATCTTGCATTCCACTCACGATACATGATACAACAATTCTAATAGGCAAGATTTTGACTGGATAAAAGGAGTAAGGCCTAAAGAAGGCCAGTAAGCATTGTGCCGTGTCATGAGTCTCATGACCAAAGAGTTATACCTATGTTGTTAGTATCTCACGGTTGACATATCTTACGATATGATATCTACCAATTTGTTACATATTGGTATGATACATATAGGTTGATAGGTAGTACCAACTTTTTTCACATTATGTTCATAAATTTGCCTTTTCTAGGATTTTGGAACAAAATACATGGAAAATGGAGGCCCAGCTCCTGTGGCTATTTCTAATAAAATTTACACGAATACAAAGACCATCAATGACTGCTTCATTACAGAAGACCGACCAGTTGTAAAGAATTTTTTCCTGGTCTTAGCCTGTGATTTTTTTATTTAAGTTCTCACATCATAAGGCACTAGTCTTCATTTTATGTACTGTAGGTAGATATTTCTATCATATGCATCACTAGCTTTAGTAGACCTGAAGTAAACTTTGATGTTGATGTTTTTGATTCAGCTGACGATTATGTGAAGTCGATGAAGTAGGTTACGTGCATATAAATTCCTGAGTTTTTTTAATACTATTATGTGTGGTTAATAGAATCTCTAGTGTTACAATTAAATAAGCTTGAATGAGTATGCTGCTTTTGGTGATGCTTTGTATAGGAAATATTACATCTAAGAAATTTGTACTAGAGAACAACAAAATTTATTTTTAATACCACATATTTGAAGCATCATCATCTCATTTGTTTACATTGTTGTAAAGATGCAATTCTTTTTCTCCATAGGAGAATTTGACAAAAAGCTCACTTTTAAGAATGTAAAGATGACTCTTTTTAGTTTTGATGAAATAATTTCTAATTTTTAATATGGATTTTCGTTGTTACTATATAGTTAAAAATTCATGAGTGCTTCTTCTTGTACCAACTTCTTACCTCTTTGTTTTGTTCAGGTTTTCTTTCAATTAATCATTTTGAAAGGAAAAAGAATCTCCATTTAGCGATTTCAGTATTTGCATTGCTTTGTTCCTTCGAAAGTAGTCTTTCTAGTAATTTGTCAGAGGCAACAATGACAATTGCAGGTTTTGGATATCAATTGTCTCTCTTCCACTAACTTTCTATATAGTATGTATGCATGAGTGCTTGGATGGTTCAAACTGGACAAGGCACTGCTTATGTAATATCAGATCACCCAACTTTCTATATAGTATGTATGCATATGCTTGCATCAACTTTTAATTTACTGGATCAACATTTAGAAGCTAAAGTTTGTTATCAAAACCCCATTATTTTTGAAATTTTTAATATTTGAACTATTAAAAAGATCTTGCCTATTATCTTATATCTTTGGTAGCATGTCGTAAGTTGCACACTATTTTAGGTTTTAAGATCTCGTATAATCTAGATTTTTGTATATACTTATTGTTTCTTACATTGTTTAAATAGCTAAGGTTCTGCTAAAATTTGGTAAGCTTTTAAACAAGAAGTAGTCAACCTCATCTCTGTTTAGACAATGATTAGTAGGGTGAATCATTTGTGTCTAAATAGATTGATTTGGCAATAAAGTATGACGTGGTGATTCGTTTGTGTTAAGTTCACGAGGATACTTGTTCTACATGTACTCCCTTTCGAATGGAAGAATAACTGCTAAGGTTGATGGCTTCCCTTTAATTTAGAAGTGGTTGAAGTTGCGAACCTTAAGAATTGTTTTAGACAATGATTAATAAGGTGAATCTTTTGAGTCTAAAATACAATAATGTTGATTGCTTTCCATTTCACTTTTTTATGAAATGGTTGAAAGTAGTCATTATACCAGCTTTTAGATTTAGACAGTAACGAGTATTTTGAATACTCTGAGTCTAAATCAAACCTTGTGGACAATGGTTTTGTCCCAAGAAGAATACAAGATTAGGTTGATGACTTCCCCTCACACATTTGTGGCATAGTCGGAGGTAGTCATCGATATTATCTTGCAGATACCTTTCTCTGTGGGCGTGAGTGGGTATGAAGTCGTTATCGTATACAATGGAAAGAGAGTAATTGCTTTCAAGTGAGATAAAGGGACAAACTGGAAGTTCATCGGCTAGTTTTGTACTGCTCATATTGTAACACTCCGTTTCGCTCAAGCGGACTGCCGTCTCAAACGGCAATAGTACAGCTGTCCCGACCCGCTTTGCCTCAACGAGAAGCAAAGGATATCCAGACTTGTCCCTACAGGAATCCGGCTTGGACTTTCAGAGGCTCGCTCGATGTATCGCTCTACCGAGGCGAATCATCGCTAAGGTGGGTGGCTACGGTAAACTTGTCTTTGCTTAGCCAGCACACATAAAATGTGGAATATTTATGCTAGTCACTAGGTGAATCACCCCTGCATGCTAATAAATCCAACTCACCTAGCTAAGGGAATAATCCCAACTGTATTGCTTGCTAGAACATGGAAATGAAATACTGCTTATATTCAGACCCTCGCATGCTAAGTCCCTAACGGTTTCATCTCTCGGCTTTCCTTCGGGTCCGAGCAAACGTGCTACTTATGTCCCTTAGAAACGCATGCTTGTCTGCTTGTAATGTTGCCATGTTTTCATCCAAACCCCAGAAGACTACTACGTAGTCGTTCCGTGCCTGAATGAACCTGCAAGTATACGAGACCGTTAGGTCACCCAAGGCATCCCCGAACCAGGGGAATGCATCAAGCAAGTTAATCACTGTACAGAATCATGATTCAAACATCTCCTATAATACTGTACCACTGTACTACTGTTCTACTGTACCACTGTACTCCTGTTCTACGGTACTCGAGTATCTAGTGAAATTGGAAAAGACCCTGACCTGCATGTCGCGGACAACTCGGAAACGAGGCATAGTTCCACGGACGGTCTCCGGGGCACTGGGGCCGCTCCGATCCGGATGGAACTCCACTGTTTCAGCCAACGGTACTGGACGAGATAGTGTGCAGCGCCCACCGTTCTTTCGCTGTATACCATCCGCTCCATGGCTGAACTTTACTGTATAGTCTACTGTACTAAACGAGATGGCTTGCAGCACCCACTGTACTTTAGTTGCAAACTATTCTCGTTTAAGACTAGTATCCTTTATGGCTATGCCAGCGACTCATGTTCATATAGATAAGTCATCCTCGCTTAGCGGCTATCCGCGTGCGAGTTACTGCAATGCATAATGAACAACTGAACACCTGAACGATCATGTTAAAATGACCCTCGTGTTTGCATATGCTTTGCCTCCTGAATGTTTATACATGCCTCTGCTTGTATTACTAATGTTGCCTCAATGTTTGCCTTGGACAGGGAAGGAGATGGTAAGTTGGTAAGTCTCGCCGTGTTTTCTCTCATGTTGTACGGCGCACTGCCCGACACGTTAGGCTATTCAATATCTGCATGAAACTGATCCTAAGGCAACTAGAAAGACAACTTAATAGTTGGTGCACGGAACTTATATTACGTGTTTGGATTTGTCGAGCGGGCGAGTAGCTTCCCCACCAGTGCATTCAATGTACTGATAATCCACCAGTTTGTATGCAGGGTGCGGGAGAACCTCGTTCAGTGCGTATGCCTCCTTCGTACGTGCTAAGGCCAGGAGTTTCCTCTGAATCCTTGCAACGGTGCGTCCGAAACTGAAGCATATATACAAGACATAATGTTGGAACTCGCCTGAACATCGCCTGTATAATCATTCCACAAATGTAGCCACTTGGCACGCTTTTACTGTTTCAGAGAGAGAGCCTTGAGCGACTTATAATCTCGGCTATACGCCGCCTGTAACACTTGTTCATATCAATAAAAGAGCTTGCTTTACTTCAACTTGTGTTTCAATGCTTCCGCTATATTTGTCGACTCAGTAAACTTGTTACCAAATCGCTATGCGTTCATGACTCCGCTGCACTCGGACAATCTGTGCGACTCTGTGGCTTAGAATTCTTGCCGCCAGCCAATGAACCATGGCCTTGCACGGGCGTGGATCACGCTCGTGCGGCATCACGCCCGGATGGGTTAAGCGATCGTTCCGCGGTGTCACTACCCAATTCTAGAAATAGGGTTTTTTTTTTTTGGTAAATAGTGGATTGTATTTAATTAATTATATTTGTATTTAAATAGTGATTGCATTATTTTTATTATTTTTTATTTTGATTGTTTTAGGGTTTTGGCTAGCCTGGACCCATGTCCGACCCTAGTGGACCCATGTCCGACCCAGCCCACACCCTTGTGAGAATTATTTTGGGGCTTAGATTTATTATTTTATTTTTAGGAGGTTAGTTGGAGAGATTTGGAGCTAGTTTGAGCGCATTTGGAACCCGGAACCCAAAACTAAGTCAATAGGGGCATTTTGGGAATTTGGTGACTTATGTACCCATTTATTTGCCAAGGCCGGCCCCTACCTACCCCCACCCGTGGGATTCCAGCAGCAGCCCCCTCCCCTCTTTGCATTCTTCTTTATTCCACTCTTCTTCTTCTTCATTTCTTCTTCTCCACTTCTCCTTTCTTCTTCCTTCTTCTTCCAAGTAAGCTTCTCTTCACTTTTCTTCTTTCTTTCTTCCATTCCTTCTTCTTTAAACTAACCCTAACCTTCCATTTTCTCTAACCTAGGTGTGAGGAGCTTAGATCTAGTGTGAGAGCTAGATTTGGTGGCTTGGAGCTTGAGGGAGGTGATTTCTAGGGGTTGTGAGACTTTGGCCTTGGGATTCCAACTCCCAAGAGGTAAAACCTAACTTTTCCCTTCCTAATTATTTTTGTGTAGTGTAATTAGTGTTGTAGAACCTTCCTAGACCCTAACCCTACCCGTAGGAGGAAGTTGGAACTAGTTTGGGTGAGTTTAGAAACTTTGACATTAGGTTTGTGTCGAATTCAGGTGGAATCCGAATTTGGCCCAATTTTGGGTGATGCCCTAGGTTAGATGGACCTAGGTAGACGTTGTCAGGTGTCTAGAGGGTGAGTGCGTGTCTCCGTTCGGACACGGGAAGCCGTGTCGCGGAGAAACGGGCATTTCGGGCGAAATTGGGGCTTTTTGTCGTCGCCGATTCTAAGTGCGTGTGCGTTTCCGCCACGGACCTAGAATCGACACGGGACCGCTTTTTCTAGGATCTAGACATCGTGTAGAGTGCATGGGTAAATTTTGGGCCGATTCCGAGTTCGTTTGGTGTGCGTTTCAGGAGGTTTTCCGAGCCGCGCACCACGTGTTCGTCGAAATGACCGAACGGCCATTTCGACTTGGTTTCCTCGTTTCGGGCTTGTACGCGCGTTGGGTTAGTATCGGGGAGTGTGTGCTAGAGTTTTCGGGCTATATTTTATATATTTTAGGGTATTGGTGAGTGTCGGGGTCGTTGGGCGTGAGTAGGGCGTGTGGTTTGAGTGTCGTGTGCATGGTTGTGTTTGTATTTATATATAGTTATATATATATATATATATTTATATATATGTATGTGTGTTTATGTATATATATTTATATATGTATGTGTGTATTTATATTTATGTACTTGTTGACCCGAATTTTTGACCCGAATTGACTTTTTGACCCGAATTGACCCCGAGTTGACTTTTTGACCCGAATTTCACCAGTTTGATCCGTTCGACCTAGAATAGCCCTAGAAGCCTATTTTTAATTATTTTATATCAGTTTAAATGCTTAGAACCCTATTTAATCCTTGCTTTTCGCATTAGGTCCCTGCGACACCGGTCCGGACCTCGATCCTCATCAGTTGCTCAGGACATCAGGCGAGTACCTACCTCTGATAGTTTCCATTTCATGATAGCGTTTATATCACCTGTTCTAGAACTGTAATACTTGATTCTGACACATTATTACACGAGCTGGTACTAGTGGATCCCGTCATGAGATGCTATCCCCCTTACCGTGTTCAGCGAGTACTCTATCACGTGTATTTCATCATGTGCTTCGGGTATTGATTCTCATGTGCTATCATGTGCTTCTTGTGCTCTCGCCTTCGTGTGCGCGAGCTATTATCATGTACATAGCGTGTTGTGGTTGGATCCAATGGTATTAGTGGGGGAGGGGAGTAGTGAGTTGGTTATGTGATCAAAGCCAAACAGTATTCATGTGTATGTCGGTTATGCAACTCACGCATAACGGAGTTATCTTAGTGTTTTTCATGTGCAACCTAAGCCGATCATATAACGAACTTGTGCTCAAGGCACTTAGCTAGTATTCATGTTTCTCACCTGCAGTTACATTTCCACTACTTGTATTGTTCTCCAGTTTACATTGCAGCTACTTATTGTGCTCCAGCATATATTTATTTCCTGTACATCTTGATTACTTTTCTATTGCTCGTCATATACACCTTACCATATATTTGGAGTTGCTTTCAGAGTTATGTACTTCGCTCCAGTCCTGACTGGGCATATTTTTTCCAGAGGATCCTGAGGACTATTGCCCTACGTTCTACGGGCCTGGTATTGACGACTGTTGTGACCCCGAGGAGGAGTGCGCCGAGGAGACGCCGATAGCACCCTAGTTAGCTAGGTGGGTTTTCTGGGTTATTTCCAGTGGTTTGTATTTTGGATGACTGTACTTATTCTTTTGATGCTGTGATGTTATAGCTATTTTGGCTTGGACTGTATTATTTTGGATTGTCTTACTCTCTTGGTTCTGTTTCTTTGTTTATATCATATCGTGCTTATATTCTTCCTCTAGATTTTGTGATTGAGATCATAGATATATATTGCGTGGTTGCCTCCTTTGGGAGAGGATTTTATATATATATATTGCGTGGTTTTGCCCTCCTTTTGGAGAGGTCATGCCGGATTTTTCAGTGAGATATAGATAGATATGGTTGACCTAGAACGGACCTTTACAGCGTTCTACCGCCGATTCTGCGGCGTAGGCTGGACGTACCCACGGCTCATGCCCGATTTTCGGGTGCGGGTCGTGACACATTTTTGGTTGTGGCCCATGTAGGTCTGCTTTTAGGGTTACCTGCAATAGGATATAGGAGATAGGCTGAGAGAGAGTGTGCTCAATCACAACTAGGACCCTTCCTACTTTCTTTTGCTATCTTAATTTTTCTGAAATTATTTTCTTTTGCAATATTACTGTCCTTCTTTGATGATATCGTATCTTACACCGTTGGTGATGTGATCTCAGGTTCTGTTCTTCTTGATTCCATTCCAGCACTTGCTTTATTTGATTCTGGTGCTTCCCATAGCTTTGTGTCTGTATCTTTTGCTGTTAGACACCATCTTGTTGCTGAACCTTTAGCTAGACTCTACAAGATCACGACCGGGGGTGGTATCATCCTAGTCCATGATGTTTGCAGAGACCGAAGAGTTACCTTGGGAGGCCGGAAGTTGAGTGTGTGCCTACTCGTAATGCCACTTCCGAGCTACGATATTGTACTCGGGATGGATTGGTTGAGTACGCATTATGCTAGTATAGATTGTCGTGGAGGCAGAGTTTTGTTTAGTCCGCCAGGTGAGCCAGAGTTTCAGTTTGCCAGAGGAGCAGCGGAGCAGACCGAGGGAGTCTTCTGCGGAGCCCTGGTGGTAGAGCCAAGGTCGCTACATCCACTGATAGAGGAGTATATGGATGTCTTTCCGGAGGAGTTGCCAGGGTTACCTCCGGACAGAGATGTGGAGTTCTCTATAGACTTGGTGCCAGGCGCGGAGCCGATATCCCAGCACGTCTATAGAGTTAGCAACAGTGAGCTGATAGAGTTGAAGAAGCAGGTGGATGAGCTTCAGGACAAGGGATTTATCAGATCTAGTTCTTCTCCGTGGGGTGCTCCGGTACTTTTTGTGCCGAAGAAGGATGGGTCGATACGGATGTGTATCGACTACAGGGCTCTGAACAGCCTCCCAATCAAGAACAAGTATCCGCTGCCGCGTATTGATGATCTTTTTGACCAGTTGAGCGGAGCGAGGGTGTTTTCCAGGATTGATCTGAGGACAGGCTACCACCAGGTGAAGGTCAGGAAGGAGGATATTCCGAAGACAGCTTTTCGGACCAGATATGGACAGTATGAGTTCTTGGTGATGCCGTTTGGGTTGACTAATGCCCCGGCAGTGTTCATGAATCTGATGAACAAGGTGTTCCATCAGCATCTGGACAGGTTTGTGGTGGTGTTTATAGATGACATCTTGGTGTATTCGAAGACCCCAGAGGAGCACGAGGAGCATCTGAGGATAGTGCTGGAGACTCTCAGGAAGGAGAAGCTTTATGGAAAGCTTTTGAAGTGTGAGTTCTTCCTTGACAAGGTTGAATTCCTTGGTCATGTGGTGACTGGAGAGGGTATCTCGGTGGATCCGAGAAAGATCGTGGCAGTTGAGGCATGGAGTGCTCCGAGTTCAGTAGCCGAGGTCAGGAGTTTCTTGGGACTGGCAGGCTACTACAGGAGATTTGTTCAGGATTTTTCCCGGATTGCAGAGCCGTTGTCCAGGCTGACCCGGAAGGATGTGGAGTTTGTTTGGTCAGAGGAGTGCCAGATCGCCTTTGATGAGCTAAAGAGGAGGTTGACGACAGCTCCAGTGTTGACGTTGCCATCAGGTTCTGGAGGATTCACTATCTATAGTGATGCATCGGGGAAGGGACTGGGTTGTGTGTTACAGCAGAATGGGAGGGTGATTGCCTATGCTTCCAGGCAATTACGTCCTCATGAGAAGAATTACCCTACCCACGATTTGGAGTTGGCAGCGGTCATTTTTGCTCTAAAGTTGTGGAAACACTATTTATACGGAGAGCGTGTGGAGATCTTCACAGACCACAAGAGCTTGAAGTATGTGTTTACCCAAAAAGAGCTGAACATGAGGCAGAGGAGATGGTTGGAGTTGATGAAAGACTTCGACATATCGTTGCAGTATCATCCAGGAAAGGCGAACGTAGTTGCGGATGCATTGAGCAGGTATCCGGTAGCTATGTGCCTGACTACAGATCGTTATCTTCTGACAGATCTAGAGAGCTTGGGCATTGAGGTGATAGTGCCTGGAGTTGAGATGCAGATGTGGGGACTGCAGATTCAGTCAGAGTTGGTAGACCGGATCAGGGCTACATAGTTTGAGGATGAGTCCCTGAGGAGCATCAGGGAGCAGGTTCAGATGGGTTTAGCAGACGACTTCACCATTGCTGATGATGGTTCATTGCGGCACGGTACCAGGTTGTGTGTGCCGAGTGGGTCGTTGCGCGAGGAGGTTCTCCAGGAGGTGCATCGATCCGAGTACTCTATGCATCCCGGTGCCAACAAGATGTATAGAGATCTGAGACAGCATGTATGGTGGTATGGGATGAAGCGGGAGGTAGCACGCTTCGTATCCCGATGCTTAGTGTGCCAGCAGGTGAAGGCGGAGAGGCAGAGGCTAGGAGGATTACTCCAGCCGCTACCCATTCCGGAGTGGAAATGGGAGCATGTGACAATGGATTTTGTTTCTGGACTTCCCCGTTCTCCAGGCGGGAAAGATGCGATTTGGGTCATCGTGGACAGGTTGACCAAATCGGCCCACTTTCTACCATTCAAAGTGGGTACGTCTACAGAGAGACTAGCAGAGATGTATGTACACCAGATAGTCAGACTGCATGGAGTTCCAGTGAGCATAGTATCAGATTGGGACAGTCGCTTTACTTCGTATTTCTGGAGGAGTCTGCAGGCTAGCTTGGGCACCCAGCTCAAGTTTAGTAGTGCGTATCACCCGCAGACAGATGGTCAGTCAGAGAGGACCATTCAGACACTTGAGGACATGCTTCGCACCTGTGTTTTGGATTTCAGAGGCTCTTGGGAGGATCACTTGCACTTGGTAGAGTTTGCTTACAACAACAGCTACCAAGCCAGTATCGAGATGTCACCTTTTGAGGCGTTGTATGGACGGAGGTGTCGTACTCCGTTGTCATAGGATGATGTAGGTGAGAGAGCTTTGCTTGGCCCGGAGATGGTGGTTGATGCAGCGGAGAAGGTCAAGCTCATTAGAGATAGACTTCGGGTGGCGCAGGACAGGCAGCGGCATTGAGCCGATAGCCACCGGAGACCTTTGGAGTTCGAGGTATAGCTTAGAATCTAGATTTTGTTCTTGTGTTTGCTTGTGATTGCTTATTTTAGACTAAGTGCAGAGACCTTGTTTGTGCTAGGTTGGAGATCTGGTGTTCCTGAGGATTTCTCCGACGCGGGGCACTATTCGCTTCGGTGGAGGCGGGAAGCTTAGCCCACGTTTCGTCGGACCCTTCCGTGTTCTTGAGAGGGTCGGCGCCGTGGCGTATAGGCTTGAGTTGCCGCCTACGCTGGAGGGAGTTCATGATGTGTTTCACGTGTCGCAGTTGAGACGGTACGTGGCGGATCCCAGTCACGTATTGGATCACTCGGAGATCGCAGTGGGCCCTACTCTTAGCTATCCAGAGCAGCCGGTGGAGATTCTGGATCGGCGGGAGAAGGTGTTGAGGAACCAGACTATTCCCTTGGTTCGCGTCGCGTGGAGGCATCACTCTCCAGGGGAGTCGACCTGGGAGAGGAAGGATGAAATGCGCGAGCGATACCCCTATCTCTTCGAGCCCTGAGGTATGGTTCTTTCTTTGCATTCCTGTCATAGTTTCGTCTTTTAATTTCGAGGACGAAATTATTTTAAGGAGGGTAGACTTGTCACTACCCAATTCTAGAAATAGGGTATTTTTTTATTTTTATTTGGTAAATAGTGGATTGTATTTAATTAATTATATTTGTATTTAAATAGTGATTGCATTATTTTTATTATTTTTTATTTTGATTGTTTTAGGGTTTTGGCTAGCCTGGACCCATGTTCGACCCTAGTGGACCCATGTCCGACCCAGCCCACACCCTTGTGAGAATTATTTTGGGGCTTAGATTTATTATTTTATTTTTAGGAGGTTAGTTGGAGAGATTTGGAGCTAGTTTGAGCGCATTTGGAACCCGGAACCCAAAACCAAGTCAATAGGGGCATTTTGGGAATTTGGTGACTTATGTACCCATTTATTTGCCAAGGCCGGCCCCTACCTACCCCCACCCGTGGGATTCCAGCAGCAGCCCCCTCCCCTCTTTGCATTCTTCTTCATTCCACTCTTCTTCTTCTTCATTTCTTCTTCTCCACTTCTCCTTTCTTCTTCCTTCTTCTTCCAAGTAAGCTTCTCTTCACTTTTCTTCTTTCTTTCTTCCATTCCTTCTTTTTTAAGCTAACCCTAACCTTCTATTTTCTCTAACCTAGGTGTGAGGAGCTTAGATCTAGTGTGAGAGCTAGATTTGGTGGCTTGGAGCTTGAGAGAGGTAATTTCTAGGGGTTGTGAGACTTTGGCCTTGGGATTCCAACTCCCAAGAGGTAAAACCTAACTTTCCCCTTCCTAATTATTTTTGTGTAGTGTAATTAGTGTTGTAGAACCTTCCTAGACCCTAACCCTACCCGTAGGAGGAAGTTGGAACTAGTTTGGGTGAGTTTAGAAACTTTGACATTAGGTTTGTGTCGAATTCGGGTGGAATCCGAATTTGGCCCAATTTTGGGTGATGCCCTAGGTTAGATGGACCTAGGTAGACGTTGTCGGGTGTCTAGAGGGTGAGTGCGTGTCTCTGTTCGGACACGGGAAGCCGTGTCGCGGAGAAACGGGCGTTTCGGGCGAAATTGGGGCTTTTCGTCGTCGCCGATTCTAAGTGCGTGTGCGTTTCCGCCACGGACCTAGAATCGACGCGGGACTGCTTTTTCTAGGATCTAGACATCGTGTAGAGTGCGTGGATAAATTTTGGGCCGATTCCGAGTTCGTTTGGTGTGCGTTTCAGGAGGTTTTCCGAGCCGCGCACCACGTGTTCGTCGAAATGACCGAACGGCCATTTCGACTTGGTTTCCTCGTTTCGGGCTTGTACGCGCGTTGGGTTAGTATCGGGGAGTGTGTGCTAGAGTTTTCGGGCTATATTTTATATATTTTAGGGTATTGGTGAGTGTCGGGGTCGTTGGGCGTGAGTAGGGCGTGTGGTTTGATTGTCGTGTGCATGGTTGTGTTTGTATTTATATATAGTTATATATATATATATTTATATATATGTATGTGTGTTTATGTATATATATTTATATATGTATGTGTGTATTTATATTTATGTACTTGTATATGTATATGTCTATGTGTATATATATATATGTATATGTGTAAGTGTGCTTGTGTGTGTATATGTGTATATATATATATATAGGTGTATGTATATATATATAGTTGAGAGTGTGTGTAGATATATAGATATATATATATATATATATCAAGTGTATATATATATGTAGCTATGTATATATATTTGTGTGTGAGTGTGTGTATTAGTGTATTTGTGAGAGTGTAGGTGTGTGTGTTAGAGAGTGTTTAGAGTGTGTATATATATATCTATCTAGTAGTTATATATATAGTTATATGTGTGTGTATATATATATATAGATAGTGATATATATATATATGTATATATATGGATGTGTGTGTGTGTGTATGTGAGTTGGAAGGGGGGGTTCCAGACTGCAGCAAGGAGCAGCTGCTGCTGCACTGCAGCAGCAGCACAGCAGCAGCAGGAATAGCTGCAGCAGCAGCAGTACAAAGAGCAAGAGCAGCAGCATCAGCAGTAGCATGGAGCAGCAGCAGCAGGAATAAGAAGCTTCAGCAGTAGCAGCGGGTAGTAGCTAGTGAGGAAGAGAGTTTGATATATAGATATATATATGTTGATAGATAGGTAATAGATAATAAGTTAGATAGATAGATAGTAGGATAAATAGATAAGATAGCTAGTTAAATAGTTATTAGATATTTAGATAGATAGATACTAGATAGGTAGATAGATAGTTTTATCTATCTAAGAGATAGATATCTATATACCTATAGTTATATATATATATATAGATATCTTGATAGGTATATATATATATATATGTTATGATTAGGTAAGGAAATGGGTATAAGTGTATATGTGTGTGTGGATATATATATGTATATAGGTAGATACCTACTTAGATATATATATATATATATGATAGATATCTATATTACCTAGCCTAGATTAATAACTAGGTGCATAATAATTAGCTAGATAGCTAGTTAGAGGGTTTTAGAGCGAAACCCCAATACCTTGAGATACCGAGGTATCTCGATACCTTGAGATATTCAAGGTATTGAGTTTCGAGCGGGGTATTTGAGCATTAGCCTAGGAAATGCTTTGGAGTGATTTTTATATGTTTGTATATATATAATTACGCGTGCTAGCATAGGTTTTAGCGGGTTTAGGCGGGGTGCGTGGCCTAGGGCGAGGTATCGGATACCGAGGGTATCCCGGTATCTCGATTAGGCGAGTTTGTGAGTTTAGTAGCTTAATGAGCTCGGTTTGACCTAGAATTTCAGGGGCACCCTAGTTTGACCCAGCTTTGACCAAATTTGTCCTCGTTGACCATAAAAGTTAACGTTTGACCTAGTTTTGACCTAGAGTTGACTTTTTGGACCCCGAGTTGACTTTTTGACCCGAATTTCACCAGTTTGACCCGTTCGACCTAGAATAGCCCTAGAAGCCTGTTTTTAATTATTTTATATCAGTTTAAATGCTTAGAACCCTGTTTAATCCTTGCTTTTCACATTAGGTCCCTGCGACACCGGTCCGGACCTCGATCCTCATCAGTTGCTCAGGACATCAGACGAGTACCTACCTTTGATAGTTTCTATTTCATGATAGCGTTTATATCACCTGTTCTAGAACTGTAATACTTGATTCTGACACATTATTACACGAGCTGGTACTAGTGGATCCCGTCATGAGATGCTATCCCCCTTACCGTGTTCAGCGGGTACTCTATCACGTGTATTTCATCATGTGCTTCGGGTATTGATTCTCATGTGCTATCATGTGCTTCTTGTGCTCTCGCCTTCGTGTGCGCGAGCTATTATCATGTACGTAGCATGTTGTGGTTGGATCCAATGGTATTAGTGGGGGAGGGGAGTAGTGAGTTGGTTATGTGATCAAAGCCAAACAGTATTCATGTGTATGTCGGTTATGCAACTCACGCATAACGGAGTTATCTTAGTGTTTTTCATGTGCAACCTAAGCCGATCACATAACGAACTTGTGCTCAAGGCACTTAGCTAGTATTCATGTTTCTCACCTGCAGTTACTTTTCCACTACTTGTATTGTTCTCCAGTTTACATTGCAGCTACTTATTGTGCTCCAGCATATATTTATTTCCTGTGCATCTTGATTACTTTTCTATTGCTCGTCATATACACCTTACCATGTATTTGGAGTTGCTTTCAGAGTTATTTACTTCGCTCCAGTCCTGACTGGGCATATTTTTTCCAGAGAATCCTGAGGACTATTGCCCTACGTTCTACGGGCCTGGTATTGACGACTGTTGTGACCCCGAGGAGGAGTGCGCCGAGGAGACGCCGATAGCACCCTAGTTAGCTAGGTAGGTTTTCTGGGTTATTTCCAGTGGTTTGTATTTTGGATGACTGTACTTATTCTTTTGATGCTGTGATGTTGTAGCTATTTTGGCTTGGACTGTATTATTTTGGATTGTCTTGCTCTCTTGGTTCTGTTTCTTTGTTTATATCATATCGTGCTTATATTCTTCCTCTAGATTTTGTGATTGAGATCATAGATATATATTGCGTGGTTGCCTCCTTTGGGAGAGGATTTTATATATATATATTGCGTGGTTTTGCCCTCCTTTTGGAGAGGTCATACCGGATTTTTCAGTGAGATATAGATAGATATGGTTGACCTAGAACGGACCTTTACAGCGTTCTACCGCCGATTCTGCGGCGTAGGCTGGACGTACCCACGGCTCATGCCCGATTTTCGGGTGCGGGTCATGACACATTTTTGGTGGTGGCCCATGCAGGTCTGCTTTTAGGGTTACCTGCAATAGGATATAGGAGATAGGCTGAGAGAGAGTGTGCTCAATCACAACTAGGACCCTTCCTACTTCCTTTTGCTATCTTAATTTTTCTGAAATTGTTTTCTTTTGCAATATTACTGTCCTTCTTTGATGATATCGTATCTTACACCGTTGGTGATCTCAGGTTCTGTTCTTCTTGATTCCATTCCAGCACTTGCTTTATTTGATTCCGGTGCTTCCCATAGCTTTGTGTCTGTATCTTTTGCTGTTAGACACCATCTTGTTGCTGAACCTTTAGCTAGACTCTGCAAGATCACGACCGGGGGTGGTATCATCCTAGTCCATGATGTTTGCAGAGACCGGAGAGTTACCTTGGGAGGCCGGGAGTTGAGTGTGTGCCTACTCGTAATGCCACTTTCGAGCTACGATATTGTACTCGGGATGGATTGGTTGAGTACGCATTGTGCTAGTATAGATTGTCGTGGAGGCAGAGTTTTATTTAGTCCGCCAGGTGAGCCAGAGTTTCAGTTTGCCAGAGGAGCAGCGGAGCAGACCGAGGGAGTCTTCTGCGGAGCCCTGGTGGTAGAGCCAAGGTTGCTACATCCACTGATAGAGGAGTATATGGATGTCTTTCCGGAGGAGTTGCCAGGGTTACCTCCGGACAGAGATGTGGAGTTCTCTATAGACTTGGTGCCAGGCGCGGAGCCGATATCCCAGCACGTCTATAGAGTTAGCAACAGTGAGCCGATATCCCTAAATGCAGTTCTTAGCAGAGTCATATTACATTGTTTGGAAACATTCTTTGAAGATATAATCAAACAACCAATCAATCGAGGCAACCAATTCAAGCACGAGGAATCCTGTTCTGGTGTGCGCAGCGTGTTCGGTGAACTATATGCAAGGATTCTAGGGACAGGCAGCATTTAGGGACCATCGATTCAAGCACACAAGTTAACTATCAATCAGAGGTCGGTCCCCGAGTAACTCAGGATCGGTAGCGGTAATCCAGCTAACCAATGACTCACATTCTGATCCTATTAGCAGCTGTGACTCATGATTGCACATTACTACCGAAGCAGCCATAGCCAAGGTTCAGCTCTGCACTAATAGTCATTGTCCGACCGATGCAATGCATGAAGCACTAACGGGAGGTCTCTATGATGCAGACAAAATGAATAAGCAGGCATAAGCATAAACTTATATTTCTTACTACACGGTCGAACGGTTATCCCTGCAGCAGACATACAAGTTAGAAACATATATGTTTACTGTTCTCTAGTTTCCTGTCCGTCTCTGCATCAAACAGTTAGGTATGCAAGAAGGCTAGCCTAGCATGCTCCCTAACGACCTGAATGCAGCTTATCTCCATACACTTCTCTAGTGCAGACTTAACTCTTCTCTACAGAAGTACCGCCTCCCTCTAATAGCCACGCCCCCCAAGATCCCGAAGGACCGGACCTCAGGGCGCACTATTAGTCTTACCCTATCGCATCTCCATCCTCCCTTCCAATATCCATGCCCCGAGCTCAGGGCGCGTTATCAGTCTCCCACATATCGTTTGTCCCCCATCCACCGCAAGTACCCACATATCACTAGCACATCTCTTTCACAATAGCACACAATATGACAAAGTCATAATCGAACCATCTTCTCATATTCCTAATAGTCACATCCCCAAGATCCCGTAGGACCGGACGTCAGGTGGGCTACTAGTCTAGCACACACAAGACAAGCATTCAAGACAATCCATATGAACACGATAAAAAGCAAACATATGAACGATCTTTCAGTTGAGACTAGCATGGCACGGGTCTATTATCACATCAAGTAAAACATGTAGTTCCATCTTCTTAGCATAGCAATGGTTCTAGCTCATTTCGGACAAGCATACATATTCTCTTAGTTAGGCAGCGGATTCATTTCAGTGACAAGCTATGTGGGTTCTCTTATTAGCATGCTGAGTCGATTCTATCATTCTTCTTATGAAAACTTCTTCTTAAGCAAACAAGCATTTAAAATTCAGATTCATTATTAAGTCGTGCAAGAATCAGAGAATGCAGTTCTGCCCACTCACCTTGATTAATCGGTCTGAAACTCTCCGAGAAGACTTCCGTTCGAGCAAGCAAGTCGATCTCACTTGTACATAGCGCCGACGCAGAGCGGGGCACTACATACTTACCCACCAATAAAGAGTTTCGTCCTCGAAACTCAAGGAGGAACTCACGAAAACACAAAGCAGCGATAGTCCTCATCCCTCGCCATTCCAAATCAAAACTCTAGCAATCTTCTCAAATCATAAATCACATCTTAAGCAATGAAAACCAAATCCAGAAATATTTTGCCGACACTTTGAGAATATTTACGGACTCATTGTATGGAACGTTCATTGCATCTCACATCAGGCACATCTCAGAGTTGGAAGCAACGGAATGGGCAAAGAATCGAGTCGCTCTGATACCATTATGTCACGCCCCAATCTCCCGCAAGCCCGATAGTCCCCGCTAAACGTGAATCACCACGTTTCAGCTCTCCCGCGGGACGATCATTCTCATCGGGACGTGATGTCGTACAAGCCTAAAGTGCGCTTGCACAAGGCCAAAGCTTTGATACAAGGGCAAGTAAGCTATTCGATACTGAAGCAGCGACACATAGCATTGCAGAAAAGTGAAGAACTCATTGGCATATGAAAACAGGCTCTTTTATTGATAATCGAAAGTGTTACAAGCGGCACATGGCCGAGATTACAATTCGCTCAAGCACTCTTCTCTCGATTACAATAACACCGTTCCATACATTATGTCCCTCTATACAAAAGCAGCTAAAGACAGGCACAACTCGATGCGGCTCCAGGCATCGACTCTAGATTTTTGGCTCCTTGGGATGAGGCACGGCTATCGCTTCCTCAGACGAACGAGCACCTGAGAACAAGGCAAACTGTTGGTGGGTCAGCACTTTATGCAAGTACTGGTGAGATAAAACAACTGAACAGAAGCTATACCCCCTGAAACCCACACTAAGTAATCATGTGGCAAAATATTACATTACTAGTGATCTTGCTACTTTTACTTAGGTTCGTTTCATGCAGTTCTTAGCAGAGTCATATTACATTGTTTGGAAACATTCTTTGAAGATATAATCAAACAACCAATCAATCGAGGCAACCAATTCAAGCACGAGGAATCCTGTTCTAGTATGCGCAGCGTGTTCGGTGAACTATATGCAAGGATTCTAGGGACAGACAGCATTTAGGGACCATCGATTCAAGCACACAAGTTAACTATCAATCAGAGGTCCGTCCCCGAGTAACTCAGGATCGGTAGCGGTAATCCAGCTAACCAATGACTCACATTCTGATCCTATTAGCAGCTGTGACTCATGATTGCACATTACTGCCGAAGCAGCCGTAGCCAAGGTTCAGCTCTGCACTAATAGTCATTGTCCGACTGATGCAATGCATGAAGCACTAACGGGAGGTCTCTATGATGCAGACAAAATGAATAAGCATGCATAAGCATAAACTTATATTTCTTACCACACGGCCGAACGGTTATCCCTGCAGCAGACATACAAGTTAGAAACATATATGTTTACCGTTCTCTAGTTTCCTGTCCGTCTCTGCATCAAACAGTTAGGTATGCAAGAAGGCTAGCCTAGCATGCTCCCTAACGACCTGAATGCAGCTTATCTCCATACACTTCCCTAGTGCAGACTTAACTCTTCTCTACAGAAGCACCGCCTCCCTCTAATAGCCACGCCCCCCAAGATCCCGAAGGACCGGACCTCAGGGAGCACTATTAGTCTTACCCCATCGCATCTCCATCCTTCCTTCCAATATCCACGCCCCGAGCTCAGGGCGCGTTATCAGTCTCCCACATATCGTTTGTCCCCCATCCACCGCAAGCACCCACATATCACTAGCACATCTCTTTCACAATAGCACACAATATGACAAAGTCATAATCGAACCATCTTCTCATATTCCTAATAGCCACACCCCCAAGATCCCGTAGGACCGGACGTCAGGCGGGCTACTAGTCTAGCACACACAAGACAAGCATTCAAGACAATCCATATGAACATGATGACAAGCAAACATATGAACGATCTTTCAGTTGAGACTAGCATGGCACGGGTCTATTATCACATCAAGTAAAACATGTAGTTTCATCTTCTTAGCATAGCAATGGTTCTAGCTTATTTCGGACAAGCATACATATTCTCTTAGTTAGGCAGCAGATTCGTTTTAGTGACAAGCTATGTGGGTTCTCTTATTAGCATGCTGAGTCGATTCTATCATTCTTCTTATGAAAACTTCTTCTTAAGCAAACAAGCATTTAAAACTCAGATTCATTATTAAGTCGTGCAAGAATCAGAGAATGCAATTCTGCCCACTCACCTTGATTAATCGGTCTGGAACTCTCCGAGAAGACTTCCGTTCGAGCAAGCAAGTCGATCTCACTTGTACATAGCGCCGACGCAGAGCGGGGTACTACAATCGGGACGTGACATGTTGGTATCAGAGCCTGGCTTCTACGCCTTTGGACTTCGATTCGATATCTCTGTTTCGAAAGCTCGTTCGTGGGTTATGTGCACGCTCTTTCTCTCAATGCCTCGATGGGATATTCCAACAATAAGTCTAAATACTTTCAAAATATGTTTTGAATGATATGATTGCTTGTCTGGTTGTATGTTGCGAGTGGCCTTTGTGCCAACCTGTGCGGACCCTTCGAGAGTATCGCTAGTAGCTTGTCCGATTTCACTGACTCTAAGTTTGGTTGAAAGCATCTATTCGAGGGACGCCTTGAACTAGTGCACCATCCAAGACTTAAGAAAAGGTGAACTCGAGTGCTAAGACTTCTCTATCACTAAGCTGGTTGACGTGTTCACGCTAGAGGGGCCCTTCGAAAGTGCGCACGATCCAGTCTAAGCGATATGCTGATTTAGAAGCTTGTGCAAGTGAATATCCAAATGACCAAGTACAACGACTTGTCTAGGATTGCCTCAAACCTAGATCACTGCTTATCCTTAGTAAGTCTCGAGGACGAGACTTTTTCTAAGTTGGGTAGGATGTAACACCCCGTTCCGCTCAAGCGGACTGCCGTCTCAAACGGCAATAGTGCAGCTGTCCCGACCCGCTTTGCCTCAACGAGAAGCAAAGGATATCCAGACTTGTCCCTACAGGAATCCGGCTTGGACTTTCAGAGGCTTGCTCGACGTATCGCTCTACCGAGGCAAATCATCGCTAAGGTGGGTGGCTACGGTGAACTTGTCTTTGCTTAGCCAGCACACATAAAATATGGAATATTTATGCTAGTCGCTAGGTGAATCACCCCTGCATGCTAATAAATCCAACGCACCTAGCTAAGGGAAAAATCCCAACTGTATTGCTTGCTAGAACATGGAAATGAAATACTGCTTATATTCAGACCCTCGCATGCTAAGTCCCTAACGGTTTCATCTCTCGGCTTACCTTCGGGTCCGAGCAAACGTGCTACTTATGTCCCTTAGAAACGCATGCTTGTCTGCTTGTAATGTTGCCATGTTTTCATCCAAACCCCGGAAGACTACTACCACTACTAGAATAAGCGGGATTAGCGACGTTTTTTAGCGACTCCATGTAAAAACGTCGCTATTTAGCGACTCCAGGTAAAAATGTCGCTAGCCGTCGGTAATTGGCGACATTTAGCGACGTTTAGCGACTTTTATTCAGTTTTTAAAATATTAGTCGCTATAAGTTCAATTTAGGTCGCTAAACGTCGCTAATATGTTTTATTTAGCGACGTTTAGCGACGTTTTTAGCGACGTACATTTTTTGGACATTTAGCGACGTTATTAGCGACGTCTAAGACGTCGCTAATTTAGCGACGTCATTATTGGCGTCGCTAAACGTCGCTAAAACGTCGCTAAATTCTAAATTCGCGACGTCATTATTGGCGTCGCTAAAACGTCGCTAAATTGTTTACTTAGGGCTGATTCCCCCCATTTCCTTCGATCTCTCCCTCTCCCAAATTTCAAACCCTCTCTCGGTCTCTCCCGCTCTGGCTCCTCCTTCCTCCCTCCGGCGACCCCCCTCGGCCGCGTCCTCCCCCTCCGGCTCTCCTCCTCCCTCCGGCGCCCCCTCCTCCCTCCCGGTGACCCCCCTCCGTACATCGCCACCACTTCAACTCTGGTGGATCACTGCTTTCCGTTTCTAACCGTCAACTCACCTAGGTGACGCTAAAAGCTTCCCACCATCGAGTTTTTGGCCGAGATCGAGACTCAGGTCTGGTGCCAAGTCCTTACTCTTGTGTTGACGTGCGGAGTCGAGGAGTAGACGAGAGCATCGTACTTTATCGCAAGTTCATTCTAGCGATTAGTAAGTTCATTCTGCATTCGTTCCTCCACTTCTAGTTTTTCTTTGATTCAATTCTCTAGAAGCTTTGAGTACTCTAAGTTGATGATTCCTTGTATTTGTACATCATGTGCTCGCTGCAAGGTCTCAGAGGAGTATTCATACAGTAATTGATCAAGTCAGACACAAACATGATCGTACCCGACAGTTCTTGATCCTTTGACGCAGGTATAACCTTCTTGACCCCGATTCTCGAGTTTAGGTTGATGTCTGAACAACTGCCGTGTCCGTTCGCCACTAGAAACGTAGTCCTAATCAACACAGGGGTTACTCGTGTGCTCGATACATCTGGACACAGATAGCATCTGTTTCCAGTATGATGTCCAATTTTGACCCATAGTTCTCAATTTTGAATTATTATTGAATAGTTGTTTCGGTGGATTTAATCGGATAATGAGTGGCTAACCTCTTGGATTTGAAATTGAATCCAGCGGCTTTAGATTGGTTTAGTAATGGATTAAGTATAGGACTTGGGTGGAAAATTCAATTTTAATATGGAAGAATTCATAGAGTAGACACTAACGAAGCTGAACATTAACACAGTGAGTAGAAGAGGGCTAGTGTAACTAAAGAGTTCAAGCCCAGGCTTTGGCCCAATAATTTATAATTAATAGGTTAGTCCATTTGTTTAAGTAATTTAAGCATAACTGTAAGGCATCACTAACTTCGTCACATTTTTATGATTTGTGTTAAACAATTATGTTTTCTTTTGTTGTGCATTCCTTAGAAGCTAATTTTCCAAATTGCTATTTTTTCAACAGATAGTTCCAGCAGTCACCGAGCTTCTTGTTGCACAGCTTATGTGGTTAGATTATGACAACCCCTCCAAACCACTGTACTTGTACATAAATTCATCTGGAACACAAGTAAGTACTGTTCTTATCAAAATACATAAAAGCTTGAGGATCTTCTTTAATTCCTTGACTTCTTGTAATGGATAACTTAGATTGCATACAATATCACCATGTAACTAAACTGTAATGCACTTGCACACTAACATATCATTAACATGGTTGTTTGGTCCTCCAGAATGAGAAGAATGAGACCGTTGGATCAGAAACCGAGGCATATGCTATTGCTGATACCATAGCTGTAAGTACAATAACTTCATATGTCCTGTAACATCTTTCTGCTGTAAAGCTCATGTTAGAATTTGTTGGCTGTAGGTATTTCTTGTGGACAGACATTTTATTGTTCTTTGGTTTTGTAGTTGTTAAAATACTATAAAATATATAACCCTCGTTAACACTAGAGTTTTTATGTAGTGGTTGGGAGTCTAGGGATTTTAACAATAATTAAGAAGTCTCTAATCCGCTACTAACATATTAATTTCCAAATAATTTTAGAATTACTTACAACTCCATCCATGACCTGGGTAGTGGAAATTTCCAAATAATTTTAGAATTACTTACAACTCCATCCACAACAAATTCGGCTCTCCTCCTCCTACCTTTTTGATTATACTAATATACATAATTATTTACACCATATTACTGGAAAAATCTTATATTAAGGCCACAAAATGGGCAAAATCATTATTCTTTTTTTTATATTTTTTTTGTAAAATTAGCGACGTATTTAGCGACGTTTAGCGACG
This sequence comes from Iris macrosiphon, assembly GCA_036927795.1. Lineage (NCBI taxonomy): Eukaryota > Viridiplantae > Streptophyta > Magnoliopsida > Asparagales > Iridaceae > Iris > Iris macrosiphon. The sequence goes on along the minus strand of JAYESA010000006.1, from coordinate 162,519,966 downwards.
TTTAGCAACGTTTAGCGACGTTTATACACGTCGCTAAATACGTCGCTAATTAGCGACGTTAATAGACGTCGCTAATGACGTCGCTAAACATGTCGCTAAATACGTCGCTGTACGTCGCAAATTGCTGACATGGCAGTACTGCCAGGTCATTAAAGACGTCGCTGTCACGTCGCTATATAAGTCGCTAATTAGCGACGTTTAGCGACGTTTTTTACGTCGCTAATTAGTGACGCTACGTCGCTAAACGTCGCTAATTTAGCGACATATTTAAAGTCGCTAAAAAACGTCGGTATAGCGACGTTTAGCGACGTTTTTCCTTTCAGCGACGTGATGATTTCCGACTTCTGTAAAACGTCGCTAATTACGTCGCTAAACGTGATTAGCGACATTTTATTGTCATTTAGCGACGTTTTTTGACGTCGCTAATTTGACTTTTTCTGGTAGTGTATGTAGTCGTTCCGTGCCTGAATGAACCTGCAAGTATACGGGACCGTTAGGTCACCCAAGGCATCCCCGAACCAGGGGAATGCATCAAGCAAGTTAATCACTGTACAGAATCAATTTAAACATCTCCTGTAATACTGTACCACTGTACTACTGTTCTACTGTACCACTGTACTCCTGTTCTACAGTACTCGAGTATCTAGTAAAATTGGAAAAGACCCTGACCTGCATGTCGCGGACAACTCAAAAATGAGGCATAGTTCCACGGACGGTCTTCGGGGCACTGGGGCCCTCCGATCCGGATGGAACTCCACTATTTCAGCCAACTGTACTGGACGAGATAGTGTGCAGCGCCCACCGTTCTTTTGCTGCATACCATCCGCTCCATGGCTGAACTTTACTGTATAGTCTATTGTACTAAACGAGATGGCTTGCAGCACCCACTGTACTTTAGTTGCAAACTATTCTCGTTTAAGACTAGTGTCCTTTATGGCTATGCCAGCGACTCATGTTCATATAGATAAGTCATCCTCGCTTAGCGGCTATCCGCGTGCGAGTTACTGCAATGCATAATGAACAACTGAACACCTGAACGATCATGTTAAAACGACCCTCGTGTTTGCATATGCTTTGCCTCCTGAATGTTTATACATGCCTATGCTCGTATTACTAATGTTGCCTCAATGTTTGCCTTGGACAGGAAAGGAGATGGTAAGTTGGTAAGTCTCGCCGTGTTTCCTCTCATGTTGCACGGTGCACTGCCCGACACGTTAGGCTATTCAATATCTGCATGAAACTGATCCTAAGGCAACTAGAAAGACAACTTAATAGTTGGTACACGAAACTTATATTACGTGTTTGGATTTATCGAGCGGGCGAGTAGCTTCCCCACCAGTGCATTCAATGTACTGATAATCCACCAGTTTGTATGCAGGGTGCGGGAGAATCTCGTTCGGTGTGGATGCCTCCTTCGTACGTGCTAAGGCCAGGAGTTTTCTCTCAAGCCTTGCAATGGTGTGTCCGGAACTGAAGTACATATACAAGACATAATGTTGGAACTCGCCTGAATATCGCATGTACAATCATTCCACAAATGTATCCACTTGGCACGCTTTTACTGTTTCAGAGAGAGAGCCTTGAGCGACTTGTAATCTCGGCTATACGCCGCCTGTAACACTTGTTCATATCAATAAAAGAGCTTGCTTTACTTCAACTTGTGTTTTAATGCTTCCGCTATATTTGTCGACTCAGTGAACCTGTTACCAAATCGCTATGCGTTCATGACTCCGCTGCACTCGGACAATCTGTGCGACTCTGTGGCTTAGAATTTTTGCCGCCAGTCAATGAACCATGGCCTTACACGGACGTGGATCACGCTCGTGCGGCATCACGCCCGGATGGGTTAAGCGATCGTTCCGCGGGAGCGCTGGCGAGGGTGATTCCCGCCTAGCGGGAACGGCCGATTGCCTGCGGGAGATCGGGGCGTGGCACATATGGTGTTATTGCTGATATAGTTGGAGGACTGCTTGTTCTAGATGGAGGATTCATTTTAGGTCCTCTTTCCTTGGAGCTTGGTATCCCTCCTCAGGTGGGTTCATTTGCTTTCGCTTGCTATACTGAAACTTCCATGATTATTTGCGATATAAAGTTCTTTTTTAGTATCTTTGGGGTGCTTTCTAGACTTAGCTATGTAACACTCTGATCGATAAGCATTATTACGTGACTTACTTAAGTGGTGGAGTGGCAGGCCTGTTAACTGCAGCATCCCAAAGATACTAAAAAAAATGCTTGGGTTGCTAAATTCTTGGGTTTTTTTTCCTAAAACAAGATAATATATTCTTCTAAACAATGTGATAATCATATAGAAGTTAAATGAAAACTGAAACTATATTCCTTTGAGGAGGTTTTGAGTTATGTCACACGAACATATATATGATACGATACAATCGGGATGTAGACACGATTGCATGTCTAGAGTATTTTGGAGTATGTGTAATTTTTGTGTCTGGCACGACACCCAAAGACATAGTGTTAATGTTTGCAGTGTCTGTGTTATTTATGTGAAGTGGAGTTAGGTTATTTCTTTGATGATTGATTTATCACTTTTGATAAGGTTTAGATGATAAATGAGGTTCCCTTTTGCCATTCTTTCAGTAGTAAGATAGTAGTGTTAAAAGATAAGTTAGAGGACCTATTTCTGCTTAGGGCTATTTCTGTTACACTTAATGGGTATTGCTTTAGCTTTCTAATTTTTAATAATTAGTATAACTATAAAATATAGGGCACTGCATGTTGGGAGGCTTGCCAAGTAGTTGACAAATGTGCTTTACACAACACTTGTAAAGTTTTAGGTTGTTTTGGTTGGATTATTATATCTAGTTTGAGTGTTCAGCATGGTGAATGATAGGTCCTGGAAGTTGATGTTTCTAATCCAGTAGAGTATAGATTTATTCACATTTTTGGCATCACATGCCTTCATTGGCTAAGAAGGGGAATCCTTCTCATCGGACATGATATGCTCAACTTTGATTATATACTTTATTGGAGGAAAGTGCATCACTCATGTTTCTCAATACTTTTGAAGCAAAGGTGTATATGATAACTTTGTTGATTCTTTTTAATCATGCGATCTTTACATGTATGGAAGCTATAAAACTTTGTCTATATAATGACATAATCTCTCCTATTTCTCTTTTTCTCTCAAGAACCACATGAAAAATGAAGGCTGGACTGTGATGAGATGTGCTTCGGGTTCAGATACTTTGTTATATAATTAGGCAAGGTGCCATGTATTTTAGTTTACTTGTATATATAGGTTTTTGATGTTTAAGATATTGTACAAAAACTATATATTTTTGTTATTTTGATATGTGGTTGGTTGTTTGTGGTGTACAAAGGCGTATTTGTTAATAAAAAATTATGTGTATTATAGTTCTTTGATGTTTACAATGTTCAGGATTATATTAATATTATGTGTGTTTGGTAACTAGTAAAGGGAAGCATATAATTATAAATAGAATTTTGATTAAACAAAAATTAACTTCTCTTGACGGTTATAAGATGTCAAGAAACATCTGAACTTTGTTGCAAAATATCAATTCTTGACGGTTTTTAAACAACAAGAAAGGATTTTCTTGACAGCTTTTCTTGACAGATTTTCTCCATCAAGAAAGATTTTTCTTGACAGTCTTTATCCGTCATCTAGACCAGGGTCAAGAAAAGTTCTTACTTACCTTGACGGGTTTTTGCTATATTTTCTTGACGGATTAAAACCGTCAAGTAAAAAATTTTTTACTTGACGGTTTAAAACCGTCAAAAGAACTAAACCAGAAACCGTCAAAAAAAGTATGAAATTTTCTTGACCGTGGACTAGATGACGAATCCAGAACCGTCAAGAAAATTCTTCCTTGAAGGAGAAAAATTGTCAAGAAAAAACATTTTTCATGTAGTGCCATATATCCTAGTTCTTGCAACATACGAGCTCCAGCAGGAAAAAAACATCCAAGTTGAATGCTTTTGCTGTTTAAGTATCACACACCTAAGCCCGAGGAAAAGAAGCATGGTACTGCATCTTAAAAGAAGTAATTTGAACATTGGAAAAAGAATTAACAAATGCCTGAGGAATCTTAAAAGAACTAAAAACAGAACATCATGAAACACAAACAATCATTGGATCCATCAATATATATATTCTTCAAAACATTTTATTCACATTACATTATTTTGAACCACAGACTCGTTCTATAAAAACAACAAAAGTACAAATAGATCTACATATTGTTCAATCCTTTTGTGCTGGTTGTCCTTAGCCGACTGCTACTGCTACTGCTACTAGAAATGTGTACTATTCCCCCGACATTCAAAACATTTCAGTTAGTTTACAACTGAAAGCAAGAGGGAAGTAAATATCAATGACACATCAGAAACAAATCATGTATTATATGGAAAAGTAGTTTGTGGATTAGTACAAGATGCAACCAGATGTTATTATAGTGTTTGGTCAACCTGAACGAAAGTTGGCTCTCCAGGCGTGTGTCTGAATTCCTATTAAGGCATATCATGTTCCATGGATTTTGATTAACAATTTGGGACCATCTAAAGTGATGGGTGATCAGAAAGTTCAGTGTCCTTGTTCCTAGTTAATTCAAATGGTGAAATGTGTACAGTAAAAATAGTAGGGTTTCTTATATGAATAGTTGCGTATTACCTATGAAGCAAAAAAAGATGTATGTTCCTGATACATAATCTAAATATTTGATATTAGTTTCTACTAATTGAAGAGATTATACTCCTTGTTGCGTTCACAGTCGGAGGAGGAGTTGGCTTTGATCGTCGGAGGAGACGCGACTAGATGGACGATGTCGGCTACATGGAAAGCATACTCCTCAAGAGGGAGCTCCGTTCCCGGGCAATTTTCCAGACCCTCTACTCCCCCTCGCCGAACCCTAACCCAGAAACCCTAGTCCTGGCCTCCAATGACAGTTACTTGAATTTAGTTGGAGAATAGAGATCAATCTTTCAATATAATAAAACATGGTTTGACTGTGATATTTGAATTTAGTTCATTGATTAGATTACAATTTTTTTTTTTTTTTTTTTATAGAAGTTAGTATTTAGAGTTTGTTTGTTACACTCATATTTTGGTCTATTTCTTAATTATAGTGTCAATGATAGTTGTCACATTACATTTTGAGGAGTTTTTTACATTATTAGTAAATCTCCATGATTTTTTTATTCTTAGGTAAGTGAAGTCCAAAGTTGTTGTTGATTTATGAATTATAATTTATTAGAAAAATGTGTTATTGCCTCTAAATGTTGTTGATTATTTTTATTTGTGGTTGACAAATTTATTGAAAAAATATATTCTTACCATTTGATTGTATATAGTTATTCCTATTGAGATTTAAATCAACTAATAGAGAAACTAGGATAGAAAATATTTTTATATTTATTGTTGATTGTTTATTTATAGTTAATTATTATTATTTATTGGAAAATTACGATAGTATCATTTGATTGCATAGTGTCCGTATCTAGATTATCCATTTGAAATATCATGTGGTATGTTGTAAAATATTTTGTTTTTTTCCTATGCAATAACAACAATAAGAAAATATTTATCCCAACATTAATGGAAAATAATAAATAATATATAAAATTATGCCTAATGACATCAATTATATTTTTTTCTTGGGAACATCTTCAGTTTATTAGTATTTTATTATAACATATATTCGTTTCGTTATTAAATTTTGTTTATTGTTTTATTTGTTAAATTTTGGATTGACAATATTATTGGATGGAAAAAAAAATATTATAAATATTAAGCTTTGAAGACACAACTTTTAGAGTTCGTCTTAGGTCCCAAAATCTAAAGTCCGACACTGTTGAGCTCATGGATGTCCGAGACAAACTTTCAAAATGGCCCTCATACATAATATAAAAATTATTAAAAACTAAAATTAAAATAAATTAAATAATTGACACCACCAAGAATTGAAGTAAAGATCTCTAGTATACAAGTCTAACATAATAATCACTATACCATAATTGTTTTGTGTTAAAAGAGGTTCATGACACATATTAGTTTTATTTAAAATACATAATTATTAATATATTTATTTTAAATTGATTGTTTTGGCCTCTCCTGATCCGTAGCCTACTGGGCGATCCTCTTGGCTATCCTGGACAAGGTCCAGCCCAGACTGTCCTCTACATTTGACAGTAAGTAGTACGAGATCAAATATAACTATAATTCAAACTAAGGCTAGGCTGATCTTGGTCTCAACTAATACTAAGATCATGGGATCATGCATAGCGATGAGGTCTCTGATAATACACAGAAACTCGTCATTCCCTGCTCCACTTCCATAACATGATCTTCATGAGGAAAAAAAATGAATAAATATTTGAAAAAACCCTCTATGAGGGCTTAACAGCCACCATAGACTATTGTTTGGCGAAACAATAGTTATAGGTCATAAAAATTAATTTCAAGCCCAACTTGTCCTCCTAGTTTCCAATTCCAGCTACATCCATATTACGTTTGGTTCATTAAGGAATTATAATTATAATGATATATAGTTTATAATTAATATAATTACAATTATGTTAATATGTTTGGTTGAAATATGTGTTGGTGTTTTTGCCTTTGGTCTAGTGAAAGATAGTCTGAAAGATAGTCTCACATTGGCTACACCACCAAATGAGTATCTCAATATAATGCTTTGCTTGTGTTGAGGTGTGCACATGGTGTGTAATGGGACACATGGTGCTATGTAGGGATATTTTTTTATGAGAAAAAAGGATTAACTCCTCAAGAAAGCATTTATGCTTTTTGCCATGCTCTTAGAATTATTTTCATAGGAGCTAAGCCACAAAGGGGCTTAGCGACTCGGACTCGGACTCAAGGGAGCAAAGTGGCACTTTGTTGGCGCACATTGCACTTAGCATCAGCGCTTGTGCGCATTAGTTTCGCTCGTTTTATGCGCGAGCATACGTTGATGCGCTGAAGGCAGAGGCAAGTCGGTTGGGCTTTTATGAAAATATTTGAATGATTAATTCATATCCCTTTTTTGTGGGATTTGTACTTAATTCATTCATATATTTACGTAACTGATGGGCGGCCAGACTCCTCTATAAATACTCTCTTCGTAGACCCTTTCAGAACTTACTTCAAAAAGAGAGAGAAAGGGAGACGAAGAGAGGCTTTGTTGCGCGCGCCATTAGAGTCCAGTGAGTTCGCAAGTCCAGTAAGGAGGTGACATGAGCGTTCTAGAAGTTATTCGAGAACTTGCTGGTTCCTAGGAGCGGATCGTGTGGGAAGAATCTTGCTTTGAGCAACGGTGATCTTCATCACCCCAGCAAACAGAGATTATTTCTTCCTCTTCTGCTTCCTCTTGTTTACTTGTAACTCGTTCTATCTCAATTGCAACTGTGTTTGCAAAAAAGAACGGAATATATTTTCTGGTTATTATATTATATTGCAAGTTGTAATCAGAAATATTGTTATTAAAGTGCTTCGTTAGAATTGAGATCTTGGAAGGCAAACTTGTTTGCAGGAACTTCTGTTTCTCAACTACAACTTCAGGATCAAACAGTAGGTAGACTGTAAAGTTTGCGTGAACCTCTGTTCTTGGCCTTGTTCAATCTATTTTTTGCTGAGACTAATAATCTCAAAGCAAGATCCAAAGAAAAGAAGGAGAACAACCGTTCAAACCTTCTCGATACAAGTTTTAACAAACTTGAGAAGTTTGACGGGGAGCATTACAACATATGGAAGAGAAAGGTCAGCATGAATCTTCAACTCGTAAACGTGGACTACGTGTTGACAGATTCTGAGCCTATTATTCTAGAGGGTGATGATGCTACTGTTCGGACGGTCGCTAATGCAACTACTAAGCAGAAGAAGTGGAGGAGAGACAACAACCTCTACAAGTTGCTGATTCTGAACTCCATGGAGGATACTCTGGTGGAGTCATGCAAGACAGACCATGCAAATATCGTTTGGGAGTCACTGAAAAAATATTACAAGGAGGATGAGAACTACAACAAGATCCATGTGATGAAAAAGGTCTGGAAGATACGATTTGAGGACGACAAAACGATATTGCCTCAAGTCAAGGAATTTCTCAAGTTACGTCAAAAACTTGAGGATGATATAAAGCCCATGGTTGACACTTTCGTCGTGGGATGTATTGTTGCCAAGATCCCGCCTAGATGGAGCAAATTTTTCTCAAACGTGCACCAAAAAAGATGGAGGTCAGCCTTCATCAACTACTGCATAACATCTACGTAGAAGATGAGTTGAGGACTGAAAACAAAGTGGATACACTGTCCAAGAAATTGGCAAAGGCCAACTTTGTGCATATTGGTGACTCTAAGGGGAAGTAGAAGGCTTCTCACAACAAGAATAAGGACTTCAACCATCTGAGGGTGAAGTCGTCATCGTTCAAACCAAAGCTTAAGAACGGCGAGGCTTATTTCAAATGCGACAAGAAAGGTCACTTCAGCAGAGACTGCAGATCGAAGCCCAAACAGAAAGAGTAAGGTAAGCCTAACAAGGTTGCTATGATTGTGCAGGTTGTCTCGGCTGGTGTCGACACTGACCGATGGATGGATACTGGTACATCCTGCCATGTTTGCTCAAAGAGGGAATTGGTCACCACATATAAGCCTACATCTGAGAAGGTTGTGGTGGCGAACTAGGCACAAGCTGAAGTACTTGGGACCTGAACGGTTGTATTAAAACTGACTTCAGGAAAGTTGCTGATGCTTCAAGATTTGAAGCACGTATCAATAATTGTAAAGAATCTGGTCTCAGAATGTCTACTCTGTAATACAGGCTTGAGGATGGACATCAATGATGGGCAGATGGTGATGTCTTATAAAGGAGCATACTTCGGATAAGTTTTTTTTTATACCAAAGGGATGTTTAAAATTCAACTTGTAACTCCGCATGAAATTATAAATGCAGTCTCTTCTTCTGGTTATTCTCTTGAGTTATGTCATAATAGACTAGGATATGTTCATTGTAAAAGAACAAATAAAATGTTTAGTCTAGGACTTATCTCCAAATGTAGGGGTAAGAAGGTGGAGAAGTGTACTTAAAGGAAGCAAACAACAGCAGTAGCAACGAGGGTTGCCTAGTGTATCAGTCATGGAGGGGGGCTGATACTCTGTATCAGAGATAGATATGGGGTAGGAAACACCTGATTGTATTTAGTAGAGAAGTATGTTCAGTGAGACAAGGTGCAGACATAGTATAAGAATGCTTGGTATCCAGGCAATAGGGGAACCTTGGAGGGAAGTCTGAAGTGGAGTGTTCTAGGCAGTGCACACTTGTGCACTGTAAATTCGAGTGTCTGCAGAGGCAGGCACTGAGCAAGGCCAATATGCATTCATACATATGTGTGTGTCAGCTGTGTGTAAGAAAGTGTTGGGTGCAATAAGACAGTGCAATGCATTTAGCATGTGAGTATAGAGTGCCATGTGTATGATGGTACCCAGCCTTGTAACTGAGAATTAGGATAGGTGTTAGGTGGTGGGATACATGGAAATTAGAGGATTTTACTTGTTGTTGCAGACTTGTGTAGGGTATCAGTGAGATGGGTGAAGGGTTATTCTAGTTTCCAAGTACCACTATGATACCTGAGATGGAGTATCAGTTAATAAGGGAGTATAGGTACCCTTGTGATAACTAAGATGTTGGTAATATGTGTGTATTACCTAGTATTACTAACTAATATAGATAAATATTGATAATGGTATTATACGGTATCCTAGTACCTAGTGTTAGCTAGTATAGCTAGTATTATCAAGTTGTCAACCTAAAAACCTAGATATAGGTTAATACAACCCAGAAATGACTACTTAGACTTAGAGTTGACTTAATTGACTAGTTTGGCCTAGTTTGACAGGTATGACCTAGAAATGGCCTATAAATCATATTTTGACTTACTTTAGTTATTTATCACTTATTTACACCCAAGTGACATGATATTTCATATATAGGTCTGTGTGACACCAGCTCGGATACCTAGATATACCAATTGCTCCGGACCATAAGCGAGTATATCTCTTTGTTAGTTTTTATTACATGATAGTGTATGTATTACTTGTTCTAGAACTGTGATACTTGATTCTGACACATTGTTACACGGACTGGTATTATATGGATCATGTCAGGAGATGTTATCTTCTTTACTGTCACGCCCCAGTCCCAAATTACCGAGGGACTGGACACGTGGCAATGGCCAGCAGCACGCACCGATGGACAACCCAATTTAATGGATCCATCAGGGCATGCTTAAGCTGTAGTCTAACAATAAATGGAACCAATGATACAGGTCATAGTCTATTCTAATCTCATCCACAGAATATAATCACATATCAGAAGCCAGAATAATGCAAATAGAATAAACTAACAAATCTCAATAAAAGTGTCTCGGGGAACAATCCGAGAACAAGTTTGATACATCAATGCAATAGACAGAAAATAAAGGAACTGGAAATAGAAATAACTGACTATATAAAGCCAATACTCAGGAGAAGTCCTCTGGCACGATCTCGTCCTCAGGTTCTAGTACAGCTCCTGGAAGTGCTCATGTACGGTATATCTCTGGATGGATCTCTTCGGCTATACCTGGGGACATAATCCGGATCCAGGTCCTAAGGGGACATAACAAGGTACAGATAATACAAGCCAACATGAATACAGTAAAATAGTGAATGGAATAAACAGGGTAAATATGTAAACCCCCTGATTTTTCAAAATTTTCAAAACTGGATTTTTTATAATTTTCTGGAATTTTCTGGGATTTTTCTATAAATTAAAAATAGGGTTTTAATTATTCAATGATTTTTAAATAATAATAAATGATATTAAAATATTATGGAAATAATATTTTTGGATGTAAAATGAAAAACTGGACTTAGGACAATTTTTCTGAAATTTATTGGGCTCCGGACCTATTTTTAAAACACCTAAATCTATTTATTTATTTATTTATTTTACTGATTATTAATATTATTATTAATATTATTTATTTTTACAAAACCCAGCCCACTGGGCCCGGCCTACCGGGCCCAGCCCCAACCCGGCCCAAGACCCTGGCTTAGCGGGTCGGGTCGGGTCTGCCCGAACCCGACCCGCATCCGACCTGATCCCCTCTCCCTGACCCGTTCCCCTCCCCGCGTTTCCCGCCGCCTCCGCCGCCTGCGCCGCCCGCCGCGCCCGGCCACCACCCCACGACCTCCGCCCGCTGCGCCGCCTTGCTCGGCCTCCCCACCCGTCGCTCTCCCTATTTAAACCCTCGACCTCCCCTGGCCGTCGACCACCACGCCGCACCCCAGCGCTGCCGTCGACGACGCCCGCAGCCCCTCGCCCCCGTCTTCCTCCCCTCCCCACCTCGACGAAGGCAGCAGCAGCCACCCACGGCTCCGGCGAGCCTCCGGCCGGCTCCGTCCGTCCCCCGCCCGCTCCGGCACGCCGCCAGCACCGCCCTCCGGCCGCCTCCGCCCGCAGCACCGCCCCTCCGCCGCCGCAGCCCCGGCCAGACCCAATCCCTAACCCTAACCCTAATTTCTATTGTGTCGGACACGGACACGGGACACAGTGTCCGTGTCGAGTCGGACACGACGAATCCCCGATTTTTCAGTCCAGTTCAGGTACGCGTATCTTTTTGCTTGTAGCTCCGTTTTCGATTCCGCAAATTGGGTTGCGAAGCCTGTATGACCCTCTCGGTGCCCGGACAAACCGTTCGGGGCATCGCGTCCTGTGGTGATCGTACACCGCGATCCAAAAACAGGAAAAACCAGATCCTGTTTCACCCCGGAACTGAGTACGCCCCGCCAAACGGGACGACTTGGTCGCGCGCGGTCTTCACAGATACGTGCGCATCGTCGATACGGACGTGTGGGATTTTGCGGAAGCTGATTCGGGTGTGCGTGCACACCGGAATCAACGCGTATCCGCGGACATCGCCCCGTATCCGTACTTTCTGGAATGTGCCCTAACTTTGTGTACACAAGTCGGATTGAAACGAAACTTGCGCCATCGGACTCGTAGCGATACGCTGGTCCTGTGGGTCAAGTTTGGTTCGATTCTGAGAACGTTGACGAAATCGCGTGTCGTGGGCCCCACAAGCCCCGCTCGACGGGCAATTTTGTGATCGGCTCATCGGAATCCAATTCTGGAAGTTCCGTTGGGTTCGTATCATCATTCCTGACCTGTTGACACTAAGTTTGGTGAATTTGGAGACCTTTGACCCAGACATGTTTTTCGGTGCAAAGCGGGCCCACATGTGGACCCCGTCTTGACCCGAAACTGCCGTTTCTGACCTTGTCTCCAAATTGGACCCAAGGACAGGCGTTTATAGCTGATTGATATTTTCTGGATCTGATGGTGATGTTTGTTTCAGCAACCGGAGTGCCGCCTACAAATCCAACTGAAGTCAGAACCGAAATCAGAGCCGGAACCACAGGCAAGTGTACCTTGCCAAACCCTGCAGCTTGCTATTTATTTTTATTGACTTGTTTATACATCAGTGGGCAAGTAAAGTTTGCCATTAGCAGTAATTCCTGTTCTAGAACTTGCCTGAATTCTTGTTTAAATGCATATGAACCTGTTTAACTGTTAAAACCTAGGACCGAGTGGCGTACTTAGCGTCCGATTACCAGTCGGGTGCCAACTCCGTACGCGAAGTTGTGTAACGTCACATAGAGATGGATATCGAGACCCGATAATTCTCGTACTTGTCTTATCAAGTACTCCAGAACCCAGGACACTTGACCCTATTCATGAGACAGAGTCTTCCTGAGACATTCATGGTGATTCTGTATAGGATACAGGACTTGACAGAGATATTTTATAGACATTATGACTTGCTGCATTAGCTATAATCCCGCTGACATGGACATGAGATGTTATGGTCATGATATGCGTGATTACATTGGGTGGGAAGAGATACACAGGCTACAGGTTGATGTTATATTATGCCGGCGTCTTAAGTCTCACTACGAGCTAGACAACTACATGATATCACTGCTACCGGCTCCCCGACACAGAGCTTGTAGTAGTTTCAGCCTGAGTTCTTGTACTGTTCTCATGTTGCATATCACTTAGCTGGTTATCTAGTTTATCCTATTGCTTATTTATTGCTGCACTGCATCTATTTTGGCTTGTATTTTCTGTACCTTGCTGTCCCCTGAGGACCTGGATCCGGATTATGTCCCCAGGTATAGCCGAAGAGATCCATCCAGAGATATACCGTACAGGAGCACTTCCAGGAGCTGTACCAGGACCGGAAGACGAGCTCGCACCAGAGGACTTCTCCTGAGCATTGGCCGTATGTAGTCAGTTATTTCTATTTCCAGTTATTTATTTCCTGTCCATTTGTATCTGTTGTACCAGACATATTCTCGGATTGTTTCCCGAGATATTTATTAAGATCAGCTTATTTTATTTGCATTACCCTGTCTTTATCTGTATTTATCTGTTGTGGATGAGATTAGAATAACCTGAGTCTTGTAACATTTTAATGTTAGACTTCAGCTTAAGCATGCCCTGATGGATCCATTAAATTGGGTTGTCCATCGGTGCGTACTGCTGGCCATTGCCGCGCATCCAGTCCCTCGGCAATTTGGGACTGGGACGTGACATGGTTTTTGTGGTGGCCCATGCAGGTCTACGACTAATTTGTTCGGTTTCAACTCAGGGACCGAACAGGCCTGCAAATAAGATAGGATAAGTTTTTAGGATCTTATCCACTTGCTTGAAACGTTCTTGATATCCATATCGACTTCGAATTAATTTCTCGACTTGCATCCTGCCTTGATTCCTGTGCGCCTCTTATTGTTTATTTTGGTTGCAGGGTTATGGATACACGAGCAAACGACGAAACTCCCATAACGTCACCACGAGATGCTGAGGTAACCAACGAAGATGAAGTAACACTAGTGGATGGGGGACAATCAGCTCAACAACGTGCCTCGAGAGTCCAGTGCGATGACATTCCACCAACGGCGCCAGTTACTCCATCAATGCCCATAATTCCACCAGGGCAGGCCATGGACGGACAACAGATGTTTTCAATGGTCTATGCAATAATGCAAGCTCAACAAGAGGCGTTGAGTCGCAGCCTAATAACTGCACTGGAGCAGGCCAACCTACCAGCTCGACGGCCAAAAATGGGCTCTATCACCGACTTTCGACAGCTGAAGCCCCGTACATTCTCAGGCAAAGAAGAGCCCACTGAAGTTCATGAGTGGCTCACCAACACTCAACATCAACTAGAAGCAGCTGAGCTTCCAAAGGAACGTTGGATGACTGCCGTCAGAATGCAGTTGACAGACAATGCACATCACTGGTGGCTATCTGAGGAAGCACGGCTCTGACCAGACCGAGTCACTTGGGAAGAGTTCTCTAGACTCTTTCAGGAGATGTACATTCCAGCTATCGCTCGATCAGAACTTCGGGACAAGTTCAATCACCTTACTCAGGATACTAAGACGGTGGAAGAGTACAACGCTGAGTTCATTCGTCTAAGTCGCTTCGCTCCAACATTGATCCCGACAGAAGAAGAGAAGGCTGAGAAATTCTTCGACGGACTAAACATTGAGCTACAGAAACTAATTGGATCCGTTGCACCTACTTCGTACTCGGACGTTCTTGCTGTAGCGCGACGCATTGAGCGCATCATCAGGAGAGAGACTAGTCTGAAACGGACTTCCACTTCAGCACTACAAGAAGAAGTTGCAAAAAGACCTCACGTACACCAGCCACCAGAAGCATCTCCACAGACAATACCTGTTTGTCCATATTGTCGCAAGCGAGGCCATACTGAAGACGAGTGCAGACGAAAGAAGAGATTATGCATAGTTTGCGGATCCAGTCAGCATTTATTAAAGGAATGCCCTGAGCGTCGAGACAGAGCACCAAAGGGTAACCAGCAAGCGTTACCAGTACCGAGGTCAGCCTCTCCAGCATTGGAAGTACCGCAAACGGAAGTTCAAGGAGTCCTACCACCAGCTTCAGCAGGGTATCAGCCGAGGCCACCCTTGATACCCCAGGAACTACTCTTTCAGCAGGCTCAACAGCAGAAGAATCGACTGCAAGGACGCGAGCAAGCCCTGACGATGACAGTGGAGAACGCGCAGACTCGTGGAATAGCCAATGCGCGTAAGTGATTCGTAGTTATCCGTTTCTAGTCTTGTTGTAGCTCGTGCCTCTTGGTTCGTGACCTCAGCCCCAACCTAGTAATTTGTAACTTGTTAATAACAACCTGGTTTTGATAAAAGTTATAGTTTTAACTAGATTTTCCTGGAAAGTGTAAACTTTCAATTTCTAGGGAAATGGTACTTCCCTAAGTATCTTGTGATGTGTTTTCAAACGATGTTTGCAATCGCGTCATCTCTGTTGACCGGTTATTCTTTGATTGCGAGGACGCAATCCTCTTAAGGGGGGTAGATTTTAAACCCCCTGATTTTTCAAAATTTTCAAAACTGGATTTTTCACAATTTTCTGGAATTTTCTGGGATTTTTCTGTAAATTAAAAATAGGGTTTTAATTATTCAATGATTTTTAAATGATAATAAATGATATTAAAATATTATGAAAATAATATTTTTGGATGTAAAATGAAAAACTGGACTTAGGACAATTTTTCTGGAATTTATTGGGCTCCGGACCTATTTTTAAAACACCTAAATCTATTTATTTATTTATTTATTTATTTTACTGATTATTAATATTATTTATTTTTATAAAACCCAGCCCACTGGGCCCGGCCCACCGGGCCCAGCCCCAACCCGGCCCAAGACCCTGGCTTAGCGGGTCGGGTCGGGTCTGCCCGAACCCGACCCGCATCCGACCCGATCCCCTCTCCCTGACCCGTTCCCCTCCCCGCGTTTCCCGCCGCCTCCGCCGCCTGCGCCGCCCGCCGCGCCCGGCCACCACCCCACGACCTCCGCCCGCTGCGCCTGACCCCGCACGCTGCGCCGCCTTGCTCGGCCTCCCCACCCGTCGCTCTCCCTATTTAAACCCTCGACCTCCCCTGGCCGTCGACCACCACGCCGCACCCCAGCGCTGCCGTCGACGACGCCCGCAGCCCCTCGCCCCCGTCTTCCTCCCCTCCCCACCTCGACGAAGGCAGCAGCAGCCACCCACGGCTCCGGCGAGCCTCCGGCCGGCTCCGTCCGTCCCCCGCCCGCTCCGGCACGCCGCCAGCACCGCCCTCCGGCCGCCTCCGCCCGCAGCACCGCCCCTCCGCCGCCGCAGCCCCGGCCAGACCCAATCCCTAACCCTAACCCTAATTTCTATTCTGTGTCGGACACGAACACGGGACACAGTGTCCGTGTCGAGTCGGACACGACGAATCCCCGATTTTTTAGCCCGGTTCAGGTACGCGTATCTTTTTGCTCGTAGCTCCGTTTTCGATTCCGCAAATTGCGTTGCGAAACCTGTATGACCCTCTCGGTGCCCGGATAAACCGTTCGGGGCATCGCGTCCTGTGGTGATCGCACACCGCGATCCAAAAACAGGAAAAACCAGACCCTGTTTCACCCCGGAACTGAGTACGCCCCGCCAAACGGGACGACTTGGTCGCGCGCGGTCTTCACAGATACGTGCGCATCGTCGATACGGACGTGTGGGATTTCGCGGAAGCTGATTCGGGTGTGCGTGCACACCGGAATCAACGCGTATCCGCGGACATCGCCCCGTATCCGTACTTTCTGGAACGTGCCCTAACTTTGTGTACACACGTCGGATTGAAACGAAACTTGCGCCATCGGACTCGTAGCGATACGCTGGTCCTGTGGGTCAAGTTTGGTTCGATTATGAGAACGTTGACGAAATCGCGTGTCGTGGGCCCCACAGGCCCCGCTCGACGGGCGATTTTGTGATCGGCTCATCGGAATCCAATTCTGGAAGTTCCGTTGGGTTCGTATCATCATTCCTGACCTGTTGACACTAAGTTTGTTGAATTTGGAGACCTTTGACCCGAACACGTTTTTCGGTGCAAAGCGGGCCCACATGTGGACCCCGTCTTGACCCGAAACTGCCGTTTCTGACCTTGTCTCCAAATTGGACCCAAGGACAGGCATTTCTAGCTGATTGATATTTTCTGGATCTGATGGTGATGTTTGTTTCAGCAACCGGAGTGCTGCCTACAAATCCAACTGAAGTCAGAATCGAAATCAGAGCCGGAACTACAGGCAAGTGTACCTTGCCAAACCCTGCAGCTTGCTATTTATTTTCATTGACTTGTTTATACATCAGTGGACAAGTAAAGTTTGCCATTAGCAGTAATTCCTGTTCTAGAACTTGCCTGAATTCTTGTTTAAATGCATATAAACCTGTTTAACTGTTAAAACCTAGGACCGAGTGGCGTACTTAGCGTCCGATTACCAGTCGGGTGCCAACTCCGTACGCGGAGTTGTGTAACGTCACATAGAGATGGATATCGAGACCCGATAATTCTCGTACTTGTCTTATCAAGTACTCCAGAACCCAGGACACTTGACACTATTCATGAGACAGAGTCTTCCTGAGACATTCATGGTGATTCTGTATAGGATACAGGACTTGACAGAGATATTTTATAGACATTATGACTTGCTGCATTAGCTATAATCCCGCTGACATGGACATGAGACGTTATGGTCATGATATGCGTGATTACATTGGGTGGGAAGAGATACACAGGCTACAGGTTGATGTTATATTATGCCGGCGTCTTAAGTCTCACTACGAGCTAGACAACTACATGATATCACTGCTACCCGGCTCCCCGACACAGAGCTTGTAGTAGTTTCAGCCTGAGTTCTTGTACTGCTCTCATGTTGCATATCACTTAGCTGGTTATCTAGTTTACCCTATTGCTTATTTATTGCTGCACTGCATCTATTTTGGCTTATATTTTCTGTACCTTGCTGTCCCCTGAGGACCTGGATCCGGATTATGTCCCCAGGTATAGCCGAAGAGATCCATCCAGAGATATACCGTACAGGAACACTTCCAGGAGCTGTACCAGGACCGGAAGACGAGCTCGCACCAGAGGACTTCTCCTGAGCATTGGCCGTATGTAGTCAGTTATTTCTATTTTCAGTTGTTTATTTCCTATCTATTTGTATCAGTTGTACCAGACATATTCTCGGATTGTTTCCCGAGATATTTATTGAGATCAGCTTATTTTATTTGCATTACCCTGTCTTTATCTGTATTTATCTGTTGTGGATGAGATTAGAATAACCTGAGTCTTGTAACATTTTCCTGTTAGACTTCAGCTTAAGTATGCCCTGATGGATCCATTAAATTGGGTTATCCATCGGTGCGTGCGACTGGCCATTGCCGCGCATCCAGTCCCTCGGCAATTTGGGACTGGGGCGTGACAAAATATGTAACCATCTAAGTGAAATGCAAGTGAGAGCATCACTAGTACTCAGGCTGAGCCACTACAAGCTCTGTGTCGGGGAGCCGGTAGCAGTAATATCACTAGTAGAGTGCCTAGCTCTGATATAGAGTCTGAGGCCTCACAATAAATATAACACTAGTAGAGTGCCTAACTCTGATATAGAGTCTAAGCCTCACCACAAATAATATATATAAATCAGCATGTATGTGTGTCTCTCCCCACCCAATGTAATCACACGTCTCATGTCCATGACACGCAAGATCAAACTAATGCAGCAGGTCATATACTGTCTATGAATATAATATCTATGTCATAAAACATGTATCCTATACAGAATCACCATGAATATCTCAAAAAGATTCTATCTCATGAATAGTGTCAAGTGTCCTGGGTTATGATGTACTTGATAGGACAAGTACGAGAAAGATGGGGTCTCGGTATCCATGTCTAGATGACAATACACAACGTCGCGTACGGTGTTGGCACCCGACTATGAATCGGACGCTAAGTAAAGTCACACGGTCCTAGGTCAAGCATGAACCACAATATATATATATATAAGCCAAGGGAATAAAATACTGCAAGTTTTGGCGAGGTACACTTGTCTGTGGTTCTGGCTCCAACTGTGAAATCTCCAGGAACGTCTCCGGATGCTGAAATAAATATTACCATCAGGTTCAGAAAATATCAAATAGCTAGAAATGCCTGTCCTTGAGTCCAATTTGAAGACAAGGACAAAAATGACAATTCTGGGCCAAAGCGGGGTCCACATGTGGGCCGCTTTGCACCGAAAAGCGTGTCAGGGTCAAAGGTCTCCAAATTTGTCCAACTTATTGTCAACAAGTCAGGAACGATGATACGAACCCAACGGAACTTCCAGAATTGGATTCCGATGAGCCGGTCACAAAATCGCCCGTCAAGTGGAGCTTGTGGGGCCCACGACACGCGATTTTGTCAACGTTCTCAGAATCGAACCAAACTTGGGTCACAGGACCAGCGTATCGCTAAGAGTCCGATGGCGTAAGTTTTGTTTCGATCTGACGTGTGTACACAAAGTTAGGACGCATTCCAGAAAGGGCAGATACGGGACGGTATCCGCGGATACGCGTTGATTCCGGTGTGCACGCACATCCGAATTGACTTCTACGAAATCCCAC
Source organism: Iris macrosiphon (assembly GCA_036927795.1). Taxonomy (NCBI): domain Eukaryota; kingdom Viridiplantae; phylum Streptophyta; class Magnoliopsida; order Asparagales; family Iridaceae; genus Iris; species Iris macrosiphon. The sequence continues at coordinate 162,500,450 of JAYESA010000006.1, read as the reverse complement.
ACGTCCGTATCAACGGCGCGCACGTATCGGTAAAGACCGCCTGCGACCAAGTCGTCTCGTTTGGCGGGACGTACTCAGTTCTGGGGTAAAATAGGGCATTGTTTTTCCTGTTTTTGGATCGCGGTTCGCGATCGCCACAGGACGCGATGCACCGAGCGGGTTGCACGGTCACCGAGAGGGTCACGCAGGTTCACGATGCAACAGACGGAATCGAAAAATGGGGTAGCGAGGAGAGAGAAACAGGTACCTGAACAGGGCTCGAAAAATCGCTTTTCTCCGTGTCCGACACGACACGGCGCGTCCGGATCCGAATCCTAGGGTTAGGGTTTCGAGTCGCTGCCGGAGCTCCGGTGGCTCGGGGCGGCACTGCGGCCGGAGGCGGGCGGGAGGGGCGGCGCTGGCGGCGCACCGGAGCGGGCGGGGGACGTCGGCGACTGCCGAAGGCGGTGTCGGAGTGCTGGGCCGGGGACGGGGTGCTGGGAAGGAGGAGGAGGGGAGGAAGTCGTCGGCGCTGCGGGAGGGCTCGGCACGGCGGCGCTGGCGGCACGGCGAAGGGAACGGCACGGGCGGCGGGGAGGAGTAGCTTAGGGTTCAGATGGGGATGGCCGGAGGGAGGAGTCGGGGGAATTAAATAGGGGGAGCTAGGCGGGGGTCAGCGGGAGAGGCGGAGAAGGGGACCGACGGGTGCGGGGACGTGGCAGGGTCGCGGGGGAGCGGGTCGGGCGGAGCGGCGAGGGCTCCGGTGACGGATGCGGCGGAGGATTCGGTCGCAGGCGAGTGGGGGAGAGGGAAAGGGTTGCGGGTTCGCGGGCGGGTCGGATTCGGTCGGGCGGACCCGACCCGACCCGACCCGCTAGGGCGGTTTGGCCGGTCCGGTTCAGATGGACCGGGTTCAGCCGATTCAGGCCGGTTCGAATCCGGTTCAGTCCGGTTCGATTGGGTTTATTTTAATTTAATTTAAAAATTGGTTTTCGGGCATTTAAAAATGTTTTCGGGGTCCAATAAATTTCCAAAAAATTACCCTAAGTCCAGTATTTTATTTTACACCATAAAATATTATTTTCATAATATTTTAATATATTTTAAAATCATTTAATTTTATTTAATGCCAAAAATACCTTATTTTTAATTAGCAAAAATTCCCGAAAAATTTCAGAAAATTCTGAAAAATCCAGTTTTTAAAATCTTGAAAAATCAGAGGGTTTATAATCTACCCAACTTATAAGAATTTCGTCCTCGAAATTAAAATATGGTAGGGTTCTCTCTATCCAATCTCACTTGATTATAGTCTAAAGGATTCCTCTCAAGTGAACATTGCGGTCTCTACCCAACTTAGAATTTACCCATCTATCATCTAAGACTATGCATCTAATAAAGCTATGCCCCAACTTATTTAATCATGGTATTGAATCCTCAAGTCTTTAACACCAAATATATCACCTATGGTATTTCCTTAATCATTTATAAAAAGGGTCATCAAACAATGAGACCGGCCTGTGGGGTATATCTAGTACTGTCTATATATCAAACTTATACCAAGCACGAGATTTTGTCTTACCGAAATAAGGGAAGACGAAGATAAATAATAAAGAGTTCAAGGGTGAGGTGATAGAATAGAAGTATCGGGATCAAGGCGTTTAAAGAATTCAAATGGGAATTGTCAAGCAGTTGTGGATTGAAATCCTATTCTGGTAATCATTTGTTCGCATGCTCGTATTAGTACAGTTATGTAACTGATACGATATGCTCGGACATATCTAGAGGGCAAGTATACTAGTCAACTATATATCTCAATCCACGTAAAGTAGTCGTGCGAAGTGCGAACCAAAATGCACTAAGGTTGATCAGACCGTAATACACTGATTCTGAATAGACACTTGTATTAGTGGGGTTGATCAGGCCCCAATAACACATATGTCATGAACAAGCCCGATAAAGAATAAGCTTGCAAAACTAGGCTATAGAATAGCAGCATAAGTCAAGTACAACAAAATTAAGTGCGCTAGATGATGATGAAAGGAGGTACACATTATTCAAGTTCACAAAACAAAAACAAACAAGCAACCATAATAATAACAAACTCTACAATCTCTACCGTTATCACATAACCTCCTTGTCTAAGTCGCTAGTCGACCAAATAGGGGCAAGGACCTCTAAATTCTACAGCCTGAATAAACACTATCTTCTTGTGCAAGTCTAAAGTTGTGTCATCCTAGTTCACTTCATCAATGGGTCAATAGGGCTAGGTGGTACTATGTTGTGAGACATACTACCCAACTTAAAATAATAAACTAATACTGAAATTGTCTTAAGGATACCGTGGAAACTCTTGGTAAGGTCTACGAGAAGGGGTCTTGGTACCTATTAGGGTATCCTCCTATATTACATAGGTCATGGTCGTCTTAAGTCTTAGTCTTAATACTTATAGGACAAGTGTCGATAGTGAGGATAGAAGAGTTACTGGCCGTCAAGGGTAAGGGATCTAACTTGTATCGAGGTGGGGGTACTAATTACGTGACTTAAGCTAAAGGGTAATTATTAGGTCATAATCTACAATAATAACTTAAATTGTCAAGTTCTAATTACCAATCACATGATTCAAAAATTTAGAGTAACAACCAAAATAAACAATAAGAAGCGCACAGAAATCAAGGCAGGATGCAAGTCAAGAAATTAATTCGAATCCGATACAGATGTCAAGAACGATTCAAGCAAGTGGATGAGATCCAAAAACTTATCCTATTCTTATTGCAGGCTTGCTCGGTCCCTAAGTTAAAACTGAACAATTTAGTCGTTGACCTGCATGGGCCACCACAAAAACCATGTCACGCCCCAGTCCCAAATTACCGAGGGACCGGACATATGGCAATGGCCAGCAGCAAGCACCGATGGACAACCCAATTTAATGGATCCATCAGGGCATGCTTAAGCTGTAGTCTAACAATAAATGGAACCAATGATACAGGTCACAGTCTATTCTAATCTCATCAACATAATATAATCACATATCAGAAGCCAGAATAATGTAAATAGAATAAACTAACAAATCTCAATAAAAGTGTCTCGGGGAACAATCCAAGAACAAGTTTGATACATCAATGCAATAGACAGAAAATAAAGAAACTGGAAATAGAAATAACTGACTATATAAATCCAATACTCAGGAGAAGTCCTCTGGCACGATCTCGTTCTCAGGTTCTAGTACAGCTCCTGGAAGTGCTCATGTACGGTATATCTCTGGATGGATCTCTTCGGCTATACCTGGGGACATAATCCGGATCCAGGTCCTTAGGGGACATAACAAGGTACAGATAATACAAGCCAACATGAATGCAGTAAAATAGTGAATGGAATAAACAGGGTAAATATGTAACCATCTAAGTGAAATGCAAGTGAGAGCATCACTAGTACTCAGGCTGAGCCACTACAAGCTCTGTGTCGGGGAGCCGGTAGCATTAATATCACTAGTAGAGTGCCTAGCTCTGATATAGAGTCTGAGGTCTCACAATAAATATAACACTAGTAGAGTGCCTAACTCTGATATAGAGTCTAAGCCTCACCACAAATAATATATATAAATCAGCATGTATGTGTGTCTCTCCCCACCCAATGTAATCACACGTCTCATGTCCATGACACGCAAGATCAAACTAATGCAGCAGGTCATATACTGTCTATGAATATAATGTCTATGTCATAAAACCTGTATCCTATACAGAATCACCATGAATATCTCAGAAAGATTCTATCTCATGAATAGTGTTAAGTGTCCTGGGTTATGATGTACTTGATAGGACAAGTACGAGAAAGATGGGGTCTCGGTATCCATGTCTAGATGACAATACACAACGTCGCGTACGGTGTTGGCACCCGACTATGAATCGGACGCTAAGTAAAGTCACACGGTCCTAGGTCAAGCATGAACCACAATATATATATATATATATATATATATATATATATATATATATATATATATATAAACCAAGGGAATAAAATACTGCAAGTTTTGGCGAGGTACACTTGTCTGTGGTTCTGGCTCCAACTGTGAAATCTCCAGGAACGTCTTCGGATGCTGAAACAAATATTACCATCAGGTTCAGAAAATATCAAATAGCTAGAAATGCCTGTCCTTGAGTCCAATTTGGAGACAAGGACAAAAATGATAATTCCGGGCCAAAGCGGGGTCCACATGTGGGCCACTTTGCACCGAAAAGCGTGTCAGGGTCAAAGGTCTCCAAATTCGTCCAACTTAGTGTCAACAAGTCAGGAACGATGATACGAACCCAACAGAACTTCCAGAATTGGATTCCGATGAGCCGGTCACAAAATCGTCCGTCAAGTGGAGCTTGTGGGGCCCACAACACGCAATTTTGTCAACGTTCTCAGAATCGAACCAAACTTGGGTCACAGGACCAGCGTATCGCTACGAGTCCGATGGCGTAAGTTTCGTTTCGATCCGACGTGTGTACACAAAGTTAGGACGCATTCCAGAAAGGGCAGATACGGGACGGTGTCCGTGGATACGCGTTGATTCCGGTGTGCACGCACATCCGAATTGACTTCTACGAAATCCCATACGTCCGTATCAACGGCGCGCACGTATCGGTAAAGACCGCGTGCGACCAAGTCGTCCCGTTTGGCGGGACGTACTCAGTTCCGGGGTAAAATATGGCGTTATTTTTCCTGTTTTTGGATCGCGGTTCGCGATCGCCACAGGACGCGATGCACCGAGCGGGTTGCACGGGCACCGAGAGGGTCACGCAGGGTTCACGATGCAACAGACAAAATCGAAAAATGGGGTAGCGAGGAGAGAGAAATAGGTACCTGAACAGGGCTCGAAAAATTGCATTTCTCCGTATCCGACACGACACGGCGCGTCCGGAGCCGAATCCTAGGGTTAGGGTTTTGAGTCGCTGCCGGAGCTCCGGCGGCTCGGGGCGGCACTTGGGCCGGAGGCGGGCCGGAAGGGCGGCGCTGGCGGCGCACCGGAGCGGGCGGGGGACGCCGGCGACTGCCGGAGGCGGTGTCGGAGTGCTGGGCCGGGGACGGGGTCTTGGGAAGGAGGAGGAGGGGAGGAAGTCGCCGGCGCTGCGGGAGGGCTCGGCACGGCGGTGCTGGCGGCACGGCGAGGGGAGCGGCGTGCTGGGGCGGCACGGGCGGCGGGGAGGAGTAGCTTAGGGTTCAGATGGGGATGGCCGGAGGGAGGAGTCGGGGGAATTAAATAGGGGGAGCTAGGCGGGAGTCGGCCGGGAGAGGCAGAGGAGGGGACCGACGGGTGCGGGGACTTGGCGGGGTCACGGGGAGCGGGCCGGGCGGAGCGGCGAGGGCTCCGGCGACGGATGCGGCGGAGGATTCGGTCGCAGGCGAGTGGGGGAGAGGGAAAGGGTTGCGGGTTCGCGGGCGGGTCGGATTCGGTCGGGCGGACCCGACCCGACCCGCTAGGGCGGTTTGGCCGGTCCTGTTCAGATGGACCGGGTTCAGCCGGTTCTGGCCGGTTCGAACCCGGTTCAGTCCGGTTCGTTTGAGTTTATTTTAATTTAATTTAAAAATTGGTTTTCGGACATTTAAAAATGTTTTCGGGGTCCAATAAATTCCCAGAAAATTATCCTAAGTCCAGTATTTTATTTTACACCATAAAATATTATTTTCATAATATTTTAATATATTTTAAAATCATTTAATTTTATTTAATGCCAAAAATACCTTATTTTTAATTAGCAAAAATTCTCGAAAAATTCCAGAAAATTCTAAAAATCCAGTTTTTAAAATCTTGAAAAATCAGGGGGTTTATATTTACCGTAAGAAATAGGTACTCCTTACACATGTATTTTATCGTGTGCATCGGGTATTCTTGTGCTCGTGTTTATTCATGTGCTTCATGTGCTCACACTATCTCATGTGCTCAGTATGCTTATATTATAATCATGTGCGTAACGTGTCATGATTGGATCTATGAGTATTGGTTAGGACGGGGGAGTAGAAGTTGGTTATGTGACCATATCCCTTAGCGTAATCATGTGTATGTCGACTATACACGTCACGTAAAATCGAGTTACTGTAGAATAATCATGTGTAACCCAAGCCGACCACATAACGAACTTGTGCTCTAAATCTCATAGACATTATTCTAGTTTCTCTTACTTACAGTTCATTCCATATTGCCCGTATTTACCTTTTCAGTTCCTACTGTATTTATTTGCTTGTTTCAGCTGTATTTTCATTTTCTAGTTACTTGTGCATCTTGTATTCATTCTTATTACATGTCATATATTCTCTTCCATGTATTTGGAACTGCTTTCAAAACTTTGTACTTCACTCCAATCTGGATATATTTTTCAAATGATTGGTTGGAGGAGATATGTATCACTTATTACGGGCCACAGGATGGTGAGCTAGTTGAGATAGCACCCGTAGAACATGTTGAGCTAGAGCCAGCTGTTGAGGAGACTTAGCTAGTTTCTTTATTATATTGGATATGTCTCAGTTTAGATATTTTGGCATGTATTATATTTGAGCATATTGTGCTAGTCTATTAGACTTGGTTATGAGTTATAATTGTGACATGTGATTTATATTTCTTCTATTCCGTATCGTGTCATATCATCCTCTAATTTTATTGTGATTGAGTACTGATTATCATATTGTTATAATGTCCTTCATTGGAGTCGAGATATTTTGACAAGTACATTATATATATTGTATAAGATATTTAGATAGTATTGCAGCGGCGTAGGCTGGACGTACCCACGTACTCATGCCCTTACACTGGGTGCGGGAACATTACTTGTAACTCGTTCTATCTCAATTGTAACTGTGTTTGAAAGGAAGAACGAAGTGTATTTTCTAGTTATTGTCTTCTATTGCAAGTTGTAATCAGAAATTTTGTTATTAAAGTGCTTCGTTGGAATCGAGATCTCAGAAGGAAAACTTGTTTGCAGGAACTTCTGTTTTGCTACTACAACTTCAGGATCAAATAGAGGGTAGACAGTAAAGTTTGTGTGAATCTTTGTTCCTGGTCTTGTTCAATCCATCTTTTGATTAAGCCCCGAGACTAAAAATATGTAATTAAACATGTTCATGAACAATTTGAAGAGCATTTTCAGTAGGCAAAATAATATTTTTTTCGTCATCTTTTGTACTGGATTTGTCTGTTCATGTGCAGCTCGAGGATTTGATAGGATTTTAATATTTTGTACTTATGCACTTCATCGACACTATTTAATTTCTAGTGCAACCACCGTACAACACCGCTAGAAAAAAAAAGGTTTGTAACCAAAAAGTACAAAACCTTAAATATCACCAAAACATAAACTCCTATAAAATTACTTTTATATATATATATATATATATATATATATATATATATATATATATATATATATATATATATATATATTAAATCTCAACTATAATAATGAGGCTTCAAAACGGCTCAAAAGTGAGCCGTTAATACTCCATCAAATATTTAAAAAAAAAAAAAATTAACATTCCCACTTAACTCTAGCCTAATCGAAAATTTTATATTCTTTTAAAACAAAACCAATATTTTTTAAAAACAAAACCAGTATTTTTTTAAAATAAAACCGAAACATAAAATTTAAAATTTTACGGAGCATAAAACATAGTCTACAAAAAATAAAAAAATTTAAAATTATTCTAACTACTTATCGTATCCCTACAAAGTCTCAATAATTAAATTTAATCCAAGTACATGGAATTATTTAACTAAACACATATTCAAATTGTAAAAATATACCTAACAAGTTAATTAAAATATATTCAAATTATATTTTAAATATTTTAAATAATTTTAAATTTTCATATAATTTTTCAATAATTTTGTTTATACGTGCAACGCACGTGGAGATGACTAGTACTATTATAATGCAGCTTTATTAAAATGCGAATTCTAGACGGCTCAAAAATGAGCCGTCTAAACCGTAAGTTAATACTCAACCACTTAATAATTAAAAAATTATAAAAAAATCTAATTACGTTTTTCTCACGTAGAAACATCTTAAAATTATTATAATTATCTAAACATATATTCATATATATATATATATATATATATATATATATATATATATATTCTACCCATTGCAACAAATGAGGTTAAGGGAAACTAAAAAACAATCCTGCATTTAATTATGCAGGTGGCTTTACACCCCAATTCGGCTTCATAATAGTCGTGTCATATTCAATATTATTTACAATGGCTATGAGAGGGTATAGATGCCCTCGAAAATGTGATTATTTCGTTCTTTCCAAATGTGCCAAATCGATGTCGTGAACCGAATCATTGCTTCCGCACTCCATTCCTCTCATCCTCTGGCTCTGTATCAACTCTATCATCTCCTGGCATTCTCTTGCGCTCGTGTTTCGTATATGCAACTTTGACCATTGTATGTTGATAATAGCTGCTGAAACTGCACAGTCAAAATATAGATGATGTATACTTTCGTCTACTTGTTGACAAAGAATGCATTGGTTGTTATCAATGTGGAGACCAAATCTCCTTAATCTGTCCTTTGTCAGTAATCGTCCCCGAGTGGCTTTGTATAGACATAAGCTCATTTTATTAGCTATGTGCTTGTGCCAAATAAACTCCCAATTAACCATCGTCGTCCTACTTTCCCGTAGCTGTTCATATGCAGTCTTGAAGTGGAACTTCCCTGTTGGGGAATTATCCCACATCCAGTAGTCACCGCCTGCATGCTGGTCTATTGGCATTACTGCTATTTCCTCTCGGAACTATCGGGCCATTTTGTGCCGCTCCATATTCCAAGCCCCCTGAGTAATGAGTTGTGCCACTGTTTCATTCCTCCTACTAATTTCATATGCCTGCCACCCTAACCGGTCCACCAAACTTCGATGCTTCAACCACGGATTAAGCCAGTGACTCGTTTCCTTCCCATCTGTGCATATACAGGTTATCACCTCTTTGATGCGTATTCGGCCTGACATGATAGTCTTATAGGTGACTGAATAGTTGTTATCAATTTATTGAATCTAGAAATTAGCCTGATGCAAATATCCACTCTGCCTATAACGAACCCCCTTCCAGAAACTTCAATGTGAGTTTTATTCCCGCGATCTCCCTCATAGTTGTAAGTGACTTGAGGCCCACCCCTCCTTCCCGCTTAGGTCAGCATAAGTCAGCCCAAGATATCACATATATTCCTCTTCTCCAAACAAAATATGCATATATTTGCTCAATTTTATGAATCACCTTGGTCGGTAGCATTATGTCATGTAACCAAAAAGAAGTGATGGCTGAGATAAATGATCTTACAAGCTCGATTCGCCCTCAAAAGGACAGATTTTTGGCATGCCATCCCTCCACTCGGCGTTAGGCATATTCAACCAGATCCCAGCATTCCGTAGCGCTCGCATAATTTACTGATAATGGAAGCCCAAGATATTTGACCGGTAGTTGGCCCTATTCTACCTGCATCATGTCAGCCCACAACTCCTGATCTGGACAGTACTTACTGAAATATGACCTGCTCTTTTCCTTGTTCAGTCTCAGCCTCGTGTCTTTTCCAAATACCTCAAGGAACTCATTCATGGTGTTCACCCTCTTATTTGACATGGACATGAAAACTAATAAATCGTCAGCATAAATGAGATGGGAGATAACTGGAGATACATGTGTGTAAAGAGGAGTGATGTCTTTCTTGATGACTGTGATATCCATCATACCCGTGAAATACTCCATTATCATCATGAACAGGTAAGGTGATAACCGGTCACCCAGCCTTAGCCCGCAGCTGCTTCAGAAAAAACTACATGGTTGTCCCCGGATCAGTACGGAGAAGGTCGAGGTAGTGATGAATTACCTGATTCTATCGACCCACCAGGCATCGAATCCCATAGCTAGCATCATGCGACACGAATTCCCGATTCACCGAGTCGTATGCTTTCCAAAGATCTAATTTCATGCACACCTTCTTTCTACCTTTCTTGTTGAAGTCCCAGAGTAATTTGTGCACCAATAGGTTGTTATCAGAGATGGATCTTCCTTTGATGAAAGCGGCCTGATTTGGCAAAATTAGCTCTAGCATAATATCTGCTATCCTCCTGCACATGAGATTCGTGATTATTTTATATAGATAGTTACAACATGCAATCGTCTTATGGTCCGCCAAGGACACCGCTCCTTCCTTTTTGGGAATCAGGGTCAAAAAAGTGTGGTTTATCTTCTTCAGCAGTCTCCCCTTGGCGAAGAAGTCATCCATAATCTCTACAATCATGTATTTTAGCTCCTCCCAGTGCCTTTTGTAAAATTTGCTAGAGAACCCATCTGACCCGAGTGCCCTGTTTGGGTCCGCTCTCTTGACAATATCAGTTATTTCCTCAAGAGTGACTGGCTCTTGGAGCTTGAGATTGCCCCTTCTTGTCATCACACTCTTACTGATAATCTCTGGATGAGCCAAGTTATCGTCCAAGTCCTGGTTGTATAAGGCCGTGTAGAACTGAACCGCTTCCGCCTGAATGTCCGTCGGGTTTGCTACTTTTCTTCCATTATTATCAACTAAATGATCAATATTATTCCTATGCCGATGAGTGCGAATGATATCATAGAAAAATTTCATGCATATGTCACCATGTCTTAGCCATGAACATTTGGCCCTCTGTGCCAATTGAAGCTCTTCCTACAGAGTAAGCTTTCTAACTTCTTCAATTAGGTGTTGTTCCTGCTCTGCTATTACCGGATTTTGTGGATCTACTTGAAGCAGACCTTGTACTGCTGTTAGCTCTCGATGCTTATTCGACCGATTTGCCTTTGGTCGACACTTATTACACTTCATCAATTCCCGTTTGATCCGTTTCAGTTTTTGAAACATCACATATTTTTATTGCCTTCGAAGTGCACCCGTAAGACTCTGTCCACCACTTCATGATAGCCCTCTGTTATAGTCCAAGCATTATTAAACCGAAATGGTCTGGCCCGACTTTGGAATACTTCGTGCATGCAGACTAATATTTGTGAGTGATCGCTTGTGCCCGCCGCAAGCCCCATAGCAGTACTCGATGTCCAATGAGCAAACCATATGTTATTTCCCAACGCCCTATCTAACATGCAATCCTCTTATGCGTGGACCTGTTGTTCCATATCCAAACATGTCCAGCCCTCTCTAAATAGGCTAGTCCGAATTGGAGTAGACATTGCTAGAAGTCCGTAGGATCGCATCTGGGACTACCCGTCCTCCAACCTTCTTATTTCTGTGTATCATGGTGTTAAAGTCTCCAACAAGTAGTAGTGGCGTTTGGAACTGAACATCTTCCACCACGCTAATATGTAAAATATGGCACCATAGATCGTCCCTCCGACGGCGATCATTATTTCCATATACAGCTTTGTATATGAATCGAAGCCCGCCCTTATTTGTAAATAGAATAGAAATCAGTTATTCCGACATGTGGAGCACTTGGCCTGTCCAAACATTGGTATTTCATAACACCCAAATACGTGACATCTCGCTTGTCCCCAAGTTATTCACCTGTCCCCACTGTGTAGGAGTCCTTCTTTGTATCTTCCTACTAGATTTAATTTTTTTCTAGTAATGCGAAAAATGGTACTTTGCGCATTTTTACTGACCTCCTTTATCTCCCTCCACCTTCCTATCGAGTTCACTCCCCACATATTCTATGTGAGCACCAACATGGATTAAAATTGGTGTGTCCCCTGATCGCCGTCCGGACCAAACCTAGGGGTAATGTTTGGATCCGTCTCCATGCTTCCTCTTCCTTGCTCTGCCTGGATACGTAACAAAGTTGTAGCATTTATCTTATCCTTCCATTCTGGGTTGTCAATGCACAGTAGTTCCGATGCATCTTCGTCCATCCGTTCTTTCCCGGAGGTCGCCCTACGTTGTTCTAAAACCGCTTGCCTCTTCTTTCTATCCTGAGTCAGGATTGACCCTCGTTGCACGCCTCCATCTCCTGTGTCCTCGGATACTCCCTTTCCTCTCGCTTCTACCCTTTGTCTTGGCCGATCGTCCCCCTGCGCTTCATATTGCATCATGTTCGACCCTTTATAACCCACCATTCTGGAGTCACCCCCTTCTAATTATGGATCTGTCTCCATCACACACTACCAGAAAAAGTCAAATTAAGTGCTTCATATGTTAGGATAAATATGAATCATCGATGGCAACCTTTAAATCTGATCCACATACCAATACAAGACTGAGGCATCGTTCGCACTCCATATATTGAATATGAGCCGAAGAGTGGAACTACTTGTGTCACGTCCCGATCTCCCGCAGGCTAAATCGGCCGTTCCCGCTAGGCGAGAATCACCGCGCCAGCGCTCCCGCGGAACGATCGTTTATTTACCCATCCGGGCGTGATGCCGCACGAGCGTGAGCCACGCCAGTGCAAGGTCGTGGTTCATTGGCTGGCGGTAAGAGTTCTAAGCCACAGAGTCGCACAGATTGTCCGAGTGCAGCGGAGTCATGAACGCATAGGCGATCGGTAACAAGTTCACTAAGCCGACAATATAGTGAAAGCATTGAATAACACAAGTAGAAGTAAAGCAACTCTTTATTGATATAAACAAGTGTTACAGAAAGCACATGGCCGAGATTACAAGTCGCTCAAGCCTTTCTTTCTAAAATAATAAAAGTGTGCCAAGTGGCTATAATTGTGGAATAATTTTATAGGCGATGTTCAGATGATGTTCCAACAGTATATCTTGTATATTTGCTTATGTTCCGGACGTAACGCTCCAAGGCTTCAGAGTGTACTCCTGGCCTTAGCACGCACGAAGGATGCATCCGCACCAAACGAGGTTCTCCCGCACCCTGTAAACGATCTGGTGGGTTATCAGTACATTGAATGCACTGGTGGGGAGGCTACTCGCCCGCTCGACAAATCCAAACACGTAATATAGGTTCCGTGCACCAACTATTATGTTACCTTTTTAGTTGCCTTAGGATCAGTTTCATGCAAATATTGAATAGCCTAACTCGTATGGCAGTGCGTCGTGCGACATGAGAGAAAATACGACGAGACTTACCAACTTACCATTTGACCTTCCCTGTCCAAGGCAAACATTGTTAATTCAAGCACGAACAGCATATATGAAAATCAAGGCAATGGCATATGCAAACACGAGAGTCATTGTATCATGATCGTTCAGGTGTTCAATTGTTCATTTGATGCAATGCAATGACTCGCACGCGGATAGCCGCTAAGCGAGGATGACTTATCTATATAAACATAAGTCGCTGGCGTAGCCATTATGGACGGTTTTAGTCTCAAGACAAGAATGATATGCAATGCAGGTGGCGAGCCCCGCTGCAGAACATTTTTCCCGGTAACATACGACTATACATATGTCCCGTCCGGATCGAATCGGTCCCAGTGCCCCGGCGACCGTCCGCGGAACTCATCAGACCTTGTGCACAAGTTGACCGCGATAATGCAGGTCAGGGTCTATCCTCTTTCCATAGCTTGACATGATAATCATGAATCATAATCTTATTCTGAACGAGCATTTGCTCCACGAGCTGAGATTCTTTTTTTGCTTGACACGATCCTCGTTCAGATGCAAACTTCTATGATTATCATTCAAGTGAAATTCTCGTTCAATATTCATGTTTCCTTGATGCATGCCCCTGGTTCAGGGATTTGTCTTGGTGACCTAACGGTCCCGGATACTTGCAGGTTCAATTGCACATAAGAGCTATTTGATAGTCTCCTAGCTCACTGGAATGCATGAACGATATGGATAATGTTAAACATTTATAAGCAGGCAAGCATGCATTTCTTAGGAACACAAGTAATCATATTGGCTCGGGCCCGAAGGTAAGCCGAGAGGTAAAACCGTTAGGGACTTCCCGAGCGACATTATCTACGGTAGCATGCGAGGGTCTGAACATAATCAATATTTCATTTCCATGTTCTAGAAAGTGCAATACAAGTTGGGATTATTCCCTTAGCTAGGTGCGTTATATTCTTATTAGCATGCAGGGGGTGATTCACCTAGCGACTAGCATGTATCATTCCAGATTTTATGTGTGCTGGCTAAGCAAAGACAAGTTCACCGTAGCCACCCACCTTAGCGATGATTCGCCTCGGTTGAGCGATACGTCAAGCGAGCCTCTGAAAGCCTAAGCCAAAATCCTGTAGGGACAAGTCTGGATATCCTTTGCCTCAAACGAGTATTCTCGCCTGAGCAAAGCGGGTCGGGACATTGCACTTTTGCCGTTTGAATCGGTAGTCCGCTTGAACGGAACGAGGTGTTACAACTTGTGACAAATAACATCTTGTTACATGGAGACTATATATTTTGAGTAATAGTTGAGTTGATAAAATTAAGTGGTTGAATAATGAAAAATTTATTTCATTGAATACTAAGATTATGGTTGAATGTGTAGCTATATCCATAGTGTAAAAAAGATCTATGCATACAAATCTCTCTCTATCACAGTGAATTAAAAAAAATTAAGAAAGAGAGTTAACTTTAAATATGTTATTGGTTGATTTTGCTTCTGCTTTTCAAAAAGCACCCTCCATCCTACCTCCATAGAAGTCAATAAGTGGTTCTGTCTCTGCTTCTATATAAATAGTAGAGAAATGAGTGAATCCGATATATATTCCCATCCATATACCATACGTGCGCACAGCACTGTGCTCCGACTTCCTTTTGTGTCCTACTTTTGGACAAATAGAATGATTTTGTATTTAACTTCTGTAACAGAAGATGAGTTGGGTTTTCTTAAGTCACTTAACCTTCTACTGATACCATCACGAACGGAATATATTCACACCTTCCAACTCTGCAAACCACTAGGATATCACTCAACCTTCTACTGATACCATAATCATGTGTCAACCTACTCATTAACTTATACTAGCATTCACTAAACACACACACATGTTTGTTGATACACACCTCCCAACTCTGTAAACCACATTGTTGCATATTCCCACTCCCTTTCATATCACACTGAGACTTTAATACTTAAGTATACATGTCTAAGCTTACACACACACACAGGCACAAGTCTTCAGTACACACACAGTCACACAAATGTACACAATCCAGAAATTCACAAGTCTCCAACCTCTCACAATACTCTCACTGAACACCAAACTATTTCCTCACTACCTTAGTAATGGGTAAGCACTCTGATGAAGTGAGGCACCCTCCTCAATTACCCTCAACTGATACTGCTGCCGTTGTTCTCCTCTTTGATAATTCCTCAGTAGTTTCTGCTACTGCTCTGGTCATTCTCAGTCCCCAACTTGCTGTAATAACTCCACCACTCGAGCACCATCCCCAACCAACTAAACACAAATTCTCCCTTCTTTACTTCACAGTGCTACTGCTTTAGTCTGCCACGTGTGTGTATGTCGTGTCTGTGTCACTGTCATGCTGTGTCCTATGTGAGAGAGAGAGAGAGAGAGTTAGGGTTTACCTAGAGGAGAAGGAGGAGGAAGGGGGGCGCCGGAGTAGGCCGCTGTGGAGGACGCCGGTCGCCGGTCACCGGAGAGACGGGGGGAGAACGCGGGTTTCAAAATTTTGGAAAATTTCGACAGAAGGGGGAAATCAGAATCGATCCCTAATTATTGAAATTTTAGCGACGTTTAGCGACGTCAACTAACGACGTCGCTAAAAGATATATTTTGCGACATTGTAGACGTCGCTAACGACGTCGATAAATATTTAAAAGAATAACGTCGCTAAATACGTCGCTAAAGGTCGCTAAATTATAAAATTTAGCGACGTGTAGATGTCGCTAAACACGTCGCTAAATATAACGTCGCTAAACGTCGCTAAATTATAAAATTCAGCAACGTTTAGCGACCTTAGATAACTTATAGCGACTATTCTTTTAAAAACTAAACTATAGTCGCTAAATGTCGCTAAACATCGACATTTAGCGACGTTATTCTTTGGAGTCGCTGATATCTTCAATATTAGCGACTTATTACTTGACGTCGCTAAAAATGTCGCTAATCCCGCAATTTTTAGTAGTGACATTAGTTTGAGATGCACCTTGCATGTATACCACAACTGTGTTATGCTGCCTATCATCAGTTACACCACCTTCACGTCCAATGTCATCCATGTGGATTTCATTCTCCCTAATTGATTCCCTTCCCTTTTCCTGGGCCTGGGAGGCTTGGCCAGTATCCTCATGCTGCTCTCTCTCTCTCTCTTTAAAATGTCTGCCTGGACAACTATTTGCAAGGTGGCCAAGCAATGGCATAAGGAGCAAGCTGGTGGAACCCATTCATAATCCACAACTTGCCTGAAATACTGGCCTGACGACAATACGTACTCCACCGCTCTGGGTAGAGATTTGGAGGAATCAATTTCCACAAAAACACGGGCATATGTAACCCGTGCCTTTTCTCTGTCGGATCGCTAGCTTTTATTGGTGTCCCAATTAAACTGGCTATTTTCATTAGCATAAGAACACTCCAATATAAAAGCGAAAAATTAGGGAAACGAATCCTCACCAGGATCGTGTGGAACAACTCTCTCTCTCTCTCTCTCTCTCTCGCACTTTGTGTTTGCTTCCCATCTCTTGGCAACTATTAGGTGACCATCAAACTCCAGGGTTCTCCTTGAAGCACCCAGTCGACGTCCTCCTCCATCCTGAACCTTATGAAGAAGGAATCGTTCTCCCTCGATAGCACTTCGAAGTTCCCTTTCGGTCGCCACACTATATAAACATATCCACGTATCTTCTCGTACTGCGACTTCCCCCCAACACATAGATAACTATTGTGGTTTTTCAGTACTCCATAGTTTCTACCAGATCTTTGTCCGTGAACTCCGCCATTGGTCTACCATTGACGATTACCGGCTCGACGTATTGCATTGCCACATTTGGCGGAGGCTTTGCTGGCCTGCAGGTGTCAATCCAGGACTTCCCAATTCCTCCGGCCCCCGCCTGCCGCCCACCAAGATCTGTCGTCCCACCTTGTGCTCCCTGATTCATAGTCGCTCATGTGTTTCCAGCATGTTGCTCCCCTATCGTGGTGTGGCCCGGCCCTGCGACATTCGTCTCCCACCTAGCCGTTGACCACCCATCAGGATGTTCTAGCCACCTATATTTTTTCGTCATGTCATTCCTCTCCTACCTTCTGCCCCCATCGACTTCCTCCCTTCCTTGCTGCCATGGGGTCGACCGAACACATTCCTGGTGCCCCATCGGTGCCATCCAACCACCTACACGCCCTTCCCTGCGACCTGGAACCCGGCTCCTCCTCTTTCGTGTAACTGTGGTCCATCCACCCGTGGTCTCCCTACCCTCGTCTTCCAACCATCCGCGCTCCACCTGGTCACCCTCCAACTCCTGGTTGCGTCGGGCATTGCCGTCGCCTCCGGGGTCAGGAACCTTATATATATATATATATATATATATATATATATATATATATATATATATATATTTCAAAAAAAGTTTCAACAATTTTTGAAAAATAATTTAAAAATATTTTACGTACAACGCACGTGCATTTGAAAAATAATTTAAAAAAAGTTTCAACAATTTTGGATTGTATAACTAGTTGCAAAAATATTTATCTATACGATTATAATGTGACTTAGAAACGGTATTATAATGTGACTTAGAAACGGTTCAAAAATGAGCCGTCTATGCCGTTTGTGAATCCCTCAATCATTTAATTAAAAAAATACGAAAGATTATAATTAAAAAAAAAATCTTCCGTATAACCGAATACCCTCTTTTTTATATATAATTTTAAACTTTATCTTTTTTCTTCCGTAAAACTTAACACACTTTTTTTTATGAACATATATTCATAATAAATTATAATTAAATTATCTAAACTTTTAACAAATTTTAATTAAAATATAAATATGTATATAATAAATTTTAGTTCAAATATATTTAGATATTTAAATTATTTTTTAATAATATCATAAAGAAAAACAAATTATTTAACATGCAACAACGTACGTGGGTTTATTAACATTATTACTCTTCTAGGACCAATTTATTACGGTTACGTGCAACAATAATTGTTTATTTTTTTGAAAACTTTTGACTTTTGTTCCACTTAATAATATAATTTTAGAAAAATTATGGTCAACTATTTTTCTGACAAAAAGTGAGATGTAAGTCTAATAAATACAAAGTCTCAAATTATGTTATTAAGTGCAACGTAAGTGAATTTTATTTTTATTTTTTTAACTTTGTATTATAATTGAAAAAAAAAAAAAATCTATCCATGATGTGTTTTGTCCAATATCTACTTAGCCACTAGATCGTTGATATTCATAATTTTATGTGATCCGAAAAAAATCATTAATAAATTCTGTTATGTCGTCATTAGTTAATATAACGCAATCTCTTATTCGTTATGGGATCCAGATATGCTGTCATCTTGATCAACTAAATCCAAAAAAAAAAGTAGGGATCTGTTTGGTTCACTGCAATGTAATAATATAATCTTCATTTGATTCTATTACGATTACATTACAGTGAACCAGATGGATCCTAGATTTTAAACCAAATGTTAGCATAGACTTACTATATACCAAGTGTTCATGTCCTTTAAAAAAAACTAATTACTTCGACATACGTTGCATGAAAAAAAATTTATAATATTATTAAAAATTAGAAAAAAATTACTTATGTTAGAATATTTTAAATATAATTTGAATATATTTTAATGATAATTTATTATAAATATTTTTTTAGAATTTTAGATATATATTTAGTTAGATAATATCATTTAGTTAATTTAAATATAATTTAAATATTGAATATATTTTAGTTTTATACATATTCATGTATTTGGAAGGATTTTAAATTTTAAATTTTTTTTCAAGTGAGAAGAGAATATACGGTAGTTAATTTTTTTTAAAATTAATTAGTGATAATATACATACGACTTAGACGGCTCACTTTTGAGCCGTTTTCAAATCGTATTATATAGCAGAAGATTAGATATCAGATACATGAGAAATTATTATATGTACCGGATGCAATGTATCTTTCACATGATAATACAATCCAAGATTGATGAAAAATTGGATGCGCTGTGTCCGACTAATACAATAATTTCTCCAGAAAAAAAGCCCCACGGATTCCACAATTAACATATTTTTATCAGTGCAAATCAAAGAAGCAACACATTCCCAATTAGAAGGAAAAAAACCATACCTAACCTAATTGACTGCCAATAAACTTAAACACAGGCAAAATATGAACATCTAAATAATGGCTCACATTAAATAGCAAGGAACAGCTAAGGAGTTAGATAGCTGTTGCTTATCCACAATTAATTTTTTTTTTTACTTCAATTTAAAATCTCAAAACTCTGCCATGTGACTCCCTGGCCAGGAAGAAAATTAAAAGAGAAGCCAGTGCACAAGAGCAATAATAGTTCCTATAAGAAAATTTGGGATGCCAACAATCTTTGCTTCCACAACTTGGAGCAATGGTTTCAGAACCGACTGATTGCAGCAGCATGTTACTTCTCTCTGGCAGGAAGAGCAAGAAGACAAAACTAGTTTAACATGCAATCCCCAACCCCGGGATTAATTAGTGCTGAAAATCTGCTTAAGAAAAAGATTTGGAATTATCTGGCACTAAGCCACAAACCATGCTGTATTTAATTTGTGCTGAAAATCTGTTTAAGAGCATCATTAGTAAGACTTGTCTCCGGTCCCAATTTCTATATTCAGAATTTAGAAGTTCAGTTCATTTGGTTGAATAGTAAGCTTCGACTCTACTTACAATTTCTAGATTTTCGGTCACATTCCACCCTTAGTACCTAAGACTTGGACCTCCCAATTTTTATATTCTAGATTGTAGAACTTGGACATCCCAATTTCTAGATTCTATATTTTAAAACTCATTTTGTAAAATAGTAAGTCCTAATTGAAGTCCCACTTTCTAGATTCTAGATTTTTTATATTTTTTTTTTACATCAATTTTTAAACACAATTTGGTACCCGAGCTCATTTTATCATTTTTTACTATTCTCGTACAAATTCAACCCATTCTACATTTAACTTCTTTTTTTGAAATGTTCGACCTCAAGTTGCATTCTAGAGTTCCAACTACCGATGATGCTCTAAGAAGAAGATTTGAAAGTTTATGGCACTAAGCCACAAACCATGTTGTTTTCGTGTGTCACTGTGTCGACGTTCATGGTATTCGTGTCAGTCCACTATATGTAATTATTACCGAGTGTCGTTATTGACACTTCTAAATTGAAATTTTACAATACTCTTTAATTTTCTATCATTCAAATTTTAAAATTTTTTATTATTATAGATACAAGATGATATTTTAAAAGTGTCAATAACAATTATTTTTACTAAAAGTGTAGGATAATATTTTAGAAATGTCAATAACGATATCCTAAAAAGACTTTACTTTACTGACACTTATGAAATGTTATCCTGAACTCGTTTCTCAAATTAATACCAAATTTAATGCATAAAAAAATATAAAATTTGAATGATAAAAGAAAAAAAAATAAAAAAAATTTAGGTGGGTCAATAACAACAGCACCCTTATTTTATTTTTCCATTTAAACTATGTCACCATCAACACAATCCAAACAAAATTTCACAGTAGCATCCATGTAGCCATTAATTTCATTTTCCATTTCTCTTTTCAAGTACAGCACCACACAAAAATTTCATCAGTAGCAGGCACTATGTACATAGAAAATCAAACCTAACGTCAATTAAAATCTTAACTGAATCAAACTCATATATGGTTCCTTCCTCCTCTGTTCCCGCCGGAGGCGTTGTTCTTCGAGCCGAGAAACCCGAATACGGAGCCGGCGTTCGACGGGACCGGCACGTTGATGACGCGCACGTTGGCGGAGTACGCCGACGTCCGTTCCACCCCTCCTTTGTATTTGAAAGTGCTGGGGCTGCTCGCGCTGCGGCCTAGCCCCTGGAACACCACCTTCCCGGAGGCGTTCATCCGCGGAGAGTCCAACGACGAGCACCGCAGAGGCGGCGGCGCCGCCGCGTACGACGACCGCCTCGCCGGGCTCCGCCCAGCCCTGGATCTCGGCGGTTTCCGGTTGAGGAGTATCGGTTTCGGGTTCGGGTTCGGATTCGAGTCGAGGGAGAAACGGGGGTTCTCGAGGGAGAGGCGGGAGAGGGCTTCGGGTTCGGATTCTTTCAGCAACGGTCTGCTGAGGCTCGGATCCGCTAGGGAGGATCTCCGGTGGAGGAACTGCTTCAGCGCGGAGGACTTCGGGTTCGGGTTTCTTCTCGAACCCGGATCCGGTTTCGCGTTGATGCCAGCAGTAGCGGTTTGCTGCTGCTGCTTCCTGATCCGGAGGAGCTCCCTCCACCGGCTGGTGCAGGTCGGAGCCTTGGGGGAGACCGAGAAGATGTCGGACGCGGACCCGGACACGATAAGCTCGTCCCTCCGCGACGGCTTGTGCAACGCCGTAGCCGGCGGAGCCGGCTTGGATAGGTCGATCGGGACGAGCCTGCCGCCGGAGAAGAGCTCGTCGGCGTGGAGCATGGCGACCGGGTCGTGGAGGCGGAACTCGAAGTCGATGAAGTCCGGATCCGAAACCGGATCCGCCAACGGAGTGGCGGTTACCGGGTTCGGGTCGGATTCGCTGGTGAAGGAGATGCGGGGGCTGAGCCATCCGAAGCCATGGTCGGGAGAGGGAGCTTTGACGCAGGCGTAGGCCATCATGAGCGTACGTGGATTCTACTTTTTCTCCGATGTGGGACTAAATTTTGTCAGGATTTTGAGAAGTAGGAAGGAGTGGGGGTGAGGCCGTTTTATAGAGGGCTTGGTTTTTGGTTCGATGACACACGGCTGCCGACGTGTCTTGGAGTTATGTGAGGTGGTAAAGAGTGAGCTGTCTATTTCTTTTTTAAAATTTATTCAGGGATACTGGTGTGCGTGGATACTGATCCGGCCATTGATGGTATAGATTTGGTGATCGAGTAGTATCAGAGTAGACTTCAAGTATTTATTAGCCGAATTTGTATCTTTTTAGTATTAATTGACAGATTATGGACGATATCTTGAAGCAAGTAATGTGTACACACTTATTACAATGCATCTTCCTTGGCGAGGTGTATCATTTACTGTATATTTTTATAATTTGTACCTACCAAGGACATATTTCATAGGACTTTGCTATGTCTACAACCAGGACAGGTCGATGAAATTGGATTGTACTAATCAGATCTAAATTTGATTGTCATTTCTTTTTAATTTCAAGTAAATATATCAAAAAATTTATAATAAATTAAAAACTATAAATGTTGGGACGGACAGTGGATGCACTATTTGTCTCGTGAAATGTTAGTTCAACTGACAGAGAGAAGTTGGAATAGACAATGGAAAATTTATTGACGAAGAAGTAGGTACTTAGGGACCTAGGTCGGCTGTCATAACCATGAGGGTTGTCCTAGGCAGATGGCTTATCAGGTTTATCCCATGACCGGTCCTGTCTACAACCAAATGCTTACGGCTTCTTTTACAACCATCACGTGGTTGGCCTCCATTGGGGAGAGAGAGAGGAGAGAGTCGGGTCGAGTGGAACCCATATAAAAGAGGTAGAGAGAGAAAGGCTGTAAGAAGGTTGAAAGCATTTGGTTGTAAACTTATCATTTTCCCATTTCATAAAACAGATAAATTTTGTTCAAATATAATTTTATAATCATGAAACAATTATTTCAATCATAAATTTCAATCAATGTTTCTATTTCGAAATCAAGTTGGCACTATTTAACTCATACCATATATATAGGTCACAAAATTACACATTATAGTACTTTAAAGAAATTTTTATCAGCATGACTACTATTTATTATGATTTTATAAAGTACTAATTTATTGGCTTTTTTTTTTTGTTTAATTGTGCAGAAAATTTACTTAAATAAGAAATCAATTATGAATATGTCTCATGAAACTGAAACTGATGTGCAATGCATATTGTAAAAATGGAAGAGGTGGAAGAAAAGAACTGTGTGAGAAGAAAAAAAATGGTAATAAAATTGTGATGGACACTTTTTGAAATCAGTGTTTTCTAACCGATCACTGTGTGTACAAAATCGTATTGACATAACGATTTTCTATTGGTCGAACGTGGAATCCAACACACTGGAACCAATAGAGAATAGGAAATGTCGGTTTCGATCTGGCTTTCGGTTTTCATTAGTTATTTTTCTTTTGAAAAATAAATCAGCTTTCAAGTAATGATCATATTTTTAAAAAGAAAAAAAATGATAACCTATGTATCTTGGCGTGGTGTACCCAGTGATCTCCTGTATCCAAAGCATGCACCCAACTTCGTACCAATTCATAGCTCAAGATTTGACGGATCGATAAAAAATTTCGTCCTCACCAAAAGAAACGGTACTTCAACGCCCATCATTTCAACCCTCCAATATGAGACAATTTACTGTCTCACCTGACCCAAAGTGGACCCCACCTCGTTGACCGCCTAATACACATCCATCTCCCATCTCTCTCTCTCTAAAACTGTACGGAGAGTCACGTGACCGGCATCTGTCGGTTGCCGAGTGGGTCTGCTGGCGCTGCCGACCGCGACGTGGAGACAGACAGCTGTCCGTACACATCTGATGGCTGTCAGCCGTACTTAGAAAAGACACCAGGCTATAGCACGACGGAATTACCAAACTGTACTTTTTCGTTTTGGTGGCTAAGCGGCGTAGCCGGCGCCGGGCCGCGTTTAGCGGTGATCCCCAGCCCGGTCCCACCGGAACATTTCGAAACTTTCTAGAGTAGTAGTTCGTTTTAACAATAATGCTAAGTTTACTACCAAATGCTTACAACCTCCTTACAAGTTACAACCCTCTCTTTTTTTACCTTGGTAAGTGGGCCACACCCAGTCCCACCTCTCCCTCCAATGAACAGTTGCCATGTGGCATTTCTGCCACGTGGACAGCCACCGGGTCCCACCTCTTCCCCCTCCTCCAATGGACGGCCGCCACGTGAACGCCACTTGGCCGTCACGTGACGATTGTAAGAGGGTTGTAGGCATTTGATTGTAGTCATAGCATATTCCTTTGTTTTAAACACATCCATCTGCTTAATATTTACTACCGAACAAAAATAATATTTAGGATTATTTACACTAGTTACCCCTAAGTTTTAGACTAATTACACTGATCACCCCTCCCTTTAGAAAAAAAAATTAAAAATAGAGATTTAGTGTTATAATTTTTCATTTTTATCTTAAAGTAGGGGTACCCTATGTAATAAACATAAAATATAGCGATGGTCAGGATAATTAGTTTAAAAATAGAAATACCCAATGTAATAAGTCAAAAACTTAAGGGTGATTAGGGTAAATAATCCTAATATTTACTTGATGCAATGAGTAAATCTTGTAAAAATCTACAATCAGATTTTGATAATAGTCACGTCATAGATAATTGCTAATGCTCGAATGTAAATTGTAATTTTCAAGAAAAAAAGAGAGCAAAGAATTAATTTTTTTCTTTTTCTTTTTCTTTCTGCGAACCAAACGAAGCCTTAGATCTGTTGGACGAGTTTTATCGATTTCACCATTAATCAACAAAAAATAGTAAGAATGTTCACTATAACACGACAGCATTACCAAACTGTACTTTTTCGTTTTGGTGGCTAAGCGGCGTAGCCGGCACCGGGCCGCGTTTAGCGGTGATCCCCACCCCGGTCCCACCGGAACATTTCGAAACTTAAGAGTAGTAGTTCGTTTTAACAATAATGCTAAATTTATTACCAAATGCTTACAACCTCCTTACAAGTTACAACCCTCTTTTTTCTTTGCTATGTGGGCCACACCTAGTCCCACCTCTCCCTCTAATGAACAGCTGTCATGTGGCATTTCTGTCACGTGACAGCCACCCGGGACAACCACCGGATCCCATCTCTTCCCCCTCCTCCAATGGACGACCGCCACGTGAACGCCACTTGGCAGTCACGTGGCGATTGTAAGAGGGTTGTAGGCATTTGATTGTAGTCATAGCATATCCCTTCGTTTTAAACACATTCATCTGCTTAATATTTACTACCGAACAAAAATAATATTTAGGATTATTTACACTAGTTACCCCTAAGTTTTAGACTAATTACACTGACCCCCCCTCCCTTTAGAATTTTTTTTTTAAAATAGAGATAGTTAGTGTTATAAATTTTTATTTTTATCTTAAAGTAGGGGTACCCTGTGTAATAAACATAAAATATAGCGATGGTCAGTGTAATTAGTTTAAAAATAGAAATACCCAATGTAATAAGTCAAAAACTTAAGGGTGATTAGTGTAAATAATCCTAATATTTATTTGATGCAATGAATAAATCTTGTAAAAATCTACTATCAGATTTTGATAATAGTCACGTCATAGATAATTGCTAATGCTCGATTGTAAATTGTAATTTTCAAGGAAAAAAGAGAGCAAAGAATTAATTTTTTTTTTCTTTTCTTTTTCTTTCTGCGAACCAAACGAAGCCTTTGATCTGTTGGACGAGTTTTATCGATTTCACCATTAATCAACAAAAATTAGTAGGAATGTTCACTCTTCAACTTAAAAATTGTCACGTGTCAAACTAGTAGTTAAAAATAGTAGGAATGTCCACCAAACCACTCTCAAAGTGGTCTTAGCTTGAATGGAAATGACACATAACAATTCTTGAGTGAAATGGTGAACATCTTTACGAATTTTGTTGGGTGAACAAAAATGGACTGGTATGAGATATAAATCCAATGAACAATACGTTGAAAGTTTGTTGGTCAGTGACTAGTGTTTCTTAAGATAGTCAACTATGCTTAAGCTTGAGTTTATACAATATTAATGTCTTCAAGTCCTATAAATTTGTGTTAAGATTGACTCATATTAGAAATTCTAATAATGTTAGGATTGGTTTAAAGTTCTAGTCCGACCTGTCACGACCCGCACCGGGTATAGGGATGAAAGTAGTGAACAACGCTCGGCCTACGTCGCAGCATCGACGGTAGAACACTGTTTGGGTAAACTATCTATCTAATAATCAAGATATAATATGCCACCAATGTAAATAAATATACTCAATCACAGATCTATAGCAGGAATAAGCAGGAATATAATAAAAGAATAGAAGAGTCACAAATACAACTCATGAGACAAAATAATATCCAGTGATTCAGAGAAATACTAATAACAATACTGGAGACAAATTCAGTACAAAAGAAAACTAACTACCAAGCTATGAGTCCTGGGTCGTCTGTCTCAGTCGGGATGAGACCCTCCTGAGCCAAGGTCTCTGGCTCTAAGCCAACCACGTCCTGAGGCCCGTAGTGAGTGGGGTACTACTCCTTAGTGTCATCTAGGAAAAATATATCCAGTCAGGAAAGGATTAAAGTACATCTCTAACAACAGTTCTAATAAATGATATAAACTATGTAACAGTAAATAGAAGTGAATATACAAGATGCAGTATACAGATACAAGAGATATGCAATAAAAAAAATACTGGAAATAAATATAAGAATGAGCAATATAGAAATGAACAAGAAATACTAATGACTAAGTGAGTGAGTACCAGCTTTAACATGTGATCGGCTAGGAAACTTGATACAAGAATTATGGTATGGTTAATCATACGTGCGGTGTATGATTAACACTATTCAATGAACATGACATGATACAAGGAGGGTATGATCACATATCTACACTACATACTCCCCGCCCTCGACTGGTATAGTGGATCCAACCATGGTATGTTATGACACGGGATTCTCTGGATAGGTAGCAAGTCTCCCCAAGAATTAGTGTCTGTACATGTACAAGAAGAACATGAAAATAAGACTTGCACAAGATACACCATACATACCAAGGAATAATATCTCATGGCGAGATCCGGATATACCAATCCGTGTAACCATCGTGTCAAGAAATCAATGATATCTACACTAGATACAAGAGACATAGAGGATATCATAAATGAGAAACTATCAGATAATGTACTCGTCTGAAATCCGGTAAATAGTATCAAAGATGTCCGATACGGTGTCTCGAAGACCTAAATATAGAATATTACATCAATACAAGGTTTAGAATAAAAATAAGTTAAACTAGTCAACTTCTAGGTCATAAAGCTAATTCTATGTCAAAATAGTCAAACTAGGTCAACTCTAGGTCAAACTAGTCAAACTTGGTCAAACTAGATATTTCTAGGTTGTATGAGTCTATCTCTAAGATATTAGGTTCATACACTATGTAACTAGGCCGCACTAGCTGTACTAAGATACTAGAAATCCAACAAGATATCGTATCCTAAGATACACAATTAATTAGATAGGAAAATATTATAATATTTATATATAAGACAATATATAATATTCATAACTAAACTAATGCTAAGTGGATACCTTGACTTTGAACCAATGCGGTATCACACCACTACACACTCATCTTGATACTCAAACCCAAATACCTTGAGTATCCATCAATACCTTGACATTACCTTGGTATCACAAGGTAATGTGAATTCTAACATATAACTAACAACCCAAAACTCTAAACTATAACTAACATGCATTTAACTTATGACAAACCTACTAACTACCTACTAACTTACTAATACATACATACATACATACATACCACTAACTAGTATACAAGTATATATCTAAATACTAGATAATAATATGTACATATGTATATATATAGCTACTAACAAGTAACTAACTAGCTAAACTACTAATAGGTATACATAAATAACTAACCACTAACTTACCTTTTTGTTGTTGCTGTAGCTGCTGCCCATGCTCCTCTCCATGCTGTTGCTGCAATGCTGCTTCAGTTGCTGCTACTGCATGCTGCCTGCTCACTGCTTTGCTGCTTCAGTTGCTGCTACTGCATGCTGCCTGCTCAGTGCTTTGCTGCTGCTGTGCTAGCTTTGTTGTTATACTGCATTGCTGCAATTGCTGCTGTGCTAGCTTTGCTGCTGCACTACACTGTATTGCTGCAGTTGCTACTCTGCTAGCTTTGCTGCTGCACTGCATTGCTGCAGTTGCTGCTGTGGTAGATGCAGTTGCTGTTACTGCCCTTGTTGCATGCTGCTGCAGTTGCTGCTGCTCCCTCGAGCTGCTGCTGCTCATCTCCATGCAGTTGCTGCTCAAACTGCTCACTGATACTGCTATGTTGCTAATGTTGTGCTTCCTCGAGCTGCTGCTGGTATATGCTACTGCACTTTGCTGTTGCAACCCGACCCCCCTCCTAGCGCACACACACACACACACACACACACACAACATCTATATACTATGCATACATCTATATATATATATATATATATATATATATATATATATATATATATATAACACTCTCACTCACACACAGATGAACATATATACACATATCAATATATATCATATATATATAACACTTAGAGATACATATCTCTCTCTCTCTCTCTCTCTCTCTCTCTATATATATATATATATATATATATATATATATATATATATATAACACTCTCACTCACACACAGATGAACATATATACACATATCAATATATATCATATATATATATAACACTTAGAGATACATATCTATCTCTCTCTCTCTCTCTCTCTCTCTCTCTATATATATATATATATATATATATATATATATATATATATATATATATATATATATATATATATTGTCACGACCCGCACCCGAAAATTCGGGCACGAGTGCGTGGGTACGTCCAGCCTACGCCGCAGAGTCGACGGTAGTACGCTGTCTAGGTCATATCCACATTTAACTATTCTAGCTCATTCACAATTAACATAGGCAAGATAATAATGAGAAACAGGTACTTAAGATTGCGATTGAAATAAATGTGACAACAGATTCAAATGTTTTAGTACAAAAATTCAGAATAAAATCGGGGACAAACCCGATTACTAAGATAAAGAGCAAAAACTAAGATAACTACTGCTAACTACTCAGCAGGAGTAGCTTCCTGTGCGGGAACTGGCTCTGCAACTGTGTCACCTGCTGCCTCATAGGGGCCATAATATGTAGGGGTAAGGTCCTCATCATCGCCTAAATCAACAGATCCAGTCAGGAAAGGAGCAAAGTACACAGTGCACAACAAGATTAAACTAAATATTTATGACAATTAATTGAATATCATGTTGAGAAACTGCATAAAAGAACATCAATATCTCAGAGTTAAAGCTGTAAACAGGAATATGAGAAAACCCGAAGTAAATGAGACAGGAAATGAAACTACAACAGTCTGCAAAAAATATAACAAGATCTAGAAACTAGCTGTGTGAACTTGTGTTTGTTTTAGAATACATAGTTGGCATGTAGGGGTTTATAAGGCTAATCCGGCCGTCATAAACGGCTATTAAACAGGAATAATCGAGATCCGACCGAGGGTACAGTCGCGTACCAACAGCTATTAAACACGACAGGGGAAATGGGTAAACTACATGCCTTCTAGTATTCTCCCACCCGACATGAAAAACAAGACAGGAACTTCAATATTCAAGACATGAAAATCCAGCATTTCTAACACTAGGTGTAATCATCAAGGGTACTAGTAAAGCAGGGAATTAATTATCACAATATAAAGATTTAACTTGAAGTGCAGGTACTTGCTTGTTGTTTGGATCTGATTAAAATTGGTTCTTGGAAAAATTCCAGAGATGAGTCCAAAAGCTGAAATAGACATTACCATCACGCTCAGAAGATGTCAAATAGCTAGAAACGCCTGTCCTTGGGTCCAATTTGGAGACAAGGGCAAAAACGGCAGTTTCGGATCAAAACGGGGTCCGCCGGTGGGCCCGCTTTGCACCGAAAAATGTGTCCGGGTCAAAGGTCTCCAAATTCACCAAACTTAGTGTCAACAGGTCAGGAACGCTGATACGAACCCAACGGAACTTCAAGATTTGGATTCCGATGAGCCGAACACAAAATCGTCCGTCGAGCGGGGCCTGTGGGGCCCACGACACGCGATTTCGTCAACGTTCTCAGAATCGAACCAAACTTGACCCACAGGACCAGCGTATCGCTACGAGTCCGATGGCACAAGTTTCGTCTCGATCTGACGAGTGTACACGAAGTTAGAGCGAATTACAGAAAAGTCAGATACGGGGCGATGTCCGCGGATACGCGTTGATTCTGGTGTGCACGCACACCCGAATCAGCTTCCGCGAAAACTCACACGTCCGTATCGACGACGCGCACGTATCTGTGAAGACCGCACGCGACCAAGTCATCCCGTTTGGCAGGGCGCACTCAGTTCCGGGGTGAAACAGGGTCTGATTTTTCCTGTTTTTGGATCGCGGTGTGCGATCACCACAGGACGCGATGCCCCGAGCAGTTTGTCCGGGCACCGAGAGGGTCATACAGGCTTCGCAACGCAATTTGCAGAATCGAAAACGGAGCTACGAGCAAAAAGATACACGCACCTGAAGGGGATCCGAAAATCGGGTCTTCACCGTGTCCGTGTCGTGTCCGACACGGAATTTGGGAATTAGGGTTAGGGTGAGGGTTTTGCTCTGGCGAGGGGACGCCGGCCGGAGGAGGGCTGGGCGTTGGCCGGCGGCACGCTGGGAGGCCGAGGGCAGCTCGCGCGGGGGCTGGGCGTGCGGGGACGGCGGAGCGGGGAGGCGCCGGGGACGGCCGGGCTAGCTGCTGGCTGCGGCTGCTCGTGGGGAGGCCGGAGGCGGGTGCTGGCTGGGCGCCGGAGGGCGGAGACGGGAGGAGGAGGAGCGGGCGGCCGAGGGCGGAGTCGGTGGTGGCTCGGGTGGCGGCGAGGTGGTCGGACGGAGGAGAGAGGGGGGGTCGACGGTGCCGGAGAGGCTCGGGGGGGGGAGTTAAATAGGAGGCGGTGGCGTTAGGGGCCGAGGGAGGCGGCGGCCAGCGCGGGGGCGTGGGCGCGTGGCCGCGGGCAGCACGGAGGAGGGCGGCGGGTCCGGCGGGAGACGCGGGGCGGGGCAAGGGACGCGGGGGAGTGGGTCGACCGGGTTGCGGGTGCGGGCGGCTAGCGGGTCGGGTTGTCTGACCCGACCCGACCCGGTTTGCAGTTGGGCCGGGCTGGGCTGAGCGGCTGGGCTGGGCCGGAAAAATTAAAATAATAATAGTAATAATAATAATAATAATAATAATAAATGAATAAATAAATGAATAATTAAATAAATAAATAAATAAATAGTTTTTAGGTAATTAAAAATAGGTCCGGGGTCCAATAAATTCCAGAAAAATTACCCTAAGTCCAGTTTTCCATTTTACACCCAAAAATATTATTTTCATAATATTTTAATGTTGTTTATTCTTAATTAAAAATCGTGAAATAATTCAAAATCCTGATTTTAATTACAGAAAATTCCCAGAAAATTCCAGAAAATTGTGAAAAATCCCAATTTTAGTATTTTTGAAAAATCAGGGGCTTAAAATCTACCCAACTTATAGAATTTCTTCCTCAAAATTTAAATTATGGTAGGGTTCTCTCTGTCCAAACTCACTTGATTACAGTCTAGCGGGTTTCTCTCAGGTGAACATTGCGGTTGCTACCCAACTTAGAATTTTACCCATATCCTCTAAGGTGTACAACTAGTGAGGCTGGGTCTCAACTTAATAAATTATGGTATTGAATTTTCAAGTCTGCAATACAAATACACCACCTATGGTATTCCCTTAGTCATAGAGGTTATCATCAATTCGACCGGTCTGAGGAGTATGTCTAGCACTACAAATCAACTTATACCAACCATAGGTTTTTGTCTTTCCGAAATAAGGGAAGACGAGGATCAATAATAAAGAGTTTGAGGGCGAGGTGGTAGAACAGAGGTATAGGGATCAAGGCGTTTAAGAAATTCTAATGGAAATTGTCAGGCGGTTATGGATTGAGATTCTATTCTGGTAATCATTTGTTCGCATGCTCGTATTAGTACGGTTATGTAACTGATACGATATGCTCGGGCGTATTTAGGGGCAAGTATACTAGTCAACCATATATCTCAATCCACATAAAGTAGTCGTGCAAAGTGCGAATCGAAATGCACTAAGGTTGATCAGACCGTAGTACACTGATTCTGAGTAGACACTTGTATTAGTGGGGTTGATCAGGCCTCAATAATACAGGTGTCACGAACAAGCCCGATAAAGAGTAAGCTTGCAAAACTAGGCTATAAAATAGCAGCATCAGTCGAGTTCAGCAAAAATTAAGTGCGCTAGATGATGATAAAAAGAGGTACAAATTTATTAAAGTCCACAGAATAACACAAAATAAGCACAATAGCAAAAGCCTAAAGAATCTATACAGTTATCAATTTAAAAACATACTAGGTTATTTAGCAAGTTCAAGAATTACTAGGTTGGAGCTGAGGTCACGAACCAATAGGCACGAAAACAATACTAGAAAAAGGTATCTACGAATCACTTACGCGCATTAGCTGCTTCCAAAGTTTGCGCATTCTCCACGGTCATCACGTAAGCTTGTCCACGTCCTGGAGCAGTAGGGCAGTCCCTCACTTGATGTTCTGTTGATCCACAATATAGACAGGCACCCAGTCTCTTCCTACAAACTTGCCAGGTGTGACCTTGTTTTTGGCAAAAGTTACAAGCAGCCGCTTGTTGGTTCTGTGCTTGAGCCTGGTGTTGGGGTGCTGGAGCTCGAGGGAGAGGACGCTGAGTTTGCTGCGGGGCCCTCTGCTGTTGTTGTTGAAAAGGGCATTTGTTGGGTCCTGCATTTCTGGTATCTCTCTCTCGCTTTAGCTTATGCCCCATGTCTCTCTCAACGCCTTGTGCCACGCTCAAGATTTTCTCATAGGTGCGAGCTCGGCTGGTGGTGACAGCAAGGCGAATATCTGGAGACAGCCCCTTCTTGAATCTACGGGCTCTGTCCTCCGGGGTACGGACCATGTACTCCACAAAGTGGCTTAACCTGCTAAATTCAGCAGTATACTCATCAACAGACAGGTTACCTTGTTCCAGTATCTCGAATTGGCTTTCGAGAGCTTCCCGAGCCACTTCGGGGTAAAATTTCTCCTTGAATAGCCTCTTGAAGTCCTCCCAGGTGAGGTCAGGAGCAGATAGTTGAGGTTCATCTCTGAACCAGGTTCGAGCAATGTCGAACAGTTGCAGGCTTGCGGACTCCACTTTGAGATCATCAGGAACCCGAGCAGTCTTCAGGAGTCTCTCTACGTTCTCTATCCATTCATCGGCATAGAGAATGCCTTCAGTTCCGTAGAATTCCAGGGGTCTAAGGTTTTTGAAGTCTTTGGCACTTCCTGGCCTCTTTTGTGGTGACTCCCGGGTCCGAAGAGTTTCTGAAAGGCTGGTCCGTAGCAGGACAGTTTGTTCCTTCTGGGATTCCACTAGTCCCTGGAACACTCCAAGTAGCTGTGCCCCATCTAGAGTAACTGCCGGAACAGATGGAGACGGCGGGAGTGCAAGAGTCTCGGGCACATTTTGCTCAGCTGGTTCTGAGGTGCCTCCTACTGTGTTCCTTGTCTGGACCATTCTGAAAGATTAAGGGATAGGAAGATCAGAATAGATTACTTGGAAATCAAAGGCGATAGGAAAATTGAGCAGAAATGATATCAAGAATTGAAATAAGGACCCTATACTGTGAATGAGCTTTTCCTAGAATCCTCAATCTTATTCCATACCCTGTCCTAGGGTATTACCCTATTTGAGGATATGACCTGCATGGGCCACCATAAAAACGTGTCACGACCAGCACCCGAAAATTCGGGCACGAGTGCGTGGGTACGTCCAGCCTACGCCGCAGAGTCGGCGGTAGTACGCTGTCTAGGTCATATCCACATTTAACTAGTCTAGCTCATTCACAATTAACATAGGCAAGATAATAATGAGAAACAGGTACTTAAGATTGCGATTGAAATAAATGTGACAACAGATTCAAATGTTTTAGTACAGAAATTCAGAATGAAATCGGGGACAAACCCGATTACTAAGATAAAGAGCAAAAACTAAGATAACTACTGCTAACTACTCAGCAGGAGTAGCTTCCTGTGCGGGAACTGGCTCTGCAACTGTGTCACCTGCTGCCTCATAGGGGCCATAATATGTAGGGGCAAGGTCCTCATCATCGCCTAAATCAACAGATCCAGTCAGGAAAGGAGCAAAGTACACAGTGCACAACAAGATTAAACTAAATATTTATGACAATTAATTGAATATCATGTTGAGAAACTGCATAAAAGAACATCAATATCTCAGAGTTAAAGCTGTAAACAGGAATATGAGAAAACCCGAAGTAAATGAGACAGGAAATGAAACTACAACAGTCTGCAAGAAATATAACAAGATCTAGAAACTAGCTGTGTGAACTTGTGTTTGTTTTAGAATACATAGTTGGCATGTAGGGGTTTATAAGGCTAATTCGGCCGTCATAAACGGCTATTAAATAGGAATAATCGAGATCCGACTGAGGGTACAGTCGCGTACCAACAGCTATTAAACACGACAGGGGAAATGGGTAAACTACATGCCTTCTAGTATTCTCCCACCCGACATGAAAAACAAGACAGGAACTTCAATATTCAAGACATGAAAATCCAGCATTTCTAACACTAGGTGTAATCATCAAGGGTACTAGTAAAGCAGGGAATTAATTATCACAATATAAAGATTTAACTTGAAGTGCAGGTACTTGCCTGTTGTTTGGATCTGATTAAAATTGGTTCTTGGGGAAATTCCAGAGATGAGTCCAAAAGCTGAAATAGACATTACTATCATGCTCAGAAGATGGCAAATAGCTAGAAACGCCTGTCCTTGGGTCCAATTTGGAGACAAGGGCAAAAACGGCAGTTTCGGATCAAAACGGGGTCCGCCGGTGGGCCCGCTTTGCACCGAAAAACGTGTCTGGGTCAAAGGTCTCCAAATTCACCAAACTTAGTGTCAACAAGTCAGGAACGCTGATACGAACCCAACGGAACTTCAAGATTTGGATTCCGATGAGCCGAACACAAAATCGCCCGTCGAGCGGGGCCTGTGGGGCCCACGACACGCGATTTCGTCAACGTTCTCAGAATCGAACCAAACTTGACCCACAGGACCAGCATATCGCTACGAGTCCGATGTCGCAAGTTTCGTCTCGATCTGACGAGTGTACACGAAGTTAGGGCAAATTGCAGAAAAGTCGGATACGGGGCGATGTCCGCGGATACGCGTTGATTTCGGTGTGCACGCACACCCGAATCAGCTTCCGCAAAAACTCACACGTCCGTATCGACGACGCGCACGTATCTGTGAAGACCGCACGTGACCAAGTTGTCCCGTTTGGCGGGGCGCACTCAGTTCCGGGGTAAAACAGGGTCTGGTTTTTCCTGTTTTTGGATCGCGGTGTGCGATCACCACAGGACGCGATGCCCCGAGCGGTTTGTCCGGGCACCGAGAGGGTCATACAGGCTTCGCAACGCAATTTGCAAAATCGAAAATGGAGCTACGAGCAAAAAGATACACGCACCTGAAGGGGATCCGAAAATCGGGTCTTCACCGTGTCCGTGTCGTGTCCGACACGGAATTTAGGAATTAGGGTTAGGGTTAGGGTTTTGCTCTGGCGAGGGGACGCCGGCCGGAGGAGGGCTGGGCGTTGGCCGGCGGCGCGCTGGGAGGCCGAGGGCGGCTCGCCGGGGGCTGGGCGTGCGGGGACGGCGGAGCGGGGAGGCGCCGGGGACGGCCGGGCTAGCTGCTGGCTGCGGCTGCTCGTGGGGAGGCCGGAGGCGGGTGCTGGCTGGGCGCCGGATGGCGGAGATGGGAGGAGGAGGAGCGGGCGGCCGAGGGCGGAGCCGGTGGGGGCTCGGGTGGCGGCGAGGTGGTCGGACGGAGGAGAGAGGGGGGGTCGACGGTGCCGGAGAGGCTCGGGGGGGGGGAGTTAAATAGGAGGCGGTGGCGTTAGGGGCCGAGGGAGGCGGCGGCCAGCGCGGGGGCGTGGGCGCGTGGCCGCTGGCAGCGCGGAGGAGGGCGGCGGGTCCGGCGGGAGACGCGGGGCGGGGCGAGGGACGCGGGGGAGTGGGTCGACCGGGTTGCGGGTGCGGGCGGCTAGCGGTCGGGTTGTCTGACCCGACCCGACCCGGTTTACAGTTGGGCCGGGCTGGGCTGAGCGGCTGGGCTGGGCCGGAAAAATTAAAATAATAATAGTAATAATAATAATAATAATAATAAATGAATAAATAAATGAATAATTAAATAAATAATTAAATAAATAGTTTTTAGGTAATTAAAAATAGGTCCGGGGTCCAATAAATTCCAGAAAAATTACCCTAAGTCCAGTTTTCTATTTTACATCCAAAAATATTATTTTCATAATATTTTAATGTTGTTTATCCTTAATTAAAAATCATGAAATAATTCGAAACCCTGATTTTAATTACAGAAAATTCCCAGAAAATTGTGAAAAATCCCAATTTTACTATTTTTGAAAAATCAGGGGCTTACATATATATATATATATATATATATATATATAAACCAATCACCATAAATAAACATAGAACAACACATATCTATATATATACAAATATATCATATAACAATAATAAATATAATATTCTAATAGCTATTACTAAGGCAACTTAAATTTAAAATGCAATAAAACAAACACGTGGAGTACATCACACCCGTATCACACTAGATCTGTGATACGCTTGCGATACGAGTCCACTACACTACCAAACGTACCCTAAAGGACACGAGCAAGTCTAAAATAATAATTATGAACAATACAAAGAGCTAATTACATATCTACGAGTCTGTATCAAAATGTGACATGCTCAAACCCCCGTGTCGAAAGAAAACCCCCAATTCAACCCGTATCTCCAAATTGTCGGGATACGACCCACACGTATCCAATTATGGATACGACACTAGACACACACAATCAAACATATGTCAATTTGGTCTAATTGACCAATTGACAAACACAAGATGTGTCAATCTCAGAATTCTTTCAAAATTGACACAAAATAACACATAACTTTCTCCATAGGCCTCCTATGAACCTAATTCTATTTTTTTATGGATAGCCTTAGCATATGGGGTGGTTTCTAATGATTAAAACACATATTTAGAGTCTAATTAAAAGGGAAAAACTAAATTGTACCTATTGGGAGATGGATTCCCAATAAAACTTTCAAATTGGGTGAAAAGAGCCTTCAACTTGTAGATTCTTGCTCCTTCTTGTAGATCCTTGCTTCCTCCTTGTAGATCCTTGCTCTAATAGCCTCCAATGATGATTTAGAAAAGAATTAGGAAATTGTTTTGGTAGAAATTGATATGGGAATGAAGAAATTTGGAAGAGAAAATTCTAGATCAAGATTTGAAATGGAAAAATGAAGAGGGAGAAACTCTCCCCCATTTTATTAAGGCCGGCCACTATTCCCCTATGTAAAATCTAAATATCCCTTGGGGCCTCTCATGAAGAAATAATCAAGGAAGCAAGGTTCTAGTTTAATTGGTTTAACTTAATTAATCATCCTCCTAATGATTGGACTTTTTATTGGGCTCAATTTTAACTAGAATTAAATATTGGTTCATGGATCTAATCTAAACTAGTTAGGTCCACTAACACAAGTTCAAAATAATAAACTAACATCTAACAATAAATATATAATACAATAAATAAATATACAACATGTACACTATTTAATTAATTATAAAATGACCAAAATATCCTTTCCTAAAAAATATGGTAGTGACAAGTCTACCCCCCTTAAAATAATTTTGTCCTCGAAATTCAAATATGAAACTACCCTCAGAAAATAAATAGAACAGAACAAAAAAAAAAATAATAGAATCAGGAAAGAACATACCTCAAGGCACAAACAAATATGGGTAACGCTCTCGTATTTCATCCTCTCTCTCCCAGGTAGACTCCCCCGGAGAGTGATGCCTCTATGTGACGCGTACCAAGAGAATAGTTTGGTTTCTCAGCACCTTCTCTCTCCGATCCAAAATCTCAACTAGCTGCTCTGGATAGCTAAGAGTAGGGCCCATCTCTATCTCTGAGTGATCCAATACGTAATTAGGATCCATCCGCCACGTACCGTCTCAACTGCGACACGTGAAACATGTTGTGCACTCCCTCCAATGCAGGTGGTAGGTCTAGTCTATAAGCAACTGCACCAACCCTCACGAGAATACTGAAAGGTCCGATGAATCGCGGACTAAGCTTCCCGCCTCCACCGAAACGAATCATGCCTTGTGTCAGAGAAATCCTCAAAAATACCAAACCACCAACCTAGAACAAAATATAACCTTAAGAACTTAATATATAACAAACAACCAATATCAAGCATAAAACAAAAATCTAAAACTATACCTCAAACTCCACAAAGGTCTCCGGTGGTTATCGGCCCAATGCCGCTGTCTGTCCTGTGCCACTCGAAGTCTATCTATGATCAGCTTAACCTTCTCTGTTGCATCCACAACCATCTCTGGCCCTAGCAAATCTCTTTCTCCAACATCGTTCCATGACAAAGGAGTACGATATCTTCGACCGTACAGAGCCTCAAATGTGACATATCTATACTAGCCTGGTAGTTGTTGTTGTAAGCAAACTCTACCAAATGGAGATGGTCCTCCTAAGATCCCCCAAAATCTAGTACACAAGTACGAAGGATATCCTCGAGAGTCTGATTAGTCCTCTCTGACTGCCCATCCGTCTGGGGATGATATGCAGTACTGAACTTGAGCTGGGTGCCCAAACTCGCCTGCAAACTCCTCCAGAAATGAGAAGTGAAACGACTATCTCGATTCGAGACTATGCTGACGGAAACCCCATATATCCTAACGATCTACCTCATATACATCTCTGCCAGTTTCTCTATAGACAAACCCACCTTGAAAGACAAAAAGTGGGCCGACTTGGTCAACCTGTCAACGATGACCCAAATCGTGTATTTCCCTCCTGGATATCATGGAAGTACGGATACAAAATCTATAGTAATGTGCTCCTACTTCCACTCTGGAATGGGTAATTGTTGAAGTAAACCACCTGGCCTCTGCCTCTTAGCTTTTACCTGCTGCCACACTAAGCATCTGGATACAAACTGTGCCACTTTCCTCTTCATGCCATACCACCACACACTCTCTCGCATATCCCGATACATCTTGTTGGCACATGGATGTATGGAATACTAAGAGCGATGTGCTTCCTGCAATACCTCCTCAAGCAACTCCCCACTAGGCACACATAATCTAACACCATTCCGCAAAGAACCATCCTTAGCAATGGTAAAATTATCCTCCAATCCTGCTCTCACCCGAGCTCTAATGCTCCTCAGAGATACATCCCCATACTGGGCTGCCTTTGTCACGACCCAATTCCGTAGAATCACTTGAGGCATCCCCCGAATCGTGACCGCCTTGCGGGCCTGGAGTTGCGCCCGCACAAGGCTTTAATGATTTGCATAGCAAGCACATATTCAGAGTACGCAGATAAATTGAAACACAGATTTGAAACATAGAAAAGTTCTCTTTATTGATAATGAACATCTATTACAAACTCTTGAACGAGTTAGCTAATATGCCGAACGGCTTACAAAAGAGATGACTCAAAATGAGATAGCAGTCCTGTACATTACATCTCTTTATAAACTCAAAATGATAAAGACCTCCAGGCTGGAGGATCGCTTTGCCACGGAGCTGCATTTGTGTATGAAGAGTTGCAGCTTCTGGCTTCAAAAGGCTTCGAGGCGCGGTGAAGATGCGCCAACAGCTTGGACTGGATCGGGAAGACGACTTCGGCTCCTCGCTCGGTTCGCCTTAGTGCGGAGAACCTGTTTCAACGAGGTCAGCATATCGAAACATGCTGGTGAAGGCGAGCTAGCCTGACTATACCAATCAACACGTTGTTTAGTGAAGCATGCATATTTGTGGGTTTCTATCTTGCCTTAGTTCATTTACAAGTAAGCAGCATAATGAATTTACTGAAATGAACGTGCCACCGTTAGGTGGATTTTACCTGACCGTCTGAATTACCTGCACAATACTTACCATTGCCTTCCCTGAAATGAAGACACAAGTTAGTATGCAACAGGTTTAAATATACACAGGGATCACTGGCTTGATGCCACAAAGGGACAGTTTATAGTCTCGGGACAAGAATGTTATGCAACGCAGGTGGCGAGCCCCGCTACATAGCATCCCGTCCATGACAAACGACTATACGAACTCTTCCGCCCGGATCGGATCGGCCCCAGTGCCCTGGCGGCCGTCCGCGGAAGCCAAAATACCTTGTGCACAAGTTGTCCGTGATCGAGCACATTTAGTTCGAATTATTTCACACGAAATTACAAATGAATTTCGAACGAATAGGAGCAAGCTCCATAGCCAAACAGTTTTACATAGTCTTACTAACAGTTTGTTTCATAACAAGCATATATTTCCATACTTAGCACGATTCATAGAACAGTTATAAACGAACTAGCATACAGGATGATAACCGTTCATAAGTTTAGTTGACAAGCAATATTTCAAGTCTATTCCCTTTTATCTTGATCTCTTTTATTATTACTTGGTATCGTTTGATCGGGGCGAAGGAGTGAGGCTTGGAAGCAAGGCTAGCTAATCGGGTTGGTAGCCACTCACTTAGATTTTGGAAAGAAGAAGGAAAGAGGCGCTTCACGACTCCGCTCGCAAGCCGCCTACTGCTCGTTCACCTGCACACGAACAGCTCGATTAATACTCCTTCCTCTCTTTCCAATCTCGGAATAGAAGTGCAAGTCAATGAACGAAAACAATGAAAACCATCGAAACCGTTCAAGGAAAACAAGCAAATTCCAAAACCAACTCAAAGCACGAAAGCAACAAGCGACATCAAAAACTGAGGCAATAAAAGATAGCAGCGGAGAGGTCCCTCCTGACTCTGCCGCTAAGCCGATCCTTGGGGCGCAGTCCACTGAATATGGGAATCGATTCCGAAGAAACAAATCTATAACGAGGACGAGTTCTTAATTCAATCTATCCCGATCGAACGATACCGTCTTGTGTTTCTTAGCCGCGCTCCTCGAATAGGAGGAACGGGGCGCTACATCCTACCCAACCAATTGGAAGTTTCGTCCCGAAACTTAGGAATAGAACCAACCGTTAGGGATTATTTTGTTGCTGGCGGCGATCCGGGAGCGGACAGTTTCGAATCAAGTGTCCGTTGCCGCCACAGTTGTAACAAGACCCATTCTTCAAGTAACAATTAACGATGGTATGCCCCGACCTATTGCAGTGCTCACAACGCACTCCTGCATTTGTCTTATTCCGACCACCATTGTTTTGTCGCTTTGCAGCGTTGTTTCCTCTATCGTTGCCTTGGCGTTTGTGATTGTAGGTATGCACAGCGCCGATGGAAACGTGAGGATACTGCGGTTCCAGAGATAGGGCGTGATTCATGACTTCACGCATCGTTCCATACTGATTATTGACCACGTGCGAATGGATGGCAGGGCGTAGTCCACCTTCAAACCTTCTGGCTCGACTCGCTGCATCAGGTAAATAGGCCTTAGCGAATTTTGAGAGTCGGTTGAATTCGGCGGAGTACTGCTTCACCGTCATACTGCCCTGCCTTAGTTGCACGAAATTATTTTTCATTTGACGCTGTACTGGAGGGGGTATAAACTCCTCTTCGAACGCGGCACGAAAGGTCGTCCACGAGATCGCCTCCTCTCCGTGATCAAATTGGAGAGATCGTCGATGCACGTCCCACCAATCGTGTACGTTGAGGCAGAGCTGTAGTTGCGCGCAGGCGACGCGCTTATCCTCGGGGACCTCTAGCAGAGCGAAGTGATCTTCTAGTTCTGCTAGCCAATCTAGAGCTACCACTGGGTCCTCAGTCCCGTTGAATGGGGTATTGCAGACTTTCTTGAAATGGCCCAAGTTGAAGGCAGTCACGTCCCTCGGCCTTGGAATTTGAGGCGTCTCCACTTCAAGCACGGGCTGTTCCATCGGAGTCGTTGCTGTTGCGGCGGATTGGTTGGCAGCCAAAGTCTGAACGATTTGTTGCAGGGCATCTACCTGCTTTTGTTGGACTGAGAATCGGGTCTCTAGATTACTCTCGAGCTTGGCTTGGCGAGCATCGTCTCGTTGTCGTTGCGATTCTAACATTTGTAGCACCCGCTCAAGCGGGTCGACTTGAGACATGCCTCGTTGGCTCCGAGAGCTTCCCGAATTGCCCGAACTGCTTTCTTGTGTTTCGATCGGTGGTTGCGCTGCAGATTGCGCTGGATCCATTCCTTCAAAAGAAGGTAAATTACATTAGGATCATAATGTATTATGGACTTATTGCATGAACGTATCTCATTTTGGCCTAGCAAGTTCAAGAGTTCGCACAGGAATTGATCGTTAAAGGAACTTTTCCAGCACGAAGTCTAAG
The DNA here is from genome assembly GCA_036927795.1 of Iris macrosiphon. NCBI lineage: Eukaryota > Viridiplantae > Streptophyta > Magnoliopsida > Asparagales > Iridaceae > Iris > Iris macrosiphon. Next base: position 162,458,123 of record JAYESA010000006.1, on the reverse strand, counting down.
GAACTTGAATCTGTGCTCTGATACCACTATGTCACGACCCAATTCCGTAGAATCACTTGAGGCGTCCCCCGAATCGTGACCGCCGTGCGGGCCTGGAGTTGCGCCCGCACAAGGCTTTAATGATTTGCATAGCAAGCACATATTCATAGTACGCAGATAAATTGAAACACAGATTTGAAACATAGAAAAGTTCTCTTTATTGATAATGAACATCTATTACAAACTCTTGAACGAGTTAGCTAATATGCCGAACGGCTTACAAAAGAGATGACTTAAAATGAGATAGCAGTCCTGTACATTACATCCCTTTATAAACTCAAAATGATAAAGACCTCCAGGCTGGAGGATCGCTTTGCCACGGAGCTGCATTTGTGTATGAAGAGTTGCAGCTTCTGGCTTCAAAAGGCTTCCAGGCGCGGTGAAGATGCGCCAACAGCTTGGACTGGATCGGGAAGACGACTTCGGCTCCTCGCTCGGTTCGCCTTAGTGCGGAGAACCTGTTTCAACGAGGGGCAGCATATCGAAACATGCTGGTGAAGGCGAGCTAGCCTGACTATACCAATCAACACGTTGTTTAGTGAAGCATGCATATTTGTGGGTTTCTATCTTGTCTTAGTTCATTTACAAGTAAGCAGCATAATGAATTTACTGAAATGAACGTGCCACCGTTAGGTGGATTTTACCTGACCGTCTGAATTACCTGCACAATACTTACCATTGCCTTTCCTGAAATAAAGACACAAGTTAGTATGCAACAGGTTTAAATATACACAGGGATCACTGGCTTGATGCCACAAAGGGACAGTTTATAGTCTCGGGACAAGAATATTATGCAACGCAGGTGGCGAGCCCCGCTACATAGCATCCCGTCCATGACAAACGACTATACGAACTCTTCCGCCCGGATCGGATCGGCCCCAGTGCCCTGGCGGCCGTCCGCGGAAGCCAAAATACCTTGTGCACAAGTTGTCCGTGATCGAGCACATTTAGTTCGAATTATTTCACACGAATTTACAAACGAATTTCGAACGAATAGGAGCAAGCTCCATAGCCAAACAGTTTTACATAGTCTTACTAACAGTTTGTTTCATAACAAGCATATATTTCCATACTTAGCACGATTCGTAGAACAGTTATAAACGAACTAGCATACAGGATGATAACCATTCATAAGTTTAGTTGACAAGCAATATTTCAAGTCTATTCCCTTTTATCTTGATCTCTTTTATTATTACTTGGTATCGTTTGATCGGGGCGAAGGAGTGAGTCTTGGAAGCAAGGCTAGCTAATCGGGTTGGTAGCCACTCACTTAGATTTTGGAAAGAAGAAGGAAAGAGGCGCTTCACGACTCCGCTCGCAAGCCGCCTACTGCTCGTTCACCTGTACATGAACAGCTCGATTAATACTCCTTCCTCTCTTTCCAATCTCGAAATAGAAGTGCAAGTCAATGAACGAAAACAATGAAAACTATCGAAACCGTTCAAGGAAAACAAGCAAATCCCAAAACCAACTCAAAGCGCGAAAGCAACAAGCGACATCGAAGACCGAGGCAATAAAAGATAGCAGCGGATAGGTCCCTCCTGACTCTGCCGCTAAGCCGATCCTTGGGGCGCAGTCCACTGAATATGGGAATCGATTCCGAAGAAACAAATCCATAACGAGGACGAGTTCTTAATTCAATCTATCCCGATCGAACGATACCGTCTTGTGTTTCTTAGCCGCGCTCCTCGAATAGGAGGAACGGGGCGCTACAGCCTTCATCCTGTCCATCAACTCTGAGTGTATCTGTTACCCCCACATCTGCATAGCAAAACCAGAAACTATCACCTTAATGCCCAAGCTCTCCAAGTCTTCGAACAAATTCTGATTCTACGTCAACAACATAGCTACAGGATACCTGCTCCAGGCATCGGCAACTACATTGGCTTTTCCAGGATAATACTTCAAAGATATGTCAAAATCCTTCATCAGTTCCAACCACCGACACTGCCTCATGTTCAACTCCTTCTGAGTAAAAATGTACCTCAAGCTCTTGTGGTCTGTGAAAATCTCCACATGCTCTCCGTATAAATAGTGTTTCCACAACTTCAGGACAAAGATGACTGCTGCCAACTCCAAATCGTGGGTATGATAGTTCTTCTCATGATGACGCAATTGCTTGGATGCATAGGCAATTACTTTCCTATTTTGCTGAAGAACACAACCCAAACCTTTCCCTGATGCATCACTATAAATAGTGAAACCTCCAGACCCTGATGGCAAATGTCAAAATAGGAGCATACGTCAACCTTATCTTCAATTCCTCAAAAGAAACCTGGCACCCCTCTGTCCAAACAAACCCTATATCCTTCCTGGTGAGTCTGGTCATTGGCTCGGCAATCCTCGAAAAAATCCTGCACAAACTTTCTGTAGTAGCCTGCCAAACCCAAGAAACTTCTGATCTCTGCCACTGAACTCGGGGTCTTCCAAGACTCCACTGCTGCGTTCTTCTTCGGATCTACTGAAATTCTATCACCAGTCACAACATGTCCTAAGAACTCCACCTTGTCCAGGAAGAACTCACACTTGGACAGCTTTCCATACAACTTCTTCTTCAGCACATCCAACACAATCCGCAAATGCTCCTCGTGCTCCTCCGGTGTTTTCGAGTATATGAGTATGTCATCGATGAACACCACCACGAACTTGTCAAGGTACTGATGGAACATTTTGTTCATCAAATTCATAAATACCGCCGAGGCATTAGTCAACCAATCGGTATCACCATAAACTCATACTGGCCATACGGAGTCCTAAAAGCAGTCTTCGAAATATCCTTCGGCTTCACTTTCACCTGGTGGTAGCCTGATCTCAAGTCTATCTTAGAAAATACCTTGGCGCAACTCAACTGATCGAACAGATTATCAATCCGTGGCAACGGGTATTTATTCTTGATAGTGAGATTATTTAATGCCCTATAATCGATGCACATGTGCACCGATCCATCCTTCTTTGGCACAAATAATACCGGGGCTCCCCACGATGAAGAACTGGATCTGATAAATCCCTTATCCTGTAACTCATCTACTTGCTTCTTCAGCTCGACCAGCTCACTGTTGTTTACTCTATAGATATGCTGTGAAATTGGTTCTGCACCTGGCACCAAGTCTATAGAAATTCAACATCATGATCTGACGGCAATCCTGACAATTTCTCAGAAAACACATCCAAGAACTCTGCTATCAATGGATGTGGCAACTCCTTGTCTTCTACCATAGCTCCACAGATAATGCCTTCTTCCTGCTCTGCAGCTCCTCTAGCAAACTCAAACTCTGGCTCTCTTGGCGGGCTAAACAAAACTCTACCTCCTCTACAATCTATACTAGCATGGTGCCTACTCAACCAATCCATCTTGAATACAATATCGTAGCTCGGAAGTGGCATTACAAGTAGACACACACTCAGCTCCCGGCCTCCCAGATTAACTCTCCGATCCTTGCAAATATCACTAATCAGGATAATGCCTCCCTCGGTCATGATCTTGCAAGTCCTAAGCAAAGACTCAGCTACCAAATGATGCTTCAGATCAAAAGAAACAGATACAAAACTATGAAAAGCATCACTATCAAACAAAGCTAAAGCTGGAATAGAATCAAGAAGAACAGAACCTGCGATGACATCTCCGGTGGGCTCGATCTCCTTGACTGTCATAGCAAACGCTCGTCCCTGATGTGCACCTCCCTGATATTGGTGCTGGGCATAACGCTGCTGTTGGGTCGAAAGCGGCGGTCCCCTTGGCTGTACTGTAGGTGGCCTCGCCTGTGTCCTCGAAGCTGGAGCTGCTTCCTGAACTGTACGACAAGGATTGGAAGGATACTCTCTCAACTGATGCCCTTCGGTACCACAATACAGACAAACCCCCAACCTCCTCCTGCAAACTTTTCAGATATGGCCGGGCTTCTTGAAGTAGTGGCATAAAGCTTGCTGTGACTGTCTCTGCTGCTGCGATACCTGGTAAAACGGTGCTCTAGCTGGAGTCTGGTGCTGATGTGGCTACTGAAAATATCTGGACTAAAAATGAGGACGCTTAGCAGTCACTGTGCTGCTGTTAGCCCCCAGAAAAGAATCGCGAACTCTCTTGGGTTTCAAACCTAACTCCCGCTAAACCTTGCGTAGCTCCGCAAGTATTTCCGAATAGGTCTCATAAAAAGACAAAATGAGGATCTTCAGTTTCCATCTCAGAACCTTGCAAAAATGGATAGCTCGAACCTACAGCTCCCTCACCAAATACTCCATAAATTGGCTCTGTAACGACCCACTCTGTATCTATACGGATAGCCAATTCAAACGCACAAGTGCGATGACCTGACCTACTTTGCTCAGCGAGAAGACTTGCTTGAGGCAAAGAATTTCCAGACATAACCCTTCAGGAGTTCAGACTTAGACTTTCAGAGGCTCGTTCGGAGTATCGCTCGACCGACGCGAATCATCGCTAAGGTGGGTGGCTATAATGAACTTGTCTTTGCTTAGCCAGCACACTTAAAATATGGTTGATATATGCTAGTCGCTAGACGAATTACCCCTTGCATGCTAATAAAGAATACAACACATCTAGCTAAGGAAATAATCCTATCTGTTATATCTTTGCATAGAACATAGAAGTAGATCGGTTGAACGGGATGGTAGGCTTGCTTTATAGTTCTTATAATTTTACCTCGTAATGTTATTTTTGTTCCTTATATATTCTTTGAAGTACATTGCACCATATGTCTTGAAATGCTCATCACATAAATATGGCCTCGGTACAGAAGCACAACATAGATTTTGGTTAACTTACCTGTGGCAGAAGACTATCAAAATAGTCATTCCAAGCCATATAATAGAAACATATAAAGTCTTTGGGACCGTTGGGTCTCCAAAGTAATGCCCAAACTGGGAGCTACAATAAGTAGTAAACCGCCAGCATAACCGGTGCATGGAAATAGAAATTCACCAGATCATGAGATCTCTAAACGAGTGAAATAAATAATCACTGTATCAAGTAGCTATGATCATTCAAGGTCTTAAGATGTTGCATATAATAAAAGTTTAGTGTTGATGGTCAATGGTCATGGACAACCTGTGCACAGGCTTATGGTTCCGGCGGATGGTACGCTGGTCGCACCGGGGCCGATCCGAACCGGTCAAAAATATTTCAGATATTTGTTTGCTTTGGACGAGAAGGCGTGTAGCAGGACTCGCTACCTGCGTTGCATTCCATTTTCGTGCTGAGACTATACCTTATCCATGGTGGCTCGTCAGGTCATAAGATCAAGTTTGTATCATTAGTATGTTGCATACGTGGCGACAACCCGCGTATGGGCTCGTAGGAAATAATTGTCCCGCGGGAGTGCTGGCGTGGTTATTCGCGCCTAGCAGGGACGGTCGATTCCTGTGGAAGATTGGGACATGACATATTGGTATCAGAGCATGGCTTTACGTCCTTGGACCTCTTATCGATTCTCTCAGTTTTGAAAGCTCGTTCATGGGTTATGCTACAGACGCTCTCTCTCTCAAAGTTCCAACAGGATGTTCCATACAATGAGTCTAAATATTTTTAAAAGGTGCATGTGAATGATATGATTGCTTTATCGGGATTTTGATACGAAGGCCTTTGTACCAATCCGTGTCAGACTTTGTGGAAATAGACTTATGTTAGAATCTACAAGTTATATGTGAACCCGAATGCCTATACGAGAACACCAAGCGGGTTAAGGTACGAGATAGAATATCATTCAAAAAGTTGCCTATGCACACAGCCTTCCAGCTAAGTTGTGTTGAGTATCGTGCACTTAGATCTTTTGGTGTGAGCAAGTTATAACCGAGAGTTGGGTATCGTTTGGATAAGAATAAATTCAGACTTAGAATAAAAATCGATAGAGACGTTATCGGAGCACCGCTAAGGCGAATAATGGAAATTGTGTTTGGATTTTTGAGATATAGTCACTACCAGAATAAGTCAAATTAGCGACGCCCAAAAACCTCGCTAAATAACAAAAAAACGTCGCTAAAAACTTTTAGCGACGTAATTAGCGACGTTTTAACGCAGTCGGAAAAAACCAAGTCGCTGAAAGGAAAAACGTCGTTAAACGTCGCTATGCCGACGTATTTTAGCGACTTTATTGTGTCGCTAAATTTAGCGACGTTTAGCGACTCCGAGTCACTAAATAGCGACGTTTATTAAAGTCGCTAAACGTCGCTAATTAGCGACTTATATAGCGACGTAACAGCGACGTCTTTAATGACCTGGCAGTACTGCCATGTCAGCAATTTGCGACGTACAGCGACATATTTAGCGACGTTTAGCGACGTCTTTAGCGACGGCTAATTACACGTCGCTAATTAGCGACTTTTTTAGCGACTTATAGTAACGTCGCTAGACGTCGCTAAACGTCGCTAAATACGTCGCTAAAGTTACAAAAAAATTAAAAAAAAAACCTGAATTGTTCCAAACTATTATTCCTGTAATTTATAAATTTCTAATTAAAAATATACCCGGAGCAACCCTCCGTTGAATTCTATGGGTTCGTCGACCCCTTCGGTGGAACACTCAACACCGGATTAACAATATTGAATATGAATAAAAGTATCACAGTCATACAATTAATACACACAAATATTATAGACAGACAATAAAAGTATCACAGTCACACAAAATGGGCATAAACAGCATCACAGTAACACAAAATGGGCATAAACAGCATCACACTCACACAAAATGGACATAAACAGCATCACATAATATATAAGTATCAGAGTATCACAGTAACACAAAATGCATAATATATAAGTATATGAAACATTATAGTATCAATCTCGAGGATTTCCAAAATGGGGCAGATACCAGTCCCTCAAATACTGCGCATAAGCACCATTTATGTTATCAAGCTCCGCTATGGGTGCTGGGTGACTGGAACTCCCCGTCTGAGATACAGTCGCGATAGGTGCTGGGTGACTGGAACTCCCCGCAGGTGGTATCTCTTCCTCCTTAACAGTAGTCGGCATCACTTCCTCCTTAACAGTAGGAGGCATAACTTCCTCCTTAACAGTAGGAGGTGTCGCTCTCTTAGGTGCCATCTGGTAAAATAGATGAAAACAAAGAATTAGCAAAGAATTAGCTATTGGACCGGAACGGAAGAATTAGATGATTATGTAGCAGTATAGATCATTCTAAAGCTTACATCTACCCTAAAACACATGAACACTTGCACTCACTCAAAGCTACTGATACTTCTTAAGTAGATTATAGCCAAACCAATAATATGAAAACAAATTTTAATAATCATTCTAAAGCTTACAAAAAAAAAGTGTCAAGATCAAATTGACTATTCTTAATTATTCATAGATATGTGTCCCTGTTACATATGATGCATGTTAACAATAACTCCACCTAACACACCACGCAACCCTTATTGCTTAACTGATCATTAGAATGCAAGGGGTTGTAATATGTTTAATACTCTCTACAAGAACATTTTCACTCTACCATTAGATTAGGTTACTTCCATGAGAGGAACATTTTCACTCTACCATTAGATTAGGTTACTCTCTCTCTCTCTCTCTCGTTTCTTTTGAGACAATACAAAACAAGAAGAACCCTTAAAAAGTCAAGTGGGCGTAAGCTATCAATTGAGAGTCTGATTTGCCCCCTCCTTCAAAATTGATTTATGTATAGAGCCCCTTAAAAATCAACAACAAAAAGTAACCTAAAAAAACACTTACAAGCAAAGCAAACCCTAACCCTAATCCTAACCCCAGGTCAAAAAACCTAACCCTAACCCTAACCCTAACCCTAAACCTAACCCCTGCGTCTGTGTGTGTGTGTCGTGTGTGTGTCGTGTTTGTATGTGTGTCTGTGTGTGTGTCGTGTATGTGTGTCGTGTGTGTGTGTCTGCGTCTGTGTGTGTGTCGTGTGTGTCTGTGTGCGTATGTCGTGTCTGTGTGCGTGTGTCGTGTCTGTCAAGTGTGTCTTGTGTCAGTGTCACATGAGAGAGAGAGAGAGGGAGAGAGAGAGAGAGAGAGAGAGAGAGAGAGAGATTACCTAGAGCTCGAGGAGGAGGAGGGGGAAGCCGGAGTAGACGCAGCCGTGGAAACCCGGTCGCCGGAGAGGGGGGGCGGGGGAAATCGAAACGTTTCAAAATTTTCGACGAAATTTTCGACAGACGGAGAAAAGAAAACCGAGCCCTAATTAAACAAAAAATAGCGACGTTTAGCGACGTCACATAAAAACGTCGCTAAAATTAAAATTAGCGACGCAAATGAAGTCGCTAAATATGTTGCTAAATTTTTTTGATATATACGTCGCTAATTACGACGCTAAACATCGCTAAATCAGATATATTAGCGACGTTTAGCGACCTTAATTGAACTTATAGCGACTATTCTTTTAAAATCTTAATAAAAGTCGCTAAACGTCGCTAAATGTCGCCATTTAGCGACGCCTAGCGACGCTTTTTACAGAGTCGCTAATTTAGCGACGTTTTAACTAGACGTCGCTAAAATACGTCGCTAATACCGCTTATTCTAGTAGTGAGTTGAACGATTATTCATAGCGATAAGTTACGATTCAGAACATAGTATGTATGGAAGACTATCGATAGAGGTACATATGATACTAAGATCGTTAAAGCAGCGAATAGGGACCGTGCTGGAGTTCTAAGGAACAAATTGGATATATGAGTGAACGACGCGAACGCGATTCAGGAGTTAATAAGATAACTCAATTTCTGAGTGGTGTATTCGATAGTCTCAGGATCGACTAAGCGAATTGAGAATAAAAATAAGCTATAAAGATTCATAGAGTACAGCTCAAATCCTGAGTGGTATATTGGTCGACTTAGAAATGTTCGAATGAATCATGGATTTCGAGTATTAAACGGGTCTAGCAGCAAGTGACGTAATTATGCGAAGTCTTAGTATAAATAAGGCCTAGCAAGTAAGAGAATTCGAAGGAATCATGCATTATTTGATTCGAACAAGTTAGAATGAGTTGAACATAGGATAAGGCTTACATCGAATAGGAATAAAGAGTACTTAAAATTGATATCATGGTCGGAAAAACTTAGTGGATCGTACGAGTGATTTTTAATTAAATTAAACAAATTAAAACTTGAGTTGAGATGGAATAATTGGGGATGCGATTAGAGTTAGTACAATGGGAATATGGCGCGAACGAATGATAGCACGCGTGGAAAAATTAGATTTGAGTAGGATATCACTCGATAGAGTTTGAACTAAGTACGAATGCTACGGTTTTAAATTTGGGAGACTTTATATCATATCAATAGTTGGAAGATAACATGGATTGATGCAAGTTAGAAAATCTTGGTTCAATGATTAAGGTAGGCGATAACGAATTTAATCTTGACTTGGATGAACGATCTTGAGTCAAGTTCAAAGTTAACACTCGACATCAGGGCCAAACGAGATCGATTATGCCGCGGGAGCGCTGGCGTGGTGATTTCACGTCCGACGGGGATGATCAAACTCGAAGAAACATGTTTGAAGATTTTACAAACAAACTCGATAAAATAGAACGTATCGAAAGTGAATAGACTTGAGTTTGGGATTTTAAACTTAGTTGTTTGAGGAATGCTAGAAGTAGACTATGGATTTATCAAACAGAAATTTTGAAGTTGGATAATTTTGCTAGACGAATTATAATCACGGCATGAACAGACATGACTTGATGGATAAGTATATATAACTTGGATGGAGCAAAGTAAAATGATAAGGTGTCTCGATCGTTTCGGTGATAACTATATTATTCGACGTTCTTGTCTTGTGTGAGCATAACTCTATGCTCGTATATGCGTCATGCCCGGATTAGGACGATTATCCCGCGGGAGTGTTGGCGTGGTAATTTTACGTCCAATGAGGATGATTGAACTTACGGGAGACCGGAGCATGATAATTAAATGTTCGTCTTGACTTGTGGTTCGACACGATAAGACGAGTTTCAGGATACAAATGTGTCACGACCCGCATCCGGTGTAAGGGTACTAGTCGGAAACAACGCCCAGCCTACGCCGCAGAATCGGCGGTAGAACGCTGTCTAGATAGTCTATCTAAAGTAATGAACCACAAATAATGATAAAATACTCAATCACAGAACTAAGATGGAATGAGCACGAATCAGATGAGAATAGAATAGTCATCATACAACTCATGAGTTTAAAATAATACATCAATGAGTCTGAAGAGCAACAAAATAAGCTGGAGACAAATCCAGTACAAAAGAATACTATCATACTACAAAGCTACACTCCAGGGTCAACTGTCTCAGTTGGGATAAGTCCCTCTTGAGCCAGGGTCTCCGAATCTAAACCCACAACATCCTGGGGTCCATAATAGGTTGGGTACTCCTCAGTGTCATCTGGAAAAATATATCCAGTCAGGAAAAGAGCAGAGTACATCTCTAACAGCAGTTCTAATCCATGATAAAAACTATGTAACAGTAAATAGCTATGGATAAACAAGATGCACAAAATAGATACAAGAGATATATAGACAATAAGGAAATACTGGAAAGAAATACAATAATGAACAATATGCCAATGAAACAATAATACTAATGACTAAGTGTGTGAGTACTAGCTTAACATGTGATCGGCTTGGGCAAGATACAATACGGCCTGGCTAATCATACGTGCGGTGCATGATCAACACTATTCGCTTACCAATACTTTATTCAATAGGGATTTGATCACATATCTATACTAATACTCCCCACCCCCAACTGGTATAATAGATCCAACCACGGTATGCTATGGCACTAGATTTCCCAAGAAGAGAGCGACTCCTCCCGAAAATCGGTGTCTGTACATGTACAAGATAACCAATAAAACAATACTTGCACCATATACACCATATACCAAGGAATAACATCTCATGACGAGATCCGGATATACCAATCCGTGTAACCATAGTGTCAAGAGAAACATGTATATCTACACTAGATACAACGAACATAGAGGATATCATAAATGAGAAACTATCAGAGAATGTACTCGCCTGAAGTCCAATGAAAAGTCTCACAGATGTCTGACTCGGTGCCTCGAAGACCTAGATATGGAATACCACATTAAAATAAGGTCCCGGAAAGAGAATAAGTCAAACTAGTCAACTTCTAGGTCAATAAATAAATTCTAAGTTAAAAGTCAACTATGGTCAACTCTAAAGTCAACTAAGGTCAAACATGGTCAAACCAAGGTCAACCTCACAAGACATCTATATAAATAATATAGAAATAAAAATACAACAATTTAGGAATCAAGGTTTGATCCCAATTGGTACCCACACAAAGTATACTAATAATATAATATAATACACTCTAATATAATGTATATACAAACCAATATTTATACAAATAAAATAATATATTATTATTAGTATTATACCTCACAAAAATACCTATATATATACATATATATATACAATAATAATATATAATATATAAATTAAATCTGCCAAATCGTCACTGAAAACAGTGAGCTGAAAATACAATTTAAATAAAACAGCTTATAGTGACAGTCTCAACTATTACAGAAAATCTGTCGCAGAAACTCTATATATAAACCACTGCTGCTCAAATGGTGACAGTTAAACAACTGTCACAAAAAACTTTCGCAAATACCGCTGTCTAAATCCCGCCCGCTGCTATTAATGACAGAATTGTCATTAATAGCTACAGCGCCTGCTGCTGCCCACGGTATATTAATGACAGAAACTGTCATTAAAAGCTGCTATCGCCAAAAGAAATATATATATAATCTATATATTAATAACTATAAATCAATATAAATAATATATATATATATATACATATATAAAACAATTTAATAAATATATATACTTATATATATATACACATAAACTTGCACATTAAAATATTAATAATTACTAAACACAATGCACATATTAATGTACATATTTTACATGGCTAGAAGCACACATAAAAATACATTCATTAATATCCAAATAATTACATAATAATTATAAATAATATAATTACACATTTAAACACATAAATATATTTTATAAAATATTTATGTATAATTTATGTTATTAACATAAGTACATATATAATTGCATGCAAGAAAGCTACATACATATATATATTTATACACCACATTAGAACACATAGAAATATCTATAGATCTATGCTACAATAAATACCATAATAAATACACTAAAATAATATATAATATCTATATATATTTACTAATTATAAATGAAGAATTTAAAGCATAAATAATTAGATCTACAAATAAACACACGAAATTGGAGAGTATCACACCGTATCCCACTAGATCTAGGATACGCATGTGACACGAGTCCAACACACAACCAATTGCACCCCGAAGGACACAAACAAGTCACAAATAATATTTATGAATAAATCAAAGTGTCAAAAGTAGATCTATGTGTCCGTGTCAAAATACGACATGTACAAAGCCCCGTGTCGGAGGAAAAATCCCCAAAATGACACGTATCACCAAATAGTTGGGATACGAACCACATGTACCAAATATGGATACGACACAGGCCCCAAACACATAAGCACATGCCCAATTGATCTATAGGATCAATTGACACACACAACAAAATGTAAATTCGGAATTCCAACAAAATTGATACAAAAAGCACCATAACTTTCTCCATGGGTCTCCTATGAACATAAAACAAAGTCCTATGGGTAGTACATACATATGGGTTGATTTTACATGATTAAATCTCAGATTTAGAAGCTATTTTAATGGGAAAAACTGAATTATACCTATTTGGAGATGGATTCCCAATGAAACCTCCAATTGAGATGAACTTGTTTCCAAATTGTAGATCCTTGCTCCTCTTTGTAGATCCTTTCTTCCTCCTTCTAGATCATTGCTTCTCAACTTTCTAATGGTGAATTGGGAAGAATTTGGAATGAATTTGGTGGAGAATTGGAATGGAAATGGAAGGAATTTGGGAGTGAAAAATTCTAGATCTAGATTGGAAATGAGAATGAGAGGAGAGAAAAATTCCCCCCTCCTAATATAGGCCGGCCATGACCCCTTCCCCAAGCAATTGTAAAATGTCCAATGTACCCCTTGGGGCCTCTCATGAAGAAATAATTAAGGAAGGAAGCTTCTAGTCTAATCACTTAATTAATTTAATCCATCTCCTTAACTATGGGCTTTCTAAATGGGCCAAGTCTAACTATTTAATTCATGTTGGTCCATGGGTCCAAACTAAAATAGTTGGGTCTACAAAAATAAGTCCAAAATAATAACATCCAACAATAATTAAATATACAACAAGAATTATTTATCATGCACAATATTTATTTAAATAGGAAATTACTAAAATACCCTTTTTCCTAAAATGTGGTAGTGACAAAATGAATCTAAGTTTTTTTGAGGAAGAGTTAGTCTAGAACGTGAAGTAAGATAAGTTGGATGGTTTCATGAACGGATACTTAGATCGTGTTGGACGACTTAGAGTTTTTGATATACATCGATGATTTAGAATGGGATCGTGACTTGGTGGTCCAGGCTTAGAAAAGAATGGATAGGTGGATTCTATCAAACGTAATGGAGGAGATAGACTATATAAATTGATGGGTTTGACGTGCAACGTGGATATATCGTAGATTTGATTGAATGAACGTGTCCTAGGAACATTTTTGCTAATGAACCTGGATCCTGTGCAAATGAACATGTTGATGTGGGTAGAATGATATGAACTCGATGTTTAGAAATATGAGTAAAATAAGCTTGGGTAGAATACCCCGTATGAAAGAACAATGGTTTGACCTTAGGAATTTGGGGCGAGTGTTATGCAACGAATTTGCTCGGTAAGAATCGTGAACTTAAAATATACCTATGACCTTGTGAGCTGACCTAGTGGCTAGGCAGACAATCCTATGCCTTGAGTTGAACTAGAGTGGCTGACTTCAGAGTATCGTTCGAAAAAATGATAGAACTGGGTCAACGAGACTTAGAGTTAGGACTTGGAACTGGAAGTGTATGCTAGCAACGTTGGCGTTGAAACAAATGCAATGGAAGATAGGACTTGAGTGATAATTGATTTGGTTGGATAAGTTATGCGACGGTGAGGAATAAGACGGTATTAGAGAATTGTCGGACGGAACTCTTAGGATTGGAATTGGTGATATTCGAGATAAGTTGTCATAACAAGTTAAATCGTTGCTTGGAAGAGGTACGTTGCTAGTAATACAATACTTGAATTTGGGTGAGATTGGAGTAGACGATAACTAAAATGAAACAGAGTTTGGTTATTCGAGTAGTGAAGCGATCGTCGATTCGAAAGCTTTTTACGAGTAGCTTGTCCGACTTAGCTGTCACTAAGCTTGGTTGAAATACACATATTTAGGGGACGCCTTGAATATGGGTACGGTCCAGATTTAGCGATATGCGTAACTCGAATGCAGCTGCAAATAAAAATATTCGGATTCACATGGACGAGTATAGCAACTGAAGTAAGATTGCCTCAGCCCTAGGTCATCATTCGTGATGGATTATAACATACTCCAAGTTAAGCGATATATGTTTCGAGCTAAGTCACAGTAAAGACCGAGTCAGAAGTTGGATTGAATGATAGAGTCATTCAATGAGGCAGACCCCGCACGCACGTGACATAGAATGAGAAGCGAGTAGAAAATTGTGTTTGAACGGATCTAATGATACATATTAATATGCTTAAGTTAGATTCCATAGTGTGCGATAGAACGATTTGCGCACAGGAAGTCTCGAGGACGAGACTTGTTTTGAATGGTGTATAATGTAACGACCCGCTCCGCATTTATGCAGATAGCCGATTCAAACGACACAAGTGCGATAACCCGACCCATTTTGCTCAGCGAGAAGACTTGCTTGAGGCAAAATATTTCCAGACTTGGCCCTTCAGGAGTTCAAACTTAGACTTTCAGAGGCTCGCTCGGAGTATCGCTCGACCGAGGCGAATCATCGCTAAGGTGGGTGGCTACGATAAACTTATCTTTGCTTAGACAACACATTTAAAATATGATTGATATATGCTAGTCGCTAGAAGAATCACCCCTTGCATACTAATAAAGAATACAACACATCTAGCTAAGGGAATAATCCCATCTGTTATATCTTTGCATATAACATGGAAGTAGATCGGTTGAACGGGATGGTAGGCTCGCATTATAGTTCTTATAATTTTACCTCGTAATGTTACTTTTGTTCCTTATATGTTCTTTGAAGTACATTGCTCTATATATCTTGAAATGCTCATCATATAGATACGACCCCGGTACAGAAGCACAACATAGATTCTGGTTAACTTACCTGTGGCAGAAGACTATCAAAATAGTCGTTCCAAGCCAAATAATAGAAACATAGAAAGTCTTCGGGACCGTTGGGTCACGAAGGCAACACCCAAAATAGGAGCTACAATAAGTAGTAAACCGTCAGCATAAACGGTGCATGGAAATAGAAACACACCAGATCAGGAGATCTCTGAATTAGTAAAATAAATAATCACTGTGTCAAGTAGCTATGTTCATTCAAGGTTTTAAGATGTTGCATATAATAAAAGTTTAGTGTTGATGGTCAATGGTTATGGACAATCTGTGCACATGCTTATAGTTTCGGCGGACGGTACGCTGGTTGCACCGGGGCCAATCCGAACCGGTCCAGAATATTTCAGATAGTCGTTTGCTTTGGACGAGAAGACGTGTAGCAGGGCTCACTACCTGTGTTGCATTCCATTCCCGTGCCAAGACTATACCTTATCCATGGTAGCTCGTCAGTTCATTAGACCAAGTTTGTATCATTAGTATATTGCATACGTGGCGGCAACCCGCCTATGGGCTTGTAGGAACTTGTGGTAAGTAACGGATATACGACGGACTATGCGTGCAGATCGTTAGTTGTACCAAGTAACCTGAAGCTTGAAACACATTTGAGTAGTCTGAGTAAAATATGCATATACAAGTATAACATGCCAGTGTAAAATGAGTGTAAGACATCTGAGTAATTTGCACAACCTGAGTCACAAAATGATATGAGTATTGTAAATGGTGTATATCGTGCACCTGATTTAGAAATACGCTCATAGAATACATGTGTTCGTTATACGATCGTTGGAATATATATATATATATATATATATATATATATATATATATATATATATATATATATATATATATATATATATATATATATATATATATAAATATATGTTCATGCTTGGCTTAACTTGGTTTTATACTTGGACAGGAAAGGACAAATGGTAAGTTGGTAAGTATCGCCGTGTTTCTTGTATATCGCATGACGTACTACCATACGAGATAGGATTTGTATCTTATGCATGAAATTGATCCTAAGGTAAGAATAGCAAGATAACTTAATAGTTAGTACACGGAACAAATATAACGTGTTGGATTTATCGAGCGGGCGAGAAGCCTCCCTACCAGTGCATTCATGTACTGATAACCCTCTAGATTGCTTGCAGGGTGCGGGAGAACCTCGTTCGGTGAAGAATGTCCCCTCGTGCGCGCTAAGGCATAGAGTTCACTCTGGAGCCTTGGAGTATTACGTCCGGAGTCGAAGCACATATACAGGACATAATGTTCAAACATTGCCTATGTATCATCCCAAGTTGTAAGCCGCTTGGCACGCCTTTACTGTTTGAGAGAGAGAGAGAGAGCTTGATCAACTTGTAATCTCGGCCTAGCATCACTTGTAACCTTATTCATTATCAATAAAGAGCTATTTTGTATTCATACTTTTGTTTATTCTATGTTTCTGCTATATCGACTTAGTAAACTAATTATCAACAGCCGTTTCGGTATTTGCCTTGCGCGGGTGCAACTCCAGGCTCTCGTAGCATCATATCCCGATGGAAACGATCATCTTGCGGGAGCGCTGGTGCGGTGATTCTCGCCTAGCTGGGATGGCCAATTCTTGCGAGAGATCGGAACGTGACAGGCTCAGCCTACCAAACTCTACGGCGTATTCCTCCACAGACATGTCCCCTGAATAAGGCTCTCAAACTGTCTCCCCAAGTCTAACCTGTCTGCTCGAGCAAAAAACTTCCTCTTGAAGAGGTCCTTGAACACCTCCCAAGACTGCCCTACATCAGCAAGAAGTGGCTCATTCCTGAACCAAGTACGGGCAATGTCGAACAACTGAAGTCCTACTGCCTCAACCTTCCGATCCTCAGCAAGATGGGACACCCTTATGAGACGCTCAATATCCTTGAGCCAATCATCAGCGTAGATGATGCCCTCCGTCCCTTTGAAGACCCGAGGTTCCAGCTTCTTGAAGTCCTGAATATTGCCCGGCCAAAGTTGGGCAACCTGCGGAACAACCTGTTGCTGGACCTGAACTCCTCTCTCTACTATGGTAAGGGCAAGCTGATGAGCACTCTCAATGTCCTGTCGCAACACGTCGGTCTGCCTCTGGTGTGCCTCTAACTGAGTCCTCTGAGCCTCCATTATCTCACAAAACAGTATAAATACCTGAGTCGTATTTGTCAATACAGAAGACGGAGGTGGAAGTCCCTCAGATAAAGCCGGAATAGTCCTCTGAGTTAGAGGTGGAACCCCGAACGCAGCTGATACGCCAATCACCGGAGAAGTGACTGGTGCAGGCCCTCGGAAAGTCGCAAATCTCTCAAAAACGGCTCCTCCCTGCTGTGATATAGTCTTAGGCGGTATCCTGAGGCAAAGTGAAAGGAAAGAATCAATATGGCACATGATATAAGGCATTCAAAGAAGGAAAGTTAAAGATCAATTATCAAATTCAAGGAAGAACAGTTGAAATGAATCAATAGAGTTTTTTCTAGATGTGATTGAGTATTCTCAGCCTATAGCCTATATCCTATATCCTAAAACAGGTTCGTAATAGCACTCAAATAAGAGCACCACTACGAATCGCACTAATTGCGACCTCGAAGACCTGTATGGGCCACCACTAAAATGTGTCACAACCCGCACCAGGTATAGGGATGCAAGTAGTGAACAACGCCCAGCCTACGCCGCAGCATCGGTGGTAGAACGCTGTTTGGGTAAACTATCTATCTAATAATCAAGATATAATATGCCACCAATGTAAATGAATATACTCAATCACAGATCTATACATGGAATAAGCACGAATATGATAAAAGAATAGAATAGTCACAAATATAACTCATGAGACAAAATAATATCCAATGAGTCAGAGAAATACTAATAACAATGCTGGAGACAAATCCAGTACAAAAGAAAACTAACTACTAAGCTACGAGTCCTGGGTCGTTTGTCTCAGTCGGGATGAGACCCTCTTGAGCCAAGGTCTCTGGCTCTAAGCCAACCACGTCCTGAGGTCCGTAGTGAGTGGGGTAGCACTCCTCATTGTCATATGGGAAAAATATATCCTGTCAGGAAAGGAGTAAAGTAAATCTCTAACAGCAGTTCTAATAAATGATATAAACTATGTAACAGTAAATAGATATGAATATACAAGATATAAGAGATATGTAATAAAAGAAATACTAGAAATAAATACGAGAATGAGCAATATAGAAATGAATAAAAAATGCTAATGACTAAGTGAGTGAGTACCAGATTTAACATGTGATCGACTTGAAAACTTGATACAAAAATTATGGTCTGGTTAATCATACGTGCGGTGTATGATTAACACTATTCAATGAACAAGACATGATACAAGGAGGGTATGATCACATATATATACTACATACTCCCCGCTCCCAACATGTATAGTGGATCCAGCCATGGTACGTTATGATACAGGATTCTCTGGGTAGGTAGCAAGTCTCCCCAAGAATTAGTGTCTGTACATGTACAAGATGAACAAGAAAATAAGACTTCCACAAGATACACCATACATACCAAGGAATAACATCTCATGACGAGATCCGGATATACTAATCCGTGTAACCATCGTGTCAAAAAATCAAGGATATCTATACTAGATACATGAGACATTGAGGATATCATAAAGGAGAAACTATCAGAGAATATACTCGCCTGAAATCTGGTGAACAGTATCAAAGATGTCCAGTATGGTGCCTCGAAGACCCAAATATGGAATATTATATCGATACAAGGTTTTGGAATGAAAATAAGTTAAACTAGTCAACTTCTAGGTCATAAAGTCAATTCTAAGTCAAAATAGTCAAACTAGGTCAACTATAGGTCAAACTAGTCAAACTTGGTCAAATTAGCTATTTTTAGGTTGTATGAGTCTATCTCTAAGATATTGGGTCCATACACTGTGTAACTAGGCCATACTAGCTATACTAAGATACTAGAAATCCAACAAGATACCGTATCCTAAGATACACAATTAATTAGATAGAAAAATATCATAATATATATATACAAGACAGTATATAATATTCCTAACTAAACTAATGCTAAGTTGATACCTTGGCTTTGAACCAATACGGTATCACACCACTATACACTCATCTTGATACTCAAACCCAAATACCTTGAGTATCCATCAATACCTTGACATTACCTTGGTATCACAAGGTAATGTGAATTCTAATATATAACTAACTACCCAAAACTCTAAACTATAACTAACATGCATTTAACTTATGACAAACCTACTAACTACCTACTAACTTACCAATACATACATACATACATACATACATACATACATACATACATACATATCACTAACTAGTACACAAGTATATATCTAAATACTAGATAACAATATGTACATATGTATATATAAAACTATAACAAGTAACTAACTAGCTAAACTACTAACACACACACACACACACACACACACACACACACACACACATATATATATATATATATATATATATATAACACTCTCACACATATAACATAGATATACATATTAATATATATACATACATATATACATAACACTTAGAGATACATATCTATATCTCTATATATATACATATCTATATATACATATATAAACATACACACATACATATATACAACTCTCTATGTGTATATATAATCACCTTCATATATATATATATATATATATATATATATATATATATATATATATATATATATATATATATATATATATATATATCCACAAATCACACACACACACACACACACACACACACACACACACATACACACACACACACACACATATATATATATATATATATATATATATATATATATATAAACCAATCACCATAAATGAACATAGCATAACACATATCGATAAATATACAAATATATCATATAACAATAATAAATATAATATTCTAATAGCTATTACTAAGGCAACTTAAATTTTAAATGCAATGAAACAAACACGTGGAGTGCTTCGCACCCGTATCACACTAGATCTATGATACGCTTGCGATACGAGTCCACCACACCACCAAACATACCCCAAAGGACACAAGAAAGTCTAAAATAATAATTATAAACAATATGAAGAGCTAAATACACATCTACATGTCCGTGTCAAAATATGACATGCTCAAACCACCGTGTCGGAAGAAAACCCCCAAATCAACCCGTATCTCTAAATTGTCGGGATACGGCCTACACGTATCCAATTATGGATACGACACTAGCTACACACAATCAAACATATGCCAATTTGGTCTAATTGACCAATTGACAAACAAAGATGTGTCAATCTCGAAATTCTTCCAAAATTGACACAAAATAACATATAACTTTCTCCATAGACCTCCTATGAACCTAATTTTAATTCCTATGGGTAGCCTTAGCATATAGGGTAGTTCCTAATGATTAAAACATCGATTTAGAGTCTAATTAAAAGGAAAAAAAATTAAATTATACCTATTGGGGGATAGATTTCCAATGAAACTTTCAAATTGGGTGAAAAGAGCCTTCAACTTGTAGATCCTTGCTTCCTCCTTGTAGATCCCCCAATTTTATCAAGGTCGGCCACTATTTCCCCTCCCTAATCTACTATGTAAAGTCTAAAATACCCCTTGGGTCATCTCATGAAGAAATAATTAAGGAAGGAAGGTTCTAATCTAATTGGTTTAACTTAATTAATCATCCTCCTAATGATTGGGCTTCTTATTGGGCTCAATTCTAACTAGAATTAAATGTTGGTCCATGGATCTAATCTAAAATAGTTAGGTCCACTAACATAAATTCAAAATAAACTAACATCTAACAATAAATAAATAATATAATAAATAAATATACAATATGTACAATATTTAATTAATTATGAAATGACCAAAATATTCTTTCCTAGAAAATGTGGTAGTGACACGACCTGGTCAATGAGTTCTAAATATGGAAACATATGTCATGTCTAAAAAAGATTAAATTTTTATATGTTAAAAATAATTAGATTTAGGATTAGATTATTTTTTTCTATGTGGATACATATCTTCTCTACTACTTCTATCAGGATATCTCCTCTCCTACTCCTATCAGGATATATATATATATATATATATATATATATATATATATATATATATATATATATATATATATATATATATATATATATATATATATATATATATAGTTGTATGACTTTTAACATCATCCATTATTAAAATCAATATTGTTGATTTGTTTTATGGTATCAGAGCCTGGGATTTTCTAATCCTAGAATTCCTTCAGACAATCTCCGCTGTACGGTTCGTCAACACCATCGCGTCATCATTCATTAGCCGTTAAAGAATAATCCAGACGAACTTCTTCTCCCTCCTCCTTCTTGCTTGCTGATTAGGTGATTGGACAACATCTCCCACTTCAAATCTCTTGTTTCACGTGGAGCTCATGCAATTGGTTTAATAGAAAGAAGGTTATGTGATATTTTTTCATCTAAACCAAAGCATCAGAAGTTTGGTTTCATCTACACCAAAGCAACGGTATTTCTTTCTTTGCCATCTTACTTATTTGCGTAAAGGAGGTTCTGTGGTATCTTTTTTTATTTTTGATTTGTAACAAAAAAAATCAAAAAATCAAAAAAATCAAAAACAAATAAAATAATGCGATCCCTATGCACCTATTGCAGGAAGCATGGTCATTATGCTATCAACTGTTCTACTCGTCACCGGTCTACTCCGACTTGTTCTTATTTCCATAAGCTTGGAAAATTAGTGGATAATTATTTTTACCAAAGTTGACTTGATCCTCTCTACCAAAGTTGACTGTATCTGAAGACTGACTAACACTCCCGTCTCTTGAGGTAACACCACCTCGATGTCCATCTCTTGAAGATCCTCTATAATATGTTTCTGAGTTGTCAAGATGAATGTGCTGCCTCTTCTACTTAGATCATATGCCACAACATTTTTCTTGCTTGGATGATACCGAAGTGCTACATCGTAATCACCAAACAATTCAAGCCACTTCCTCTGTTTCATGTTCAAGTCCTTCTGAGTGAATATGTACTTCAGAATTCGTTGATCTGTGAATATCTCCACCCAATCTCCATATAGGTAATACTTCCATAACTTGAGAACAAATACTACTGCTACAAACTCCAAATTATGTGTTGGATAATTTTTCTCATGATCTCGAAGCTGCCAAGACATGTAAGCTATCACACTCCCATGTTGCATTAACATACACCCGAGTCCTTTTATAGATGTGTCATAATAAACTGTGAATCCTCCTGATCCTACTGAAAGTATAAGGATCGGTACTTATATCAACTTCTCTTTCAACTTCTCGTAAGCTGCTTGGCACTATGCGTCCAAACAAACTTTACCTCCTTGCAGGTCAGACGAGTCAATGGTACTGAAATTCGTATAAAGTATGCCACGAACCTCCGATAATATTTCGCTAATCCAAAAAAACTTTGTACTTCTGCTACTGTCTTCGGGACTGGCCAGTTCTCTACTGCTTCAACCTTCTTGGGGTCCACTGATACTCCTGCCTCTGAGATGATGTGGCCCAAGAATAACACATGATCTAGCCAGAACTCGTACTTAGTGAGTTTAGCATATAACCGATGCTCCCTCAAACTTGCAACACCTTCCGAAAATGTTCTTCATGCTCTTATTCACTGTTACTTCATTCAAATGCCTATAGTCGATACGTAATAGTGTCGACACATCTTTATTCTTTACTAGAACTACTGATGCTCCCCATGGTGATCCACTAGCTCGAATAAACTTTTTCGCATTCAGTTCTTCCACATGTTGATATAGCTGGTTGAGTTCCATTGGTGACATCTGATAGACTTTGTTAAAAATTGGTTATGCTTCTTGCTTCAGCTCTATGCAAAACTCCACTTCCCTTACTGGGGGTAATCCTGGAACCCCTTTCGAAAATACGTCAAGAAATTCTTCAATCACTCAGGAAAACTGATCTTCAACTCCTGCTACTACTGCAATGCCACTTTCATGCTGGTCCACCATCGTTCTGTTAAAGATAAACTCTTCTCTGTCTGGGATGTTAAACAACACTCTACCCCTACGAAAATCTATCGTCGCATGACTATCTCTCAACCAGTCCATGACTAAAATAACATCGAAGTTATCCATAGGAAAGTCGATCAACCTTCAGGTAATAAATGCCCGCACACTACGATTGGACATGTTAAACATACTCTACAGACTCCTAAGAGAATATTACCAGTGAGTATATTCAGCCTCACTGTCAATGTCTCAAACTCCAATCCAATACGTATCGCAAATAGTGCACATACAAATGAATAGGATGCTCCTGAATCAAATAATGCTATGGTAGGAAAAGATATAACGAGAATGTTATATGCCACCACGTCACCTGATGCCAAGGCCTCCTCCAGAGATAGGGTAAAATCTTGCCCTTGGCTTTGCTGTGCTCCTGGTTGCTACCTTCCTTGAATACAAAGTTGTGGCCTATGCTGTCCATACTACTGATTTCTCTGTTGGTTGTACATCTGAGTTTGCATCGGCAATGGACGCTGAGCCAATGTACCGATTGTCAATGCTGGCCCCCTATACTGAGCTGCCCCTGGGGCAGATAATGTTAACCGTTGTGCCGGTCCTTTAATCGTCCGCATCATCAGAAAATTGGCAATCCGATGATCTATTCTACCACATCGCACAACCCTTGTTCTGCCCTACACACATCTCGCTTATGACCTCCCTTGCCATAATACGTACATCCGACTGAGGCTCCTAATCGCTGTTGCTGCTGCTGTCTCAACTGATTTGGCTGAACTGGTGTTGTTGTTGCTAATGCCACTGGCCTCCTTGGCGTTGTATCATGAATGCAAATGCCAGGAGATGGTGCTGACTTCTGCTGTGCTGGTCCTCCTTCTCCGTTCTGTACATGAGACCTCTTTTGGCCTTCCGTCATTGAAGCTAACCTCTGCATCTTCAGCTCATGTCGCTTAGATGCGATCAATACTTTATCGAAAGGTTAGTAGTTATGGCCTTCTAACAGTTGCTGAATTTTCAGACAAAGTCTGTACTGGAACCTCATCGCCCTTTCCTGTTCAGTTGCTACCATCGTCGGAGAAAATTTGCTAATCTTGCAGAACTCTGATGCGTAGCCATCTACTATCCTTCTAGACTGCTTGAGGCTGATAAACCTCTGTTGTAGCTCATATTGTGTTACCACTCCGAAATATATAACCCTGAAACGGGCCCTTGTAGAAGCATAAAAAATGTACCTCAGATAGATAGCACAGTTTTCTACAAATAAACTCAACAAGTTGAAGAATGGCGCACTCTCTACTTGTTCCAGAAGAAAGACGCACATTTTTTTACTTTGGCGCACTTTTCCTTAATTTCAGAGGATGGCGCACTATTCAGAGAGTAAAAAAGTGCTACACTTTCTTAATATTATGAAAGATGGCGCACAAACGATCTTCTCTCTCTCAATATTTAATGCAGCAGACTGACAGCTGACAGATACATAAATCGAAGAGTCAGAGGTCATCATTACAGCAGAGCTACAATACGTAGACCTAGATTATCGTTTAGCGACCCAACCGCAGTGCCAATCTCTTCAAAAATATGCCGTAGTGCCAATCTCTTTAAAAGGGTACCGCAGTGCCATTTTCTTCAAAAGTGCGCCACAGTGCCAACTCTTCAAAAGTGCGCCGCAATGCTATTTTCTTCAAAAGTGCGCCGCAGTGTCAATCTCTTCAAAAATGTGCCGCAATGCTATTCTCTTCAAAAGTGCGTCGCAGTGCCAATCTCTTCAAAAGTGCACCGCTGTTATTTCTTCAAAACTATGCTGCAGTGCCATTTTCTTTAAAAGTGTGCCGCATTGTCCTTTTTTTCAAAAGTGCGCCATAGTGCCATTCCTTCAAAAGTGCGCTACAGTGCCAACTACCTCAAAAATGTGTCGCAGTGCCAATCTTACTAAAAATGCGCCAGTCTCCAAACGACTTCTAAAGTGCGCATACGATCTTAACCGACAGTGAGCAGTTATAAATACGTGTCTTACATGCCGTACTTCTCGTGAAAGGTATACAAATAATTATCCTCCATGACCCATGCTTTCCTCGTATAGGAAGCTACGTGTCAAGCAGGCAGCGAGTTGTGCACCCACTTATGCAGAATGTGGGGTGTTAATCCACCAAACGTGCGCGTATAATGGTAAAACAGTGTTGACTGTCCATAGTGCGTGCACCCTCTCATAACCGCGCCTAAACTCTATAAATAGAGGGACACAAGCAACGGCTACCTGGAGAATACACACAGAGAGGAGCACATATAAATAGATAGAGAGAAATGGGCTAGAATTTTTAAGTCTTTGAAAATCAAGAGCAGAGCGAGAGAAATAGAAGCTTCTCGTGCCGTTGTGCCAGAGCTTTCTTATTGTTCAACTCTCCAAGTTGTTCGTAGTATTCCCTATATTTCTTCGTCTTCGTGTAAAGTTCCCATCGTGGTATGCATTTCTTTATCGTAGAGTGGTCCGAGGAGTAAAGTAATCATCCGTAGATCAGATCTCTACAACTATACTTCTCCAGAATCAATTGTACTTAGATTCCTGTTTAGTATCTTTTTTTACTTTTCTTTATTTTCAACAGTTTGTAACACAAAATTTTCTTATAAACTTTTTCTCGCAAACAAGATGGCGACTCTGTTGGGGACTTCCTTCTACTCTGACGAGAAGGTGATAGCTCAACTCGACCCCGCTTCGGTCGGCTCGATGCAGAAGACCTTGGTCATGAAGTTCGAACAACAGAAATATCAAAAAATTCTCTATTCTGGGGGTAGTGCTCACCCCTCATCCGAACTCAAGTGAGGTAAACTAGCAAAATGTGGGTGCCCAAATCTCGTTATGTATATCCCGAAGTTGCTGCCAATAGGGGAAAGAGCATTATGATTGATGAGAGTTCCCCTGTCAATTCTGTTCAGATCAATGACTTGGTGGACAATTCTCTTACAGTAAACAAGGGATACAATTCTCGTAACTCGTACAATTTCAAGCAAAGGGTGATCCACACCCAAGCTTCTAAATTCTTTGTGTTAAACAAGGGATATAATTTATGCAACTTGCACAATTTTAAGCAAAGGATGATCCACACCCAAGCTCCTCAGCCCGCGCATATTCGTTATAATATTTGAGGCAAGCAAGGCATGGACACCGCTGTCCAAACCAACTAGCGCACAAATGAAATATTGGTCAGGGAGAATCATTCTCATAACATCTTGATTATGCATACAATGGAGTGAAAATTATGCGCCACTCGTGCGCCAGGTCAAGACCTCCGTACAAAATTAAATGCGTTTAGACAAACTGCGCCAACTTTGCCTGCGCAACAAAATGTGCGCCAAACAGGAGCAATATCTACACAACATGTTGATTGTGCGCGTGTGCACAAGCGGACTGTTAGAGACAACTTTCTCTCCTCCATGAAGAGAAAAAACTTGAGATATGAAGAATCACTTGTCAATCAAGCCAGCACATCACTCTATACACAAGGGACCAACAATGTGTACAGAAGATTCAATATATCTCATATAAAGAGGGGCCCTTTTGAGCAAAAACTTGAGATATGAAGAATCACTTGCCAATCAAGTCTGCCCTCTTCCTCCTCTTCTCTTTCCTCTTTTGATTTATGTGAGCTTATTGTAGAAAAACTTAAAGAGAGGGTCCCTTCTGATATTACAACGATGTTTTCTAATGAACATTGTTGCAATTGTCATAGAGTTTTAATCGAATATTGTTGTACATGAGCAAAACTGTTTGTGTTTGACCGATTGACTTATACTATGTCTCCTAAGCCTAAACATACAAATCAAGTTGACAACCAGGAGTACGATGATGAATCGCTCTTTGCTTCAGCATATATGACTTCGTATCTTCCCCGTGGTAGGAGACAATCAAGACGAAGTTCTTCAAGAACACCCAACCTGTAAAACCCCCTAATTTTAAATTATAATTTTTTAAATATTATATTTATTTATTTAATTTTTGAATTTCTTTAGATTATATTTTTAGTTAATTAGAAAATAAATTCTTGATTTAATTACTTTTATAAATACTTATTTAGAATTATTTCATAAAAACCATATATTTTTATTATTTATCATTGTTAAAGAATTATAAACTTTTTTTTAGAAGTTATTTGATGTGCATATATTTGTTTGGATTTTATACCTACATATATATATATATATATATATATATATATATATATATATATATATATATATATATATATATATATAAGTAGATATAAAAAAAAGAAAACAAAGAAACCAAAAACCTTAATCCGAAATAACCCAAACCCCAGACTCGCGCGCGGACTTGTGCCGCCCTCTCTCGCGAGCCCCCCTCTATATATATCTACACCTATCGAAACCCTAACCCTAATTCGAATGCCACCACCCGCGCCACCATCACTCCAACCCCATGTGCGCCCACGACCGCCGTAGCAACCGTGAGGATCCGCCGGCCGACGCTAAACCGGACTGTCCGCGCGCACTACAAGCCCCTAACCCCCAACTTATGGGTATAATTTCTCCCTCTTCGCACAATCATTTTTCGATCGGTTTATTCTGTTGTGTTCACAACATAACCATCTTGTAACTCCATCAATTAGTTTATCTTTAGTTAATTTGGAAGTGTGTGCAAGCCGAAATCAACCCATATCAGTAAAAAGTCTCCCGTATCAACGTTTCGTAAAACACCCTAGAAGTTTATGATCGCTCATTGGAATGTGAAAAAACTTATGCCAACGGATCCATGGTATCACGCTGGTCCTGTGACCCAAGTTTTACGCAATTCTGAGACAGTTGACCGAGCCGCCTATTCGCGGGCTCCACGGTTTGACTTAACGAGTGATTTTGTGATCGGCTAACTGGAATCCATAAATAGACATATTGTTGAGTTCGTATCATCATTTAAGATTTGTTTGACCTATAATCTATCATATTTATAGATTTTTACCCCTGACACGTAGTTCGGTGTAAAGTGGGCCCCCCTATGGACCCCGCTTTCATCCAAAAATACCGTTTTGCCCCTGTATCCAAATTAAGAGAAAGGGTAGAGTTTTTTGACTATCTCGCCAATTCTGGAGACATTGGTGATGTTTATTTCAGCATCCATAGATGTTCGTTCAGAGCCTGTTGTTTCTAATCCCTTGTGCTTGACGTCAAGACGCCTTTATTGCACAGATTATTTGTTAGGCAAGTATACCTTGCCATAATACTGTTTAGTTACATTCAATTGATACATATTTTTTTTTTCAATTATTTTTCTATATAAAATTGTGCATCCAAGCATAACTTGGGTGCAACGACGGCTGCGTCACCTTTTGTCACTTATTTAATATTTTGCAAGACGACCTAGTGTTAGGAGACCACCCCATGATGTTGAGGCATTCTTATGTTTCATTGGCCATGACACATTTTTTACACGAGTGTGATTCTCATGTAGGACACAGACTTGTGTGATAGGCTAGCCACCTGTACGTATGGGACATGCGACGAATAGGAAATAACTGCTGATAGAAATACATGCTAGAAGATTTGGCAGTTACTAGAGGTATCACCGTGGCATGGATATGACATGGATAGAGCATAGGGTGGGGAGAACAACAAGTAGGCATATGGGCTCCTTTACACTTTTCTTTTTGTAACCCGTACGCTTCGCCATAGATGCTTGGTCAGATGACCCTTATATTATATTATTTACAAGCGGCCTCTAACGATCGAAAGACGTTATATTTTTTAGGCCACTGATTCTCCAAGAGAGTCACGCCAATCCTATTTTTAGCCAGATAGCCCATACGTTGGAAAATTGTTCTCAAAAGTGTATTTCACATAGATGGTTAGGCGACCCTTTGGATGTTATTTTCAGTATATTATGGTATATACTTTTTGTATCTTGTTATGTCCCTCTAAGGACCTGGTCTACTTCTAGGTATAGACGAGCAGGATTATCCGCAGGAGTATGGATCCGGACCTGACGCATCATTCTCTGTTGAGGAGGTCTTACCTTCTGAGTACCAGTGATTACTTCATTATTGACGGATCCTTAGCTGCTATTTATTTATTGACATTTATTTTATTTTGGGGTTTTGATCTCCTCTATCATTTTAGTTTTTGATATAGTCGATGGATAGTGGATTTGTCTCCATCCGACTATTATTACATTTAGCTATTGATTTTGATATTCCTTTATGTGTGCTTGTGGATGAGATATAGATGCCTATGACTTATGTTGACAATATATGTTCCACTTATGAATTATTTATTCATATTATAGTGTATATGTGTGCTATAATTTTTTTAACATATTGGAGTTGTCATATACATACGGCTGGCATACTACTTATTTCTAGTCCTACGTATTTTGGGACTGGAACATGACATATTTTTGTGGTGGCCCATACAGGTCGAGATATATTATCTCGGTTACGTTACTATACCAAAAAACCCTGCAAATAGGATTAGAAAATAGGATCTCATCCACACTTGACTATAACTCACTTTCTTCCAACCTGTCCTATCTAAATGCTTGCATCCTGCTTAATTCATGTACTCTTCCTAATCTTTCGTCCATATCTTACAGAGAGATAAATTTGCGTAGCAGACGTACCACCACCGGGGATGACACGTCTCCAGGGTTCAACAGACAATCACTAGGAGAGGCCTCAACGACTCATCGACGTCCAGGACCAGGTAGATTTACTGACAATCTGGTACCACCAGCTCCTTCCACTGTGCCTAATAGGGCTTTTTCAGCTTCACCAGCACTGCCTAACGGCCAGACACAACTGTTCTAATTCTTTTATATATTGATGCAGGAACAAAGACAACAGGCTATCGCCCTGGCTGCCGAGCAGAGGCAGCAAGCAGTAGAGAAGAGGCGGGAAGCCGCCAAAATAAGACAGGGATTCTTGGCAGCACTTGAGAGGTTGGCTGCACCAGCACCCACACTAGCTCAAGCACTAGTCCCAGTACCATAAGCGCATGTTAGTTCAGTAAAAGATTTTGTACAAATGGTTCATAAGCTGTATAAAGGCATTGAGAGCCCAGGGTAGACCATAACCTGGATAACCAGCACCGAGAAGCTATTAGAGGTGTCACAATGGCCTACGGATTTATGGATGAAAGGCGTGAGGACCCAACTAGAAGGAAACACTCATTACTGGTGGGAATCAATAGAGCACCGGTTGGGTACACGCCATACTTGGGAGCAGTTTTTAGAGTACTTTGAGAAAAAATACTTTTCGGCCACCATGAAGGATGCATTGTACAATCATTTCCTCTATCTTGAGCAGGGGAACAAGATGGTCGATGAGTACGATGTGGAGTTCAGCCGCCTCAATAGATATGGCATTGTTCTGAAACCCAATGACTTGGAGAAAGCTAAAAGATTTTATCACGGGCTGACTCAAGAACTCCAGCACTATAACAGCTCACAGTCCCGGATCTCTTATGCCGAGTTATTGACAGAGGCTAGGATCCAGGAGGCCATCAGCATGAGAAAAAGAAATTAACAGAGAATTCAGCAAGGACTAGCAAAGACGCAAAAAAGAGGGCCCATCAGACGCCCTTTGGCACATCAGCAGCCACAACAACAACAGAGAGAAGGACTGTACCAGATTCAGGAGAAGCCCCATTGCAATTACTGTGGGAAGCGCAGACACATTATGAGGGATTGTCGGCTTCGCTTAGGGCAGTGTATAAGATGTGGTTCTGGGCAACATATGGCTAGAGACTGTCTGGTGCAGCAGGCCTTGGTGTTTCCACAGCCGACGCAGAGGCCAGCACTTCCAGCACCGAGTCCAGCTTAGCCGATGACAAGCCAGGAGCACCAGGAGCGGGAGCACCTCGACCCCCAGCAGGAGGAGGATTCCAGCGGGGACCACCGTTACCTACTCTGGAGGATCAGTTCGCCAGGGCCATGTCACAGGGACTACCTTACAGGACTGGACAGGCTTTTACTTTGGAGATGGAAGACACAGAGCAGGAGATTAATGTTATGGCAGGTATTACCCTTGTTTATGCTTTTTCTGCTGTGACATTATTTGATACGGGAGCCACACACTCATCCATATCTTCTAGTTTTGTTACCATGCATAATATTGCCACTATACCTTTGCCTAGTTGCGTTAGAATTTTACTGGGGAGGAGTTGTACATGTTAGCCGCGTCTGTAGATTTTGTCCTGTAGTGATTCGCGGCAGAGAGATGAAGGCTCGACTCTTAATCTTTTCCTTGCCAAACTTTGATATTTTTCTTGGGATGGACTAGCTAAGCAAGTACCACGCTTTCTTCGACTGCTACGGAGGAAACATTCTCTTTAAGGTACCAGGCCAGCCGGAGCTCGAGTTTGCATGAGGATCCACAAAGGTTCTTGATGGTGTTCAGATGGCATTGTACGACGTTATTTATCATCCTATCATTTCAGAGTTTGAGAAAGTCTTTCCAGAGGATATTCCAGGACTACCTCCGGACAGAGATGTGGAATTCTTGATTGAGTTAACCCCAGAAGAAACCCCCATAGTGTCGCATGTTTACAGATTGGCAAAGAAGGAGATGGATGAGCTAAAGGCGCAGTTGAAGGAGTTAGAAGAGAAAGACTTCATCCGACCGAGTGCATCACCCTGGGGCACCCTAGTGTTATTTGAACCCAAGAAGGATGGGTCAGTGTGCATGTGCATTGGCTACAGGGCCTTGAATACTGTGACGGTAAAGATAAGTACCCTCTGCCACGCATTGATGACTTATTTGATCAGATTAGTGTATCTTAGGTGTTCTCGAAGATAGGCTTGAGATTAGGATATCACCAAGTGAAGGTGCGAAAGCAGAACATTCTGAAGATCGCATTCAGGATGAGATATGGACACTAGGAGTTTTTAGTCATGCCATTTTGATTGACCAATGGTCCAGCTGTCTTTATGGATTTGATGAATCGAGTCTTCCAACAGTATTTGGACCAGTTCGTGGTTGTCTTTGTAGATGACATCCTTGTCTATTCGAAGAGCCACGAGGAGCATGAGAAGCACCTATGGATTGTCTTAGAGACATTGATGAGAGAGCGGTTGTATGCGAAGCTTAGCAAATATGACTTCTTTTTGGATAAGGTCTCTTTTCTTGGATATCACTGGAGATGGTATTTTCATAGATCCGGAGAAAATCTCAGCAGTTGAGATATGGCCCATTCCTAAGTCGGCATCGGAGGTAAGGAGTTTTCTTGGACTTATGGGATATTACCGTCGGTTCATGAAAACTACAAGAGGATAGCAGATCCTATGACTCGGTTGACGTGCAAGGATCGAGAGTTCATATGGACGGATGAGTGTCAAGCCACTTTTGAGGAGTTGAAGAAGCGATTGACTAGAGCACCAGTGTTGACCATTCCATCAAGATTAGGAGGCTACGTGATCTACAATGACGAGTACGAAAAAGGCTTGGGATTGGTATTAATGCAGCATGGAAAGGTGATTACGTATGCATCTAGACAGTTGAGAGTACATGAGAAGAATTATCCAACTCTTGACTTGGAGCTTGCACCCGTTATTTTTGCCTTGAAGCTATAGAGACATTACTTATATGGGAAATGAGTGGAGATCTATACTGACCATAAGAGCCTCAAGTATATCTTCACGCAGAAGGAGCTGAATATGAGATAACGTCGGTGGCTTCAGTTGATGAAGGACTTCGAGATAGAGCTGCATTATCACCCAGGCAAGGCTAACATGGTAGAAGATGCTTTAAGCCGAAAGCTTACGATGCTATTATTGACGACACGGAGGGAGTTACTGGAGGACTTGCAAGAGCTTGACATAGAGGTTGTATTACCCGGATCAGACGGGACACTAGTCAACTTACAAGTGCAGTCATCGCTAGTAGAGAGGATGAAGGCAGCTTTGCATTGGGCCGAGCTTGTCATAACAAGAGCAACCCGTAGAGATTCTTGATCGTTGGGAGAATGTGTTGAGGAATCAGTCTATTCCCTTGGTCCGCGTGGTATGGAGACATCACTCGCCAGGAGAATCCACTTGGGAGCGCAAGGATGACTTGCGCAAACATTTTTCGTACCTGTTCGAAGATCAAGGTATGATTTTACTTTGTTCTTTTGTACCATATAATATTCTCGTTTCCCTATCGTGTTTTAGTTTTAATTTTGAGAACAAAATTCTTGTAAGTTGGGTAGAATATAAAATCCCCTAATTTTAAATTATAATTTTTAAATATTATATTTATTTATTTAATTATTGATTTTCTTTAGATTATTTTCTTAGTTAATTAGAAAATAAATTCTTGATTTAATTACATATATAAATACTTATTTAGAATTATTTCACAAAACCATATATTTTTATTATTTATCTTTGTTAATGAATTATAAACTTTTTTTTAGAAGTTATTTCATATGCATATATTTGTTTAGATTTTATACCTACCTATATATATATATATATATATATATATATATATATATATATATATATATATATATATATATATATATATATATATATATATATATATATGTAAGTAGTTATAAAAAAAAAGAAAACAAAGAAACCCAAAACCTTAATCCTAAATAACCCAAACCCCAGACCCGCGCGCGGACTTGTGCTGCCCCCTCTCGCGAGCCCCCCTCTATATATATCTACACTTATCGAAATCCTAACCCTAATTCGAACACCACCACCCTCGCTACAATCACTCCGACCCCTCGCAGGCCTATGACCGCCGCAGCAACCGCGAGGATCAGCCGGCCGACTCCAAACCGGACTGTCTGCGCGCACGGCAGGCCCTTAACCCCCCAACTTGCGGGTATGATTTCTCCCTTTTCGCATAATCATTTTTTGATCGGTTTATTTTGTTGTGTTCACAACATAACCATCTAATAACTCCAATAATTAGTTTAACTTTAGTTGATTCGAAAATAGGGTAAAAAATGACTCAAAGTCGAGGAAAAAGCGGCATTTTCAACAGTCCAAAACTGTCCAAAATACCCATATTTTTACCCGGTTTTCTTCCAAACCATGCAATATATTAAAAATCTACTTGAATAGATTTTTAGACAACATAAAAAGAATTAAAATTCTTCTTTTAGTTTTTATTAGTTTGCTTTATTTGCCAAGTTATTTCAGCTAGAAGTTGACCAAAAATCTGTTTTATAAAACCCAAAAATTTGTCATATGGAGTGCGCCATGCCTAACTGGACCACTTCATCACTTACCAGTTGCACAAAAAGGCGCTTATGGTATTTTCTGACATGTGAGATTTCGTGGAAGTTGATTTGGACGTGTGTGCACGCCGGAATCAACCCGTATCCGTAAAAAGTCTATCGTATCGATGTTTTGTGAAACACCCTAGAATTTATGATCGCTCATCGGAATACGACAAAACTTATGCCAACGGATCTATGGCATCACGCTGGTCCTGTAACCAAAGTTTCACACGATTCTGAGACAGTTAATAGAGCCACCTATTCGCGGGCCCCACAGTTTGACTTAACGAGTGATTTTGTGATCGGCTCACCGAAATCTATAACTAGACATACCGTTGAGTTTGTATCATCGTTTAAGAATTATTTAACCTATAATCTATCCTATTTTGAGACTTTTACCTCTGACACACAGTTTGGTGCAAAGTGGGCCACCTTTGGAAGCTGCTTTGGCCCAGAATTATTATTTTGCCCCTGTGTCCAAATTGGAAGAAATTGTAGAGTTTTCTGACTATCTTGCTAATTTTGGAGATGTTTGTAATATTTATTTCAGTATCCGGAGACGTTCGTTTGGTGCCTGTAGTTTCTGCTCCCTTTTGCTTGACGTTAGGATGCCAATATTGCACAGATTGCTTGCCAGGCAAGTATACCTTGCCATAATACTGTTTAGTTACATTCAATTGATGCATATTTATTTTCTAATTTTTTTTCCATTTATTTTGCTATATAAAACTATGCGTCCAAGAATAACTTGGGTGCAAGGAAGGTTGCTATATAAAACTTGTCACTTATTTAATATTTTGCAAGATGACCTAGTGCTACGAGACCACCCCATGATATTAAGGCATTCTTATGTTTTATTGGCCGTGAAATATTTGTTACATAAGTGTGAGTCTCATGTAGGACACGTACTTGCATTATAAGATGGCCTCTTGTACGTATGGGACGTATGACGGATAGAAAAAAACTGCTGATAGAAATGCATACTAGGAGACTTTGCAGTTACTAGAGGTATCACCGTGGCATGGATATGACATGGATAGAGTATAGGGTGGTAAGAATAACAAGTAGGCATATGGGCTCCTTTACACTTTCTTTTTTGTAACCCGTATGCTCTGCTGGAGATTCGTGGTCAGATGACCCTTATATTATATTATTTACAGGCGGCCTCTGACGATCGAAAGACGTTAAGCTTTTTAGGCCACTGTTTCTCCGAGAGAGTCACGCCAATCCCATTTTTAGCCAAATAGTCCATACGTTGGAAAGTTGTTCTCAAAAGTGCATTTCACATAGACGGTTAGGCGGCCCTTTGGATGTTAGTTTTAGTATATTATGGCATATAATTTTTGTATCTTGTTACGTCTCTCTGAGGACCTGGTCCAATTCCAGGTATAGACCAACAGGATTATCCATAGGAGTATTGACCCAGGCCTGACGCATCATTCTCTGTTGAGGAGGTCTTACCTTCTGAGTACTAGTGATTAATTCATTGTTGATGGATCCTTAGCTGCTGTTTCTTTATTAACATTTATTTTATATTGGGGTTTTGATCTCCTCTATCATTTATTCCGGATTGGACCGGTGTCAGTGCCCCAGCGAGCGTCCCCTGGAACTAAGACCTTGTGCACAAGTTGTCCGTGATAAAGCGAAGTCTACTAAGTTATCAATCGAGGCAGTTTAAGGCAACACAAGCATGAGACAAGTAACAAGGCATGATCTATTTTGCATAGTCCCCCTGATCAGTTTATTGCATAGCAAGGTGTGTTTGTTATATAGCTCAATATAGAAGAAGTATATATATATATTCTATCTAGAATTGAAACATGATGAAAGAACATTCTAAATGAACTAGCATGCAACAAGGTAACCGTTCACAAGTTGATTAACAAGCAAAAGTAATCCAAGTCTATTTTATTTTATCTTGACATCTTTTAGTTATTATGGTATCGTTTGATCGAAATAATCAAGAAGGCAAGATTTTAGATGTGAAGACTTGGAAGAAGGGTCAACTAAATTGAATTATAGCCACTCACTAGTTGGTTGGAGAGAGGAAAGAAATGAGGTGCTTCAAGACTCCGCTCGCACGACGTCTACTACATGATCACCTACATTGTCACGAACAGATGACCAATACCTTTTCTCCTCTTTCCGAACTCAAAATAAAAATGTAGTTCAATGAATGAAAGTAATAAAATCTATCGAAACTGTTCAAGAAAATACAAATATGAAAACCAACTCAAAAGCACGAAAGCAACAAGGAGACAGCGAAAACTAGGCAAGAAAACTTGCAGCAGAGAGGTCCCTCTTGACTCTGTCGCTAAGTCCGTCCTTGGGCACGATCCACTAAATATGAAAATAGATTCCGAAGAAGCAAATCCATAACAAAAAAAAGATCTTGATTCCATATATCCCAATCGAATGATACCGAAAGTATTTCTTAGACTTGCTCCATGAAAAAGGTGGAATGGGGTGCCACATCCTAACCCATTATTAGGAAGTTTTATCCTCGAAACTTAGGAATAGAACCTACCACTCTAAAAAAATGAAGGAAACTTTTCCTTCATCTCAAACTCAAGCTCCCATATTGACTCTTCGACCGAATGATTTCTCCAACGCACGTGCACGAGAGGAACCGAACGACTTTGAAGAAGCTTCTCCTTTTGATCCAAGTTCCGCACAGGGTATTCAACATACGTCAAGTCCGCCTTCAATTCTAGTTGATCAATATCTACCACATGACTCAGATCATACACGTACTTCCTAGGCTATGAAATGTAGAAGATATCGTACACTTTAGATAATGACGGTGGCAGGGCAATTTAATATGTGACTGGGGCGACTCACTTAAGTATTTTGAACGGGCTGACGAATCTTGGGCTTAGCTTCCCTTTTGCTCCAAATTCGATAACTCCTCGCATGGGTGAGACTTTGAAAGATATACAATTGCCTTCTAAGAACTCAAGAGGTCGACAGTGCGCGTCTGAGTAACTCTTCTGACGGCCTTGTGCTACCTTCAGCCATTCGCGGATCAAATGGATCTTTTGGACGGTTTGTTCTACGAGCTCCGGGCCAAGAATTTATCGTTCACCAACTTTATCCTAACAGATAGGGGATCTACACATCCTCTCATACAAAGCCTCATACGGTGCCATTTGAATGCTAGATTGATAGCTATTATTGTATACAAATTCGGCTAATGGTAGATGCATGTCCCAACTTGACATCAAGTCCAAGGCGCAGAGTCGTAGCATGCCTTCAAGGATTTGGTTTACCCGCTTTGTTTGACCGTCTGTCTGAGGATGGTAGACGAAGCTAAACCTCAACTTCATCCCTTTTGCTGACTGAAGATTCTCCCAGAAGCGTGATAAGAATCGTCCATCTCGATTGGAGATAATGGATACGGGCACACCGTGGAGTTGAACGATCTCATAGAGGTAGATCTGTGCCAGACGATCGGCACTCGAAGTAACTTTGATAGGCAGAAAGTGAGCTGACTTGGTGAGTCGATCGATGATGACCCAGACGGTATCATTTTCCCGTTGCGTATTTAAAAAACCAACAATAAAATCCATCATTATGTGTTCTCATTTCTACTCCGGTATAGCAAGGTTCTGCATCCCTCCGTCCGGGTTCTGATGCTCGGCCTTTACTCGCTGACAAGCTATGCATTGCGACACAAACTGTGACAAATCCCTTGTTATGATGTGCCACCAAAATGTCGTACGGAGGTTTCGATACATCTTCATGCTTCCTGGATGTGAAGTATAACTTGCATAGTGGGCTTCAGTGAGTATCTATTTTCTGAGGTTTGCATCATTAGGAATACACAATCTTCCCTTTACCCGCATTATTCTATCCATGCTCACTACAAATTCGGTCACATTTCCTGTTGAGATAAGATTACGCATCTTCTCTAGGAATATGTCGTCCTTCCAAGCAGAATTAACTTTCTCTAATAGGTCCAATTCAAGGCGCTACTAAGCCACCTGTGCCCCCTTTTTCTATCTAATTCAGAGTATAATGCCTAAACTTTTGAGATCCCTTCATAGCCTGTCATCAATGCCTAAGCTCCCAAGAAATACTTGACTTAGTGCATCAGCTACAATATTGTCCTTGTCCGGTGTATATCTGATCATCAAGTCAAAGTCGCTAAGGAGTTCAATCCAACGTCGTTGCCATAAATTTAGATCATTTTGAGTATAGAGGTACTTGAGGCTTTTTTGATTCGTAAAGATGTCACACGGTATGCCATAGAGGTAATGCCGCCATAACTTTAATGCGAGCACTATTGCTGCCAGTTCCAGATCGTGCATTAGATAGTTCCTTTTGTGAAGCTTTAACTGTCTCAACGCAAAGGCTATCACCTTGTCCCTCTGGATAAGGAAACATTCCAAACCCTTTCCTGAAGCATCTCTATAAATCTTAAAATCATCGGGCCCATCCGGAAGAGTAAGAATCGGTACCGAGATGAGTCGTTGATTTAATTCCAAAAATAAAGCTTCACAGTCGTTCGACAATGCGAACGTTACTCCTTTCTGAGTGAGATGAGTCAGAGGTGAAGTGATCCTTGAAAAATTATTTATGAATCTCCTGTAGTAGCCTGCTAGACCAAGGAAGCTCCGAATGTCGCTAGCCGACTCAGGTCTCTTCCACTCCACGATAGCTTTAACTTTCTTTGGGATGACTGATATGCCCTCCGCAGAAATGATGTGCCCGAGGAAAGATATGATGTCCAACAAGAATTCACACTTACTTAGCTTCGCGAACAACTTATTATCTCAAAGATTTTGAAGCACCATCCGCAGGTGTCCTACATGTTCATCCTTATTCTTCGAGTACACTAAGATGTCATCTACGAATATCACCACAAACTTATCATGGAATGGTCGGAACATACGGTTCATCAAATTCATGAATGCGGCTGGAGAATTCTTCAGTCCGAACGATATGACAGAAAACTCATAGTGGCCATAGCGGATGCGAAATACTGACTTCGGCATGTCCTCTGGCTTGATCTTTAATTGGTGGTAGCCAGAACGAAGGTCTATCTTCGAAAATACCGATGTCCCTTGTAGCTGATCAAAGAGGTCATCGATCCTGGGAAGGGGATACTTGTTTCGAATTGTGACCTTATTTAGCTTCCAATAGTCTATACAGAGTCCCAATGTCCCATCTTTTCTTTCCACAAAAAGTACAGGCGCGTCCCAAGGAGACACGCTCGGTCAAATATATCTACGGTAAAGCAGTTATTGTATTTGGCACTTTAACTCTTTTAGTTCAGCAGGGGCCATTCGGTACAAGGCTTTGGAAATTGGTTGGGTATTTGGGAAGGTTTCGATAGTGAACTCGATTTCTCGGTCGGGTGGCATGCCAGGTAGTTCGCTCAGAAATACACCCGGGAATTCTGCCACAACGGAAGAAGAATCAATAATTGTAAAATCCCGCTGTGTGTCCTGAACCGACGCTAAATATACCTCGCATTCAGAGTGTAGCATCCGTCGTGCTAACATCGCAGAAATCATAATGCAGGTCTTTGATGCTTCTATCACCAGACCACTTGTGTAGCATAATTTGGCCTCTCCAGGTAGAAGGAAGATGACTCGTTTCTCTGCACATTCGATAGTTACCAAGCAAATGCCTAGCCAATTAATCCCCAAGATGATGTCGTAATTCCGAATATCTAGGACTAACACATCGAGTGACGGTTTCCTTCCTCCAATACATACGTGATCGCCCTGACATACTGAACGAACAGGTATCTTTGTGCCCGATGGGTGCTAACACTAAGGTCTAGATATAATGGCATCATTTCTATCTTGTTTTCTACGATAAAATTTATGGATATAAATCTATACGTAGCACCAAAATTAAAAAGCACATGAGCATGTATGTTATTAAAAAGCAATACACCTGACACAACGGTATCCGAAATGTGGGCCTCTTTCCATGTCAAAGTGTACACCCGGCCTTGATCTTGATGACGCTTTTACTGTGGCACGACTCGGTTGGCTTTAGGTGTTGTGTCATGATTTGGATGTTGAGGGCGAAGCTTAGAGGGGAGCGGACAATTACTAAGCTGATGGGTTGAATCACCATAACGGAGGCATGAATCGATCCTTCAGCGACAGTTATTTTTAGTGTGCCCTTGTCTGTTACAGTAGGTACAACGTTGACCTAGATTTTTTGTCGATGACCATCATTATTTGGACCCTTTAGAGCGGTCTTTTCTTCCGAGTTCCTAGGGCCCTTGTGATTGGAAGTATGAACAGCACCGGCAGCAACAGAAGGATACCACGGTTCAAAGGAAAGAGCATGATTGAGAAATTCTTGCATAGTCAGGTATTGGGGAACGACCACGTAAGCATGGATGGCAGGTCACAGGCCGCCTTCAAATCGTCTTGCTCGACTTGCCGCATCAGGTAGGTAGGAGCTTACAAATTTGGTGAGTCGATTAAATTCAGTGGAGTACTGCTTCACAGTCATATTGCCTTGTCGAAGCT
The DNA here is from genome assembly GCA_036927795.1 of Iris macrosiphon. Taxonomy (NCBI): domain Eukaryota; kingdom Viridiplantae; phylum Streptophyta; class Magnoliopsida; order Asparagales; family Iridaceae; genus Iris; species Iris macrosiphon. The sequence goes on along the minus strand of JAYESA010000006.1, from coordinate 162,416,997 downwards.
GCACGAAATTATTCTAATTTTGTCGACGTACGGGAGGGGGTATGAATACCTCCTCAAATACGCTATGCAAGGTAGCTCATGCGATCATCTCATCTTCTTCATCTACGGAGAGAGATCTTCGATGCATGTTCCACCAATCGTGCGTGTTCAAACGGAGCATTAGTTGGGCACACAAAACTCGCTTCTCCTTAGGTACCTCTAGCAATTTAAAGTGATCCTCAAGCTCTGCCAGCCAATCTAGAGCCAAACCAGATCTTCAGCCCTTTGAAAGACGTCTTGCAGATCTTCTTGAAGTCGGCAAAGTCGAAGGTAGTTACATCTTTCTTCTTTGGAGTTTAAGGTATTTTTACTTTAGGAGTGGGTTGCTCCATCGGTGCCGCTATTGTTGTTGCAGAATGGTTGGAGTCTATGGTCTGAAATATCTGCTGTAGGGCATCTACCTGCTTCTATTGGACTACAAATCGAGCTTCTAGATTGACTTTGAACTTGCTCTGTCGCTCTTCCGCTCGCTTCTCGGCTCGCTCATAGCGATCCTCATCCCTCTATTGGCTTGCTTTAAGCATCTACATTATTTACTCAATCGGATCGACAGGGGGCATGGCTTGCTGGCTTTCGGAACTCCTCGAGGTGCCAGAACTAATTTCCTGGGCTTGTACCTCTCCTTGTGCTAGCGCCGATGCTTGCGTTTGAGTCATTCCTTCAAAAGAAAGTAACTTGCATTAGGCTCATAATGTATTATAGACTTTTTAGATGCAACGCATCTCATTTTGTCCAAATGAGTTCAAGAGTTCGCATAGGAAATAGATCGTTGAAGAAACTTTTCCGATACGAGGGTCAAAGAAACTTGAAGCTGTGCTCTGATACCAATATATCATGTTCTATTTCCGTAGGATCGATAGTCGTCCCCCGGGCGTGATGTCGTGCGTGCCTAGGTTGCACAATGCACAAGGCCAAGATATTTTATATAATGAGAACATATTCAGAGTATGTAGATAATTGAACACAATATTAAAACTTGGAAAAGTTTTCTTTATTGATAATGAACATCTTTTACAAACTCTTGAATGAGTCAGATGGTTGCCGTACGGGCTTACAAAAGTGGATGCAAAATGAGATGGTCGTCTGGTACATTACATTATTTTACTATAACTTCAAAGCTATAGACAACTTCGGGCGAAGCTATCGCCTTTCCTCGGAACTACATAAGGTATGTGTACGAGCTCCTGGAACTTCAAAACATGCTTCAAGGGAACGAACACGACGTGCCGGTAGCTGGAATGGATTGGAAAGTCGCTTTAGCTTCTTGCAGGATCTCCTTGGTGCGGAGAATCTGTTACAACGAGGGTCAGTACCTCAAAATGTACTGGTGAATGCGAGCTAACCCAACTATACCAATCAACACGTTGTTTATGTGAAGCAAGCAAGTTATTATGTGGTCTTTCTATCTTGCCTTAATTCAAGTTACAAGCAAGCAATGGATATGGAAAATTATTTAAATAAATATGCCACCGCTCGGTGCCTTTTACCTGCCCGTCTGAACCACCTGCACAACACTTACCATGACCTTCACTGACACGAAGACATAGTTAGCTTGAACAGATAAATAAACAAGGGGATCATTGGCACGTTGGCATAGTGGACAAGTTATAGTCTCGGGATAGAATACCATATAACGCATGGAACAGGGGTATCACAGGCTATCTCATCCGAAGTAGGCGACTATCAGGGAGTTTTGTCCGGATCGGATCGGTGCCAGTGCCCCAGCTGTTTTCCATTTAAATCAAAAAAAATAAAAGAACTGTATTTAATTAACAAACTAAGAAAAAGTACAGAGAAGTCCTAGAAAATAATCTAAGTACAAATTTGTTTTCTAGGGGTGACGATGGAGGGTTAGGAGTGTAGCAACTGACTTTACTCTGTGGACGATCCGATACAGAAGCTCTTCTCTCTTGCTCGAGTGTAGATCCGTAGATAGCCAGCCCACTGTTTGGGGGAGGTACCCTGCTATTTATAGCCGCCCTAAGGACGTGCTTTAGATGTCGCATATGTTCTTGTTTGGTGTTTCATAGGGCCACTTCGATAGTATGCAGTTGTAACAGTAGTCGTATAATACGGGCAAGCCGCCATGTCAGTTTGGTTAAGATATTTTGTTGATGAGATCTCGGGGTCGTTCAAACTGTTGCGTGCATGACTTGTTCAGCTGAACACGTAGCCCAAAATAACTGTGCGAAGATCTCTTTGGTCGTAACAGAAAGATCCTGTGGATTAGGGGCCGCCTAGCAGTCTTGGCCGCATATGTGTTCTGGCCACATATTCTGACTGAGGCCGCATATCGTCGAGGCCACATCGTCATTGTGGCCGCATAGGCGTCATGGCCGTATATGAGCTCTCATCTGGATGTGGCCACATGATGATGAGGTCGCTTAAGATGGAGGACGTATAGGGGGAAACACATGGCATGGCACATCTGACGAAGTCATTAATGAGTTGATGTAACTTCTTTGTCTTTTCTTGAGCTATCATTTGCAAGAATTTTAAAATGTCTCAGCTTCATGATTGATGTGTTAGTTGCCTCGGTTATAGAGTAAAATTGAGCTTTTATGCGGCTCCTTACTCCCTATACAGATTTTATCTGGCCACATAGATGTTATTTATGCGACATGAGCTTTATTCGGCCTGTAGTATTTTATGCTTCTACAAAACCTCCTTCAAAGTTTCCAAAATGATAAGTTTGGAATACTTTGAATGACAAGCATGATTAAGCACTCTTGGCAACATAGTAGCAATGTGCCGCATATTTGTATTGCCTCACAGCACGTTCTACCAGGCTGTCAACTTATGAATAAGGAGATTTGGTTTGATCTTCGAGAAGATCTCTTGGGGTTCTGAATTATCAGTTGACACGGAGTCCGAGGAGTCACCATCAGCCTCTTGACATTTGCAGATCTAAGCGATGGGATTCGAATAACCACCATATTTATCCCCAACCGCATAGTCCTCAGCCTATATATAGGGGTAGATAGGAGAGAGAAAAGTCCTTCTTTCCTACTCTCATCTTCTTCATCCTTTTATTTTTACTGCTTTTCTGTTATGGCTTCCAAAGTCGTTCCCTCAGCACCCGCCGCCTCCAAGGGCAAGGGCAAGGCCAAGGCCAACAAGGGGAAGGGCCGCGCCGCTGCGGCGGACCCTCCATCTTTCCTCGCTGACGTTCCGCAGCCTGTCAAGTGTAGGTTGTCAAGGAAGACGATTTGAAGTTCTGAACACAGAGACACTTTTGCATAGTTGGACGCATGGATTCGTCTATGCGCCAACTTCTTATTGCCGCATGGTTGCTCAGTCGCATGACTACCTCTGCCGTATAACTGATCAACCCGCATGAACCATCATGCAACATGGTTTATTCGGCCGCATGGTTGACTATGCTGCATGATTTACTATGCCACATGTATACTGCAATCGCATGTTCTGCTCGACAGCATATGTACCTAGGTCGCATATGATGATTTTGATGATCTGACTGTGTTTCTTTGATTAATTTGCAGACATTGCCCACTACACCCTCAGACGAGCTGGTCCTGGGAAAAAACTTGCTACCCTTGAACATGAACTTTAGGGATTTGGCGGTGGACATCAGGACTCAGGTTGACACGGGTCTCCCTTCTGAACGCTAGCAGACGATCGCTGAGCAGACGCCTTCCTTCTTACTAAGACAGATAACTCGGGGGAGATTCCCGCTAAAGATGGGAAGAGTTTCTTTAAGAACTCGTACTTCCTTTTCGGGGATGCGTTGGAGTCTCCTCGGGTAGGGGAAATCAAGGAGGACTGGTCCTTTACTTTCTGTGGGACGGAGATGACGTTTTCATCCTTCGATCATCACTTGACTTTTTCGGACCTGAAGGTGATGATAGGTCCAAGGCAGATGGACTGGGAATTAACTCCTAAATCGAAGGGGGCCCCTCTGGGTAATGTCCAATACGAAACTGGATAGAGCAAAGGGGAATTTTATAGCGCTAAGAATTTGCCCTCTTACTCCTTAGTGGGATTGAAGCTCGGCCTTGTTAGCAGTGAACTGAGACCGAACATGAGCATATATGCAGTAGGCACCTTCCTCCATCAGGTTGCCAAGAAGGTTTCCTATCATATGGGATAGTAGCAGACTCTTAGTTGGGCCCACTATAATGAATCCTGGTATCACTTGATCCTGTGGATCATGAAGAAGTACGAGCAGGAGCTGATGGAAGTCGACTTATTCTTCACTGTAAGGGCCACGTGTTATGGACTGACCATTAACGGCCCTTATTCGTATATTTGATGGAGTTGTACAATTGTCTTACTGGGACCTTATTTACACCTGGTGGCGAGATGGGGTTGGCTTTGCATGAGATGCATGCCGCCTCCAAACTTCCTTCGGACGACGATCCCTATGAGGAGCATATCCCGAGCAACGAGAACCTCAGGGAGTTAGAGGCGAAGAACCTGAAAATCTGATGGTGTACCAGAAACTACCCTGTCACCACGGCATCTGTCAGCGAATGTCAAAGAAGAAGAAGTCGGCTGAGGGGTCTTCCGCCTATATTATGAATTGGACTCGCTACCTCTTTTTGGACCTGAAGGAATCTAAGAAAGTTCATGTTCGGATGTCGCAGACTGAACAGGGAGTGGCCTGTCTAATTTGGACACAACGAGAATTGATCGCGGGCAAGGAAGAAAAAGATGAGGGTTCCACTGGCAAGGAGGAAGAGGAACCCGTCAATGAGCTGACTACTCCGGAAGAGGAGCTTAGCTAATTCTACATGGACATGCACAAGTTGTCTGCCAAAGCCGTGTGGGCGGGATAATTGATGCTCTGGTTACATAATTGCATTGTCCCAGGCGGGTCTGGAACCATAGACAGGATAAGTCGTCCCCTCATTCTCCCGGTCGTGAATATGTTGCATCCATCGGGGGCTTCGCAACTTTGCCCAGAAGTTTGAGGATCATTCGTGCAAGGGACATGTTAACCTGATTTAGCTCTCCTATCATTATTTGATGTGTTGGGTTCTCCTGTACCGTAGTTCCCTGATGATCCCTGGGACTGATGATGACATGGTGGTGGCTAACGCCTAAATCCGCAAGTATCAGGGAATGGAGTGGAAATTTAACATAGTTCCCGCATGCAGGAGAGAGCCCTCATTTATGAACGGCTGGAGTTTCTTTTCGTCCGAGCTGTAGTTCATAGACGAGGAAAGGAACGTAGCCAATCAGCATGTTGGGGGCGCCTTAAAATTTGTCTGAGAGGCTCTTTCGTGGGCTTCAGGCCATTCGTCCCTCTCACCTAATATACCAAAACTGGGGCGAGGTTTCTTAGAGCCATATCTGCCAAGAGAAATTTTCTTGCCAGTTTGGCTACACCCAGTTCCTACTGGATCATCCGAGTGCTTCCCTTGTTTATGGTGGCAACATGCTAAACGAGGCCCAGTCCTGGAGTTATGACAATGCCACTGGCACTCTGGTCAGGTTTCGGTTGCCGATGACTGGGGAAGTACCAAGGATGGTGTATAGAGAAGAAAAGTACTATTGTACGGCCAATGCCCTACCGAGAAACTTTAATCCGGAGAGGAGCTACATTGAGGGTACCATGCTGATGCCTCCAGACGCGAAGGCATACCGAACAACCATGAAAGACAAGAGTATTGCTAAGTCCCTGCTTATGGAATTGGACCCCTAGAAAGATGAGATGATTTCTCCTTCTGACGACCCTCTTCCTGCTAAGTGCAAGGCAAAGTTTGACACACATCATGCTCGCTATTCGAAGAATGTGAGAACTGAGGATCCGGTACCGGGATCAAAGGCAAAGTTGAAGTCTTTCGCAAAGGAGACTGTGAGTAAGGAGGTAGTTCCTCTTGCATCGGGGGCCTCTGAAGCAGACCCTTCTTTGGATGCTATAGCGGTACCTGTAGAAACCCTTATTTTAAATTTATGCGGCCCTCTTTTTAAATATCTTTCCTCTGGTATGTTCGACCATTTGCTGGCTCAAGGAAAAGAGGACTGCCCTCGGCGAACGGCTGCCTTGGTGGTCTCATACAAAGAACCAAAAGAGGAGACCTCGTCAGAGTCTCATGTAGGTGCCTCAGAATGGGTACTTGAGTTCTTGGACACCACGATGTTTATGTGGGTGCCTCAGAACCAGTGTTTACGGCTTTGGAGGCTCAGGATGTGGGTGCTACTTTGGCGGCACAACTATATACTCCCTTGGAGCACATATTTATAGATGACATAGACGTCGTTGGAGAGCTATGATGACGCTAGGCGAGCTGCAACCTACGTCGTCCCCCGTTGGTATGTTATTATGTAACTTTACCCGATATGAGATATTCAGGATTCAGTTTCACATTCTCTGGACGAAGTTAATCATTGTGTGTTCTAGTCACGCAGGCGCTATTACTCCCCTACGGACAGTAAATATGCCTGTCGATGAGAGGATCTCGAAAGAAGGAGGGGGTGAGCTCATGAGGAAGAGTCCTAAACCTCCCTTTGGCTCTAGGGATGGCGAAAAATATCCGGCGACACCCTTTACGGAGGTCGTGACGGAGGAGGTTCCTGTGGCTACGGGTCCTTTTGGTGCGTTGGCTGCTCCCCTCCCTATGGTTATCGAACCAGCTGATGCTGGCACATCCTCGGACGTTAAACTTACAGAGGTCAAGATTTCTCGACTGCCGAGTTCCCAGATGCTTCTTTCAACTGGATGGCATATTGCAGAGGCTAAAGCCTCTTGATATTTCGCGGCTGCCATCCTGTTAACGGGGCCGTTTGTTGTTATAGTGCCTCCTCCATGGCCAACTATAGTCCCTACAGTTATGACTCCTTTACCTTTTGCTGACTTGGAAGAGGCCTCGAAGGATACTATTTAGAGCTTCTACATTCACCGAAAGAAGGGGTACAAACCGTCCTGGGACGAGGCAAGACCTTTACTTGGTCCAAGCACTGCGCCCAGAAACAAGCTGAGCTTTTGAGGACCCTTCCTGGTCATAAGAAGATGGCTGACCATTAAAGCCAAAATTTGGCAGAGGTGGAGCAGCGCCTGAATGAATTACATCCGGCGCAACAGATTGATCTGGTCACCATAGTGGAAGAGGAGTGTGAGTTCCTTCTGACGTCCATGGAGCAGGTTAAGACCGCTTATGCGCAGAACATGGAGGCCATGGAATAATACCTCAAGAATCTGGCCCTCAAGCATGACAAGTTGAATGATCGAGGGAAGGCTTATCTTGCTCGGGAGGACATTGCAACTCGTTCCATGGCTAGATCAACGAGAAAATTGTGGAACTTCAAGCCCAGCTCGTTGTCGTGGAGGGTAACCTTCAGGAGGCTCGTCGAGAGAGGCAGGCCATCTGCGAGTAAACTAGCAGGGTGGCCCAGTCTTTTGCTGCCCTGGAGAATACATTGAAGAGGCTAGAACAAGCATCCGGAGTACGCTCATCTTGATGATCATGTAGCTTTGGCTCAAGAGGCTGGGTGCAGAGTCAGAATGAAGATTGACGCTTCCAATGCTCGTCTCCAAAGGCATATAGAGGAATTGTGCACCAATGAGGAGCATCAGTAGTTTGGGTTTCATTTTCTAAAACTGTATTTAGTTCTTGTTTCAAGTTTATTTTACAGTTGGGAGATGGATAATCCCCTAAGTGTAGTTTGCTCTTTTTACCTTGGTAAAGTAAAATAAAAGCTTTTCATTTTGTTGAGATTGTCTAGCTGACTTCATTTGTATCCTGAGAGAGAAATGACCACTTCCTACACTTTATGTGTTGATAAACGCCTGACGTATTCACACCGTTGTGTCAGTCCGGGTCTCTAAGAGGATTAGGCTAAATCCTGGCAACCACATCTTGGGTTGTGTAGGAGCGAATCATCGTGTCTTGCGGAGTAGATAGTTACGACTTAGGAAGTGAGTCGTTGATCGCTCGCTTATAAGTGGCGAACGATCACGGGGCTTCTTATATCCATTTGTATTTTTGGCATGATGGCTTCTGGTAATGCTTAGAAGGAAACCAAAATATCTCTTTCGAAGGCTCTAGTTGCCTCTGATTCCCGCTCAGGCAAGTCTGAGCCGCCTTCCGTTGAGAAAATAGGAGAAACGTCTATTGTCCGGGTATGGAAGACAGACATCTTCCAGGAATCCTTTGAGCCCCCTGTTAATTCGAAGGCACAGGTTTTTATAGACGCTTCTCGTCAATTGTTTGCGTCCTCAAACGCTTGTTTCTTTCATTTTCTGGTAATGTACATCAATAATTTGGAGGACTCTTATTCCTCTTCTTCTTGACGTTTGTATTCTCTCTTTCTTTTTATTTTAATAAAATGAGAAATTACTTTTATTGCACATAATGATATTTGGGGTGTTTGTACTAGGAGTGAGATGGTCGTAGCACATCATTTATAGTTATTGTGGACATTCCAATAGAGAATTTTAGTTGACCTATTATCCTTTTGCGCAGTTGGGGTGCAAGTAATAGATTCGAAACAAACCCTATCAGAGGTAATATGGACGTGACATGTTTTATGGATAGTAAGGACATCATGCTGGGGGATTTGGTGGACCTATTACCCTTTTGCACACTTGGGGTGCGAGTAATAGATTCGGAACAAACCCTATCATAGGTAATATGGACCTAATAAATTTTGTAGACTTAGCACCACGGTCATACTTTGTGTCACCCTCACTTTTTCAGCTAGGGGTAGTTTGGTAGTTTGGCATGTGTATTTATCCATAAAAATAAATATTGAATATAAATATGATGATTGTATTAATTATTTAATTATGTTGGGCAATAATTATTTTTGGCTAGTATTAGTTATTTAATTAGAGACTTTGTAGAAGCATAAAAAATACGCTACAGGATTATACGCAGTATGCAGGAAACCCACGTAAAATAGAGTTTCAGCACTGTGTGGCGAAAGACATGACTTCAGAGCTATCGGTGTATAGCAGAGCTTCAACGCTAGTACAACGTAAAATATAGCTCCAGAACAACCCGCGTAATGCAGTATTTCAGACTGCTTCAGCGTAAAAAGGTTGCTACCTCGCCTTTATGGCATAAAACCCATCTGCTTTTAATGCAGTATGGGAATGTACGAGGAACTCTTCGTATTCCTCGAATGAACCTGTCAGATCATGCAGTAAACCTGACTCCTGACAAAAAGTACTGCACGACTACCCAGACGACGGTTGTAATGATGGTTAGGCACAAAGACCCAGACCGTCGTTTAGTGACATTTTCTTGATACAAATTGCTTTTACGCATTCAAGGGAATATGCTGCCTAGTTTTATACAGGCAGACGTGAGCTTTTACGCTCAGTAGAAGACGAAACGAACTGCCACGTCAAAAGCTGCTCTTCGTACAGAGCTCGAGGCATGTCTCTGCAGTTAATGCGCATGATGGGGGCAGATCTCTGCATTTAATGTACGAGATTTGGTTCTACTTTCAAAGACTGGGTGAGCCATAATTATGGCTAATATGTCCACATCAGCATCTCTGCATATTATGCCATCAGGCTATTTTCAGCTATAGGAGCACGTTGTACGCTATCTCCTTGAAATACGCCGACCTGGCTATTTTTAACTATAGGAGTACGCCGTATGCTATCTCCTCGAAATACGCCAACTCAGGCTATATTTGTATTGGTGCGTGATAAGGCTATTTGGTTCAGAATGCGCTCAAGACCTCAGTCGAAGAAGAAGGATCGGCTATATTTTACGCTAGCTACCTATCCATGCAGTATCAGGCTTCTACGCCTACCTGGCTTCTACGCCAGTTTGACAGCTACTTGGTTTTTTATGCCAGTTTGATAGCTACTGGTCTTTTACGCCTACCTGACTTTTATGCCAGTTTGACAACTATTTGGCTTCTACGCCATGGTGACAGTTATTGGCTTCTACGCCAACCTTTTCTACGTGAGGGGCATTTACCTACGTGGCTTGCATGCCGTGATCTTCGCAGCAGTTATTCACGGATAAGGCCTCCTGCCCCTTGCTGGTTTTTGGCCGGGAAGGTTGGATTTGAGCGTCTCGTTCTCCGGCCAATAGCTTCTTGCACCCTTGCTTCTGCAAGAACCTCCTCGTAGGAGATCCTTGACTGTGATGTCGTATACCTCTGAAGCTCGCAGGTGAGGCCGTGGTGGAATCTTTTGGCTTTCTCCAGCTCATTCGGTATCAAGATGGTACCGAATCGACTTAATCTGCTGAACTCCGCGTCGTAGGCGTCAACAGTCATGTTTCCCTGTTCCAAATACAGAAACTGGGAGTATAAGGTATTTTGGACTGTTGCAGGAAAGTACTTGGCATTGAAGTGCTCCAAAAATTGTTCCCAAGTTTGATCCTTGCCGACGCTGCGCTCTATGGATTCCCACCAGTGATGGGCATTGCCTAAGAGTTGAGCTCTTACGGCGGTCATCCATAGATCGGGGGTAAGTTGCGAGCCTTCTAGCAGCATTTCTGTATTGGAGATCCAATCTGAGATCTCCTCTGGGGATTCGCTACCCTTAAAGGTTTTCGGGTTCATCTGGCGGAAGCCTTTGATTGTGCCCATTGGTTGGACAGGTGCTGGTGTTGGTGCTGGGGCAGTCGTTCTTTCCAAGGCCGCCATCAATGTCTGTCTCAAGGCCTCAGTCTGTTGCCACTGAGATTGTCTCAGGGCTTCAGTTTGCTGCCACTGAGTTTGCATCATAGCTTGGAGGAACTGGAACATCTGTGATTGTCCCTCAAGCTGAGGCATCTGGGCAGGGAAGGCGGGAGGTGGAGGCAGTGGTGTCTCCGCCTGGGAGGTTTGCCCTTCATGCTGGGCTGGTGTTCCTGTCTGGGCAGGATTCTGAGGAAGGTATGGAGTCATTGGGTAGACTAACATCCTTCTCGGGGATGGGTCCCTCGGGGTGGATGGGATTCCCTGGACATCGGGCGAGGGGTCTGTTGCTGGGTCAGCCCCATCAATCGTATGTCCTCCGAGTATGTCCATTTTTCTGAAGAAAATAGAATAATTAGAAAAAAAAAACAAAAACACAAGGAATTAATAATTTATAATCAAGCAAGATGCAAAAAATTTTTTTTTTTTTTTTTTTTATGAAGCCAATGTAGATGAGACCTAGTATTTCTATCCTATTGCAGGCTTGCTGGGCATGCCATCATACCACTAGCAATAGACTCGACCTGCATGGGCCACCACTAAAACCATGTCACGCCCCAGTCCCAAAATATGAGAAACTAGGTCACGTGGCATTGGCCAGCTGACACGTCACTAAGGGTTTAATCCATTCTTATGGACCCAAAGGAACGTGCTACGCTGTCCTAAAATACTACAAGTCTAATAAAGGCAAGTCTATCTCATCCACAGGAAATGTCGGGAAATAGTGCTGAATATATATAATGCTGAGTCTGAAATATAATATTACACAACTTGTGGGAACAAACCCACTGTCAAAATATAATAATAATAATAAAAGGATAGACTGAGTATCGTCTATCTAGCAAAACATCTCCATCGCCTAAGAGAGCATCTCCTAGAATCAGGTAGATTCTGATGGTGTCTCATCCAGTTCTTCCTCGGTGGCATGCCTGGTCTCCTGTCCTGGATCACACACCGTGGGGTAGTAGGCCTCGTCTAAATCTGGAAGGGAACCAGGTCCTCAGTGGGACATAACAAGATACAGGAAAATAACATGCCAGGTATGAAATACTGAATAAATAAATAAATACAGGGTGCTAACCATCTAAGTGAAATGCAAGTAAAGACCTTGTAGTACGCATGGGAATGTGTAGGTTTGACATATGCTGACTTAATTCACCAATCATGTTGACTGGCTAGTATATGTGTCATATGCCCCCGGACACACGGATAGCTCTGCAATCGACCATCTTCGAGGAGCATGGTACGAAGGATAAGGACTCATGGAGGGGGGTGTCCCATACGTCTACTAGTTATCTTTCCCGCCCAATGTAACTAAATGCCAAGTCATACTTTTCCTGATATAATACTAATCCGTGATGCGTGTCACACGTACTGGTAGCTAATCAAATATGCAGCTCGCATCCCAATATGCATTGCAACCATATTGCGTGTTCTCGTGGTAGGGTCTAGGAGGATATTAAGATACCCTCACAGATGTTGGTAGGTCTGAAAAGACTAAGTTAATTATGTTACAAGTCAACGTATCTGTTGACTGTACCTGAGGCAATCTCAGGTACTCACAGTTATATGAAATTCAGGAAAACATAGCATATAACAGCATTTTGTATTTAGACAGTAACTTGGCAAGGTATACTTGCCTACTTCCTGGTTGTATTGGAAACCTGATCCCACTGTCAAGACGGAAGGTCCTTGTGACAGGGGGTCACTGACTGTGCTGGAGATGTTTTCTGTTTAAGACATTACAGGTTTTGTAAATAGCAATTAAATAAAAGGGTACGTAGTATAATAGTATATATATATATATATATATATATATATATATATATATATATATATATATATATATATATATATATATATATATATATATATATATATATATATATATATAGGTAAAAATGTATATATATATATATATAGTCATATATATAATATAGGGTGCTTAATATATATATAGTATATATACTTATAGATATAGCCTATATAGTATGTATATATATTCAGCATATATAATAGGTATACATATATGTATATATGTATTTACATAAATATAAAGGAAAAAGAAAATGCAAAAAATAAAATACATATATTCATGATATAATAAATAATATATATATACATATATATACATATGCATATATATACATATAATTAGAAATAAAAAGACATACATATATACATAATAGGTAATATATACATATATAGATATATAGATATATATATATTTATATATATATATTTTCATATATATATATATATATATATATATATATATATATATATATATATATATATATATATATATATATATATATATATATATATATATAAAAGAAAGAGGAAAAATGCTGAAATTTAAATGTACATATATATTTAATATCATAATAATATAATATACTTTATAATATATATATATCATATACATAAATATATAGATATAAATATATATATAAAAGAAATAAAAAAAAATGCAGGAATTAAGTATATAATAATAAATGAAAAGCATAATATATATATATATATATATATATATATATATATATATATATATATATATCATATATGTATATATATAATTATACTATAAATAAGTATATATATATATATAGTGATATATATATATAAGAAAGAAAAATAAAAGACATATATATAAATGATAATAATATATATATATATATACACTGTATATATATATATTCAGTATTTAATAATAATAGAATAATTAAATAATAATATATTATATATATATATATATATATATAGAATATATATACATATGTATATGTACTACATATATATATAATAAAAAAAATAGAATAAATAAATAAATAAATAGAAAAATAGAAATTAAAAGGTGCATAAATACATAATATACATATATACTGTATTTAATACATATATAGTAATATATATATATAATTATATAATTATATATATATACTTAAATATATACATAGATATATATATATATATATATATTTAAATAATAATAAAAAAAATAAAAATGCAGAAATGAATACATATGTATATACTGTATATTTTCAGTATTTATAATATTAATATTACTATAATATTAATTACATATAATAGTATATATTAATATATATATATATATTAATATATATAAATAAATACACATATATACACAAATATATACATATATACATACATATAGGAATTATTACGTATTTTCGTATAGTATATGTATATTATACCTGACAGGTGGCAGGGGGGTCCACGGCGGGTCGCCGGCGGGAGGACGGCGGCGGAGTCGACGGCGGCTGGCCGGAGGGTCGCCTGCAACAGCAGCAGCAGTTAACAGCAGCAGCAGTGGTGGTGGCTTGCGGGGGCTGCTGCGGCCGTGGCGGTGGCGGAGGGGGTGGTGCAGGCGGGGGGTTCGGTGGAGGGGACGTCGGTGAGTACTCCAGTGGGGGTGGCGGAGGTCAGAGGCGGTGGTGGCGGTAGTATGAAGAGGTCGGGGGGGGTGCTCGGTGCTGTGGTCGGGGGTCGGGGAGGTTGCTGTGGCGGAGCTAGCGGCGGTGGGGGTGGTCGTGGGGCGGTGGAAGTCGGTCGGGATGGTGGAGGAGGTGGTGGCGAGTCGGGTGGTGGTGGTGGTGGGGGTGCTCGGTGGTCGGAGGCGGTGGTGGAAGTGGTTCGGGTGGTGGTGGCTGTGGGTGTTGGTGGAGTTGGCTTGTGGGGGCTGCCGGCGGCGGAGCGGCCGGCTAGGGCGGGGCTCCGGTGGTCGGGGAGGAGGAAAGGGAGGTGGCGAGGGGTTGGGCAGGGGTCCGGTGGGCGTAGGGTGGCCGGAGAGGGTGTGGAGTGAGTTTGCATGGGGGGGTGCTCGGGTTTATATAGGGTTGGGGGAGTGGCATAGGGTGTAAATAGAGGGAAGTCTTGGGGTGTTTTGGGTATTTAGGTTTTTGGATATTTTTAGCAGCCAAAAAGATATTTATTTGGGTCCCACATGACACGTGTGCGGTCCACATTCACCAGCCAATGAGGTGATGCCACCTCATACTGGAAATTTGCATAAAAACCCCTAAATTTTCATAAATTACAAATAGGTCCCAAATTTGGTATTTTGTGTAATTACGCAATTTGTCTGATAAATTACCCTGTTCCCAGAAAATACTAAAATGCTCAGAATTGAGAGGAAAAAGCTGTGGGAGGGTCCTGAGGGGGTGGGGGTGATTCTGGGCAGGGGCAGGGCCTGGTTTCTTGGTGATACGGGTCATCGTATTTATTATTTAATAAATACTACGCACGGTGTTCTATAATTATTTAGAGGCAGGTAGGGCCATAATTTTACTATGGTGCCAATATACTAATTGTAGTATATTCAAAGTAGAATATTAACGTATTTTTGTCTGGGTAAAACAGGTGCCTGTTGGTCCTTAATCTTTAGGGGTACAGAGATGGGCAAAAACCAAGAAATAAATTAGGAATTAAATACAGACTTTTGTAACGATAATTGTGTGTCTCAAACGAGGCTCAAAATAAAGCATCTGTGAGTTGCACAAAATTCAGGAAAATAGTTTAACAAGTCTAGGGCAGGTATGTGAATTTTGTTTGGGAAATACAGCTAGTGTAATGCTCTAATTAATTATGTGAAGTACAGGTGCACAATCAATAGGATATGTAAACAAAATAATTTTTAAAAAGTTACAGAAATTCTAATTAGCTAAAATTAATCCTAAATTACTGAAATCTGGTCGAGGGAGTTTACAATCTACCCTCCTTAGAATATTTCGTCCTCGAAATAAAAACAGACATATAATGAAAATGAAATATTGTTTTGAAATATTAGGACATACCCTGGTTTGGAAATATATGGGGAAAACGCTGTCGAATATCCTCTTCTCATTCCCAGGTTGATTCACCTGGTGCATGATGTCTCCATGCAACACGAACTAGAGGGATAGTCTGGCCTCGCAACACCTTCTCGCTACGATCTAGTATCTCTACAGGTTCCTCCTGGTACGATAGGCTTGGGCCGACGGTGATCTCTGAATGGTCCAGTACATGACTCGGGTCTGGAATGTACCTTCTCAGCTGGGATACATGGAAGACGTCATGCACTCCTTCCAAAGTCTGAGGTAGGGCTAGCTTGTAGGCCACTTCTCCGATGCGTTCTAATACATCGAAGGGTCCAATGTACCTTGGACTCAGCTTTCCTCTTCCTCCAAATCTGATAGTACCTCGGGTGGGTGAGATTTTTAAGAACACATGCTCTCCCACTTGGAACTCTAAAGGTCGTCGATGAACATTGGCCCAGTGCTTCTGTCTGTCTTGTGCAGCTCGTAGGTGTCCTTGTATCTTCTTTACTTTCTCCACCGTACGAACAACCAGTTCTGGTCCCAAGATCTGTCTTTCACCAATATCGCTCCAGCATACTGGAGAACGACATTTCCTGCCATACAATGCTTCAAAGGGAGCCATTTGAATGCTCGCTTGATAGCTATTGTTGTAGGAAAATTCCACCAGGTGCAAATGATCTTCCCATGATCCGCTGAAATCAAGCATGCAGGCTCTCAGCATATCTTCAAGTGTCTGGATGGTGCGCTCTGATTGGCCATCTGTCTGCGGATGGTACGAGGTGCTGAACTTAAGGCGGGTACCAAGACTTTCTTGTATACTTCGCCAAAAGTAAGATGTAAACCTCGTATCTCTGTCAGATACTATGCTGACTGGTACTCCATGCAGTCGTACTATCTCTTTCATGTACATATCCGCCAAGACTTCGGTAGACTGTCCGACTCTGAAAGGTAGGAAATGAGCAGCCTTTGTGAGTCTATCTACGATCACCCATACAGCATTACGACCACTGGGACTTCTTGGGAAGCCCGTAACAAAGTCCATCGTAATGTGTTCCCATTTCCACTCGGGTATTGGGAGGGGTTGAAGTAGACCGGCAGATCTCTGATGCTCAGCCTTGACTTGCTGACACACCAGGCACTTTGCTACAAAGCGTGCTATCTCTCGCTTCATTCCATGCCACCAGTAGTATTGTCGCAGATCTCTGTACATCTTTGTGCCTCCAGGATGTATAGAGTATGTTGAGCTGTGAGCTTCTGACATCAGCTCCTCACGAAGTTCTCCATTTGGAACATAAAGACGTTCTCCACATCTTAGAGTCCCATCTTCGTGTATGCGGCATCCTGTCTGGATTCCAGCCTCTGTTCTTTGTCGAAGCCTCTGAAATCTTGCATTTGCTGGTAGAACAGCTTTGATTCTTTCGACCAATGTTGATTGTAGCTGGTAGTTTGATAATTGACCGTCAATTCCTGGCATAATGACCGTTATTCCCAACTTTTCTAGATCTTTCAGCAGACCTGGTTGGGTGATCATAAAGAATGCCGATGGTCTTCTGCTTAGTGCATCAGCCACTACATTAGCCTTTCCTGGATGGTACTGCAGATCGATCTCGAAGTCTGTCATCACTTCGAGCCATCGTCTTTGTCTTAGGTTCAGTTCCTTCTGAGTGTAGACATATTTCAGGCTCTTGTGATAAGTGAATATCTCTACTCGTTCGCCGTATAGATAATGTCTCCATAGCTTCAGGGCGAAGATGACGGCGGCAAGCTCCAAGTCGTGAGTGGGGTAGTTCTTCTCATGAGTCCTTAATTGTCTTGAGGCATAAGCTACAACCTTCCCATGTTGCATTAAGATACAACCCAATCCTTTTCCGGATGCATCGCTATAGATGACGAAACCTCCGAATCCAGATGGTATGGTCAAGATGGGGGCAGTAGTCAGACGCTTCTTTAACTCATCAAAAGCTGTCTGGCATTCCTCAGACCAGATGAACTCCTGGTCCTTACGGGTAAGACGTGTAATTAGCTCTGCGATTCTTGCAAAGTTTTCTACGAACCTCCGGTAATATCCGGCAAGTCCTAGAAAGCTTCTCACCTCTGAGACGTTGGTAGGGGTTGGCCACGTCTCGACAGATGAGATCTTTGCTGGGTCCACCGAGATGCCTTCTCCTGTGATCACGTGTCCCAGAAAAGCGACACAATCAAGGAAAAACTCACATTTGCTTAGTTTAGCATAAAGGCTTTCTCGTCTCAGCATCTCTAGCACTAGTCTCAAGTGCTCTTCGTGCTCCTCGTGGCTCTTTGAATACACCAAGATGTCGTCGATGAAGACTACCATAAACTGGTCCAGATATTGGTGGAAGACTCTGTTCATCAGGTTCATGAATACGGCTGGTGCATTAGTCAGTCCAAAAGGCATCACCAGGAACTCGTAATGACCATAGCGAGTCCTGAATGCTGTCTTTGGAATGTCTTCTCTCCGTACTTTGACCTGATGATAGCCAGATCTTAAGTCTATTTTTGAGAATACCACAGCTCCCGTCAGTTGGTCGAACAGATCATCAATTCGCGGCAAGGGGTACTTATTTTTGATTGTCAGAGCGTTGAGGGCTCTATAATCAATACATATTCGATATGATCCGTCCTTCTTGGGTATAAACAACACTGGTGCTCCCCAGGGTGATGCACTAGGACGAACAAATCCCTTGATTTACAGTTCTTCAAGTTGCAGCTTCAGCTCGTCAAGCTCCTTCTTCGCCAGTCGGTACACATTTGAGGATACCGGTGCAGCTCCGGGTATTAGCTCAATAGTGAACTCTACTTCTCTGTCAGGCGGTAGGCCTGGCAATTCCTCTGGAAATATGTCTTCGAATTCTGCAATGAGTGCAGGGGGTTCTATCTCCATCGCCATGTAAGTTCTAGGAGTCTGGCCTACTCCTTGCTCGATGGTACCTCGTACGTATTCGAACTCCGGGTGTCCTGGTGGTCTAAAGGTGATACTACCTTTTCGGCAGTCTAGGATAGCATTGTTCTGGATTAACCAGTCCATGCCTAAGACGACGTCGAAATTTGGCATTGGGAGTACCAGAAATCGTGCTCTTAGTTTTCTACTAGAAACAACTATTGAACATGTTTCAATAATGTTGGTAACTGGAACAATACCTCCTCCAGTTAGAATTTTCCAGCACTTGGGTAGCGGGGAAGTGATTAGTTTGTGCATGGCTACGAAACTACTAGATATGAATGACAGGGTTGCGCCAGAATCAAATAATACGGTTGCAGGTAATGATGCAACTAAAATGGTACCTGCGATGGTTTCTCCTTCAGGTTCTTCGGCAACTGCAGCTAAAGCAAAGGCTTGTCCATGCCTTTGTCCTCCGGATTGTTGTCTGGCCTTGAACTGGCTCTCCTGAGTGGCCAAAGGTGGTCCCTTCTGATATCCTCCTGATGTGGAGGATAGCATCTTTTGGGCAGGCGTTCCTGATTTCTGCCCGTTCTGAGGAACTGCATCTCTGCGTTGCGGGCAGTCCCTAGCCATATGTTGGCTAGCTCCACATATTAGGCAGAGTCCCTTCTTCTTTCTACAGTCATTGATATAATGCCCCTTCTTGCCACAAAAGTGACAAGTCGGGAGTTCCTTGTTCTGGTAGGGCCCTGTCGTCTGCTGCGTCTGATTTTGTGGGCGACGGATAGGGCCTCCTGCCCCTTGCTGGTTTTTGGCCGGGAAGGTTGGATTTGAGCGTCTCGTTCCCCGGCCAATAGCTTCTTGCACCCTTGCTTCTGCAAGAACCTCCTCATAGGAGATCCTTGACTGTGATGTCGTATACCTCTGAAGCTCGCAGGTGAGGCCGTGGTAGAATCTTTTGGCTTTCTCCAGCTCATTCGGTATCAAGATGGTACCGAATCGACTTAATCTGCTGAACTCCGCATCGCAGGCGTCAACAGTCATGTTTCCCTATTCCAAATGCAGAAACTGGGAGTATAAGGCATTTTGGACTGTTGCAGGGAAGTACTTGGCATTGAAGTGCTCCAAAAATTGTTCCCAAGTTTCATCCTTGTCGACGCTGCGCTCTATGGATTCCCACCAGTGATGGGCATAGCCTAAGAGTTGAGCTCTTACGGCGGTCATCCATAGATCGGGGGTAAGTTGCGAGCCTTCTAGCAGCATTTCTGTATTGGAGATCCAATCTGAGATCTCCTCTGGGGATTCGCTACCCTTAAAGGTTTTCGGGTTCATCTGGCGGAAGCCTTTGACTGTGCCTATTGGTTGGACAGGTGTTGGTGTTGGTGCTGGGGCAGTCGTTCTTTCCAAGGCCGCCATCAATGTCTGTCTCAAGGCCTTAGTCTGTTGCCACTGAGATTGTCTCAGGGCTTCAGTCTGCTACCACTGAGTTTGCATCATAGCTTGGAGGAACTGGAACATCTGTGTTTGTCCCTCAAGCTGAGGCATCTGGGCAGGGAAGGCGGGAGGTGGAGGCAGTGGTGTATCCGCCTGGGAGGTTTGCCCTTCATGCTGGGCTGGTGTTCCTGTCTGGGTAGGATTCTGAGGAAGGTATGGAGTCATTGGGTAGACTAACATCCTTCTCGGGGATGGGTCCCTCGGGGTGGATGGGATTCCCTGGACATCGGGCGAGGGGTCTGTTGCTGGGTCAGCCCCATCAATCGTATGTCCTCCGGGTATATCCATTTTTCTGAAGAAAATAGAATAATTAGAAAAAAAACAAAAACACAAGGAATTAATAATTTATAATCAAGCAAGATGCCAAAATTTTTTTTTTTTTTTTTATGAAGCCAGTGTGGATGAGACCTAGTATTTCTATCCTATTGCAGGCTTGCTGGGCATGTCATCATACCACTAGCAATAGACTCGACCTGCATGGGCCACCACTAAAACCATGTCACGCCCCAGTCCCAAAATGTGAGGAACTAGGTCACGTGGCATTGGCCAGCTGACACGTCACTACGGGTTTAATCCATTCTTATGGACCCAAAGGAACGTGCTACGCTGTCCTAAAATACTACAAGTCTAATAAAGGTAAGTCTATCTCATCCACAGGAAATGTCGGGAAATAGTGCTGAATATATATAATGCTGAGTCTGAAATATAATATTACACAACTTGTGGGAACAAACCCACTGTCAAAATATAATAATAATAATAAAAGGATAGACTGAGTATCGTCTATCTAGCAAAACATCTCCATCGCCTAAGAGAGCATCTCCTAGAATCAGGTAGATTCTGATGGTGTCTCCTCCAGTTCTTCCTCGGTGGCATGCCTGGTCTCCTGTCCTGGACCATACACCGTGGGGTAGTAGGCCTCGTCTAAATCTGGAAGGGAACCAGGTCCTCAGTGGGACATAACAAGATACAGGAAAATAATATGCCAGGTATGAAATACTGAATAAATAAATAAATACAGGGTGCTAACCATCTAAGTGAAATGCAAGTAAAGACCTTGTAGTACGCATGGGAATGTGTAGGTTTGACATATGCTGACTTAATTCACCAATCGTGTTGACTGGCTAGTATATGTGTCATATGCCCCCGGACACACGGGTAGCTCTGCAATCGACCATCTCCGAGGAGCATGGTACGAAGGATAAGGACTCATGGAGGGGGGTGTCCCATACGTCTACTAGTTATCTTTTCCGCCCAATGTAACTAAATGCCAAGTCATACTTTTCCTGACATAATACTAATCCGTGATGTGTGTCACACGTACTGGTAGCTAATCAAATACGCAGCTCGCATCCCAATATGCATTGCAACCATGTTGCGTGTTCTCGTGGTAGGGTCTAGGAGGATATTAAGATACCCTCACAGATGTTGGTAGGTCTGAAAAGACTAAGTTAATTATGTTATAAGTCAACGTATCTGTTGACTGTACCTGAGGCAATCTCAGGTACTCACAGTTATATAGAATTCAGGAAAACATAGCATATAACAGCATTTTGTATTTAGACAGTAACTTGGCAAGGTTTACTTGCCTACTTTCTGGTTGTATTGGAAACCTGATCCCACTGTCAAGACGGAAGGTCCTTGTGACAGGGGGTCACTGACTGTGCTGGAGATGTTTTCTGTTTAAGACATTACAGGTTTTGTAAATAGCAATTAAATAAAAGGGTACGTAGTATAATAGTATATATATATATATATATAGGTAAAAATGTATATATATATATATAGTCATATATATAATATAGGGTGCTTAATATATATATAGTATATATATACTTATAGATATAGCCTATATAGTATGTATATATATTCAGCATATATAATAGGTATACATATATGTATATATGTATTTACATAAATATAAAGGAAAAAGAAAATGCAGAAAATAAAATACGTATATTCATGATATAATAAATAATATATATATATATATACATATATATACATATGCATATATATACATATAATTAGAAATAAAAAGACATACATATATACATAATAGGTAATATATACATATATAGATATATAGATATATATATTTATATATATATATTTTCATATATATATATATATATATATATATATATATATATATATATAAAAGAAAGAGGAAAAATGCTGAAATTTAAATGTACATATATATATTTAATATCATAATAATATAATATACTTTATAATATATATATATCATATACATAAATATATAGATATAAATATATATATAAAAGAAATAAAAAAAATGCAGGAATTAAGTATATAATAATAAATGAAAAGCATAATATATATATATATATATATATATATATACATAGATATCATATATGTATATATATAATTATACTATATATAAATAAGTATATATAAATAAGTATATATATATATATAGTGATATATATATATATAAGAAAGAAAAATAAAAGACATATATATAAATGATAATAATATATATATATATACACTGTATATATATATATTCTGTATTTAATAATAATAGATTAATTAAATAATAATATATATTATTTATATATATATACATATAGAATATATATATAAATATATATACATATGTATATATGCTACATATATATATAATAAAAAAAACAGAATAAATAAATAAATAAATAGAAAATAGAAATTAAAAGTGCATAAATACATAATATACATATATATACATATATATTGTATTTAATACATATATAGTAATATATATATATAATTATATAATTATATATATATACTTAAATATATACATAGATATATATATATATATATATATTTAAATAATAATAAATAAAAATAAAAATGCAGAAATGAATACATATGTATATACTGTATATTTACAATATTTATAATATTAATATTACTATAATATTAATTACATATAATAGTATATATATTAATATATATATATATATATATATATATATATATATATATATATATATATATAAATAAATACACATATATACACAAATATATACATATATACATACATATAGGAATTATTACGTATTTTCGTATAGTATAGGTATATTATACCTGACAGGTGGCAGGGGGGGGTCCACGGCTGGTCGTCGGCGGGAGGACGGCGGCGGAGTCGACGGCGGCTGGCAGGAGGGTCGCCTGCAACAGCAGCAGGAGTTAACAGCAGCAGCAGTGGTGGTGGCTTGCGGGGGCTGCTGCGGCCGTGGCGGTGGCGGAGGGGGTGGTACAGGCGGGGGGTTCGGTGCAGGGGACGTCGGTGAGTACTCCGGTGGGGGTGGCGGAGGTCAGAGGTGGTGGTGGCGGTAGTATGAAGAGGTCGGGGGGGGGGTGCTCGGTGCTGTGGTCGGGGGTCGGGGAGGTTGCTGTGGCAGAGCTAGCGGCGGTGGGGGTGGTCGTGGGGCGGTGGAAGTCGGTCGGGATGGTGGAGGAGGTGGTGGCGAGTCGGGTGGTGGTGGTGGTGGGGGTGCTCGGTGGTCGGAGGCGGTGGTGGAAGTGGTTCGGGTGGTGGTGGCTGTGGGTGTTGGTGTAGTTGGCTTGTGGGGGCTGCCGGCGGCGGAGCGGCCGGCTAGGGCGGGGCTCCGGTGGTCGGGGAGGAGGAAAGGGAGGTGGCGAGGGTTTGGGCAGGGGTCCGTTGGGCGTAGGGTGGCCGGAGAGGGTGTGGAGTGAGTTTGCATGGGGGGGTGCTCGGGTTTATATAGGGTTGGAGGAGTGGCATAGGGTGTAAATAGAGGGAAGTCTAGGGATATTTTGGGTATTTAGGTTTTTGGATATTTTTAGCAGCCAAAAAGATATTTATTTGGGTCCCACATGACACGTGTGCGGTCCACATTCACCAGCCAATGAGGTGATGCCACCTCACACTGGAAATTTGCATAAAAACCCCTAAAATTTCATAAATTACAAATAGGTCCCAAATTTGGTATTTTGTATAATTACGCAATTTGTCTGATAAATTACCCTGTTCCCAGAAAATACTAAAATTCTCAGAATTGAGAGGGAAAAGCTGTGGGAGGGTCCTGAGGGGGTGGGGGTGATTCTGGGCAGGGGCAGGGCCTGGTTTCTTGGTGATACGGGTCATCGTATTTATTATTTAATAAATACTACGCACGGTGTTCTATAATTATTTAGAGGCAGGTAGGGCCATAATTTTACTACGGTGCCAATATACTAATTGTAGTATATTCAAAGTAGAATATTAACGTATTTTTGTCTGGGTAAAACAGGTGCCTGTTGGTCCTTAATCTTTAGGGGTACAGAGATGGGCAAAAAGCAAGAAATAAATTAGGAATTAAATACAGACTTTTGTAACGATAATTGTGCGTCTCAAACGAGGCTCAAAATAAAGCATCTGTGAGTTGCACAAAATTCAGGAAAATAGTTTAACAAGTCTAGGGCAGGTATGTGAATTTTGTTTGGGAAATACAGCTAGTGTAATGCTCTAATTAATTATGTGAAGTACAGGTGCACAATCAATAGGATATGTAAACAAAATAATTTTTAAAAAGTTACAGAAATTCTAATTAGCTAAAATTAATCCTAAATTACTGAAATCTGGTCGAGGGAGTTTACAGGACCTCTTTCTCATCTGACGAGAAAGCAATTGCTCAACAAGATGAAGTATCGGTAGGATCAATGAAGAAGACCTTGGTCGTCCAATTCGACCAATCAGCCTATGAAGACATGCTTCGAGTAGGGGGTAGCTCTCACTCCCTCTCTGTCCAAGATAACATGAAATTGCGTAAGGTATGGATGCCCCGGACATTCCCTACCATTCCTGTCGACTCTCTGGTTTCTCCGACCAGCAAGGTTGTAGCTTCGCAACCTCCGCACCCCGCACGTAAAACTCTGTCTCCCGTCTGTGACATGGCAGACAAAACTTTTGGCAATGCCTTAGTGCTAGTCCAGAAGTCTACTCCGCGCTCTGTGCGTAAAACTCAGTCTCCCGTCTGTGACGTGGCAGACAAAACTTCTGGTAATGCCTCAGTGCTAGCCCAGAAGTCTACTCCGTGCTCTGCGCGTAAAACTCAGTCTCCCGTCTGTGACATGGCAAACAAAATTTCTGATAATGCCTCAGCGCCAAATCAGAAATTCCAAACGTGCCCCACGCATAAAAATGTATCTTCTCTCCGTGGAAAAGCAGATGGTCCCTATAATCTATGCAAGGAAGAAAATGGCAAATTTCCCGACCTCTCGGCTTTTACGCCATCAAGAGAAGAATCTGCCCGCTCTCCAGATTATGTGAGAAGCTGATGGCCGATTGAGGACTTCCTCAGTTTTACGCCAACCTGAGCAGAGTTCCAAATTACGCCAGGTCAAGCCCCTCAGTGTAAAGAAAGCACGGATTATGGATAGATACGCTCCTCATGGATCATGTGCTGCTCACATGGCTGAACTGCTGTATTCCTACGGCAGGGAAAGGGTTGGGGTTCCCAATATCAGCATTCCAACTGATGTAAGCAGGAGGAACAAGCCTTCTTCCTCTTCTTCGTCCGTTAATCCTCATGACTTGCGAGAATTCTTGATCCAGAAACGCAAAGACAGGAGTCATAATCAGGATTTGGTTCCCCTGACTACTAAGCGTGGGGAGATCATGTGGGAAGATGCGTCAACATCTAATGTCGTCATGACATATGGGCCACATAAAGATTCTGTCTTTATTGTTCCACCAACTCGTGACGATCAGCATCAAATAATCTTCGGTCGAATACGAAATAGACCGGTTATACAAGAAGAATCTCGCGAGTCTGATGCTGGAAAAATGCAAATCCACAGATATAGCCCACAAGCTTTAAAGATTATACAAAGCATAGGTTATGATTTGAAGTTGAAACAAGGCCTCAACTATGGAAAAGGCAGACGAACACCATTGCATGGTAATCCTTACTGTCAACAAATTCATTTTGGGTTGGGGTACACTGCATCTCTTGCAAACTCCAAATCTCCAGAGTCTGATCCTATAATACCAGAGGCAAGTCCTTCTAAATTAACTTCTGTGGACAAATGCCACGACATGTCTGGGGGTAGCCTACCTCGATAAAATAGGGCAGCATCCAAAGCTGGGGGTAGAATTTCCTCTGAGTCCGAAGATAATGCAACGATGACGATCTTCCCGAAAGACCATAAAACTCAGGCATCGAGGGCCCGAAGGCCAAAAGGGACTTTCTCCTTCAATGAAGATGACATCATTGAAATCTTCAATATGTTGATGAAGGAACACAAACTTCGGCTACCCAACATCAAATATCCTGAGAGGGCTGGCAAAGTTGATGACCCAGATTATTGTCTCTTTCATCGGTACATTCATCACCCCACAAGGGCGTGCTATGTACTGAAAAGGAGAATCCAGGAGTTGATCGACGCCAAAGTCATCATTTTATATCTGTAAACGAGGGGACGATCACTGCAAATTGATTTCACTTCAACTTGATAATTTGCTCCCTCAAGAAAATACCGGATGATGAGTCCCTAAAGTTTTTCCAGTGGATTCTTCAGGTCTATCCCCACTCAAGAAAATCACCCACAGTGAATTTCTCGGACATGAGTTCACGTTCATATTACCTCTGAACTATTGTCCAAATATTTCTTTATTTACCTAGCTGAGTTTGTCATATTCATATTACCTCTGAACAAACTTTCCTGGTTTGGCCATCGATTATCATGTCCATATTACCTCTGATATCGGTTGTCATCTCAACTTAACACCTATACTTAATTCTAAGTACGCCAGTGGTGTTAGGTCCACAAAAACTGCCATGTCCATATTACCTCTGAGCAGATATATACCTCCATCCCCAATGGAGTCACAACTCAAAAGTATGTCATGTTCATATTACCTCTGAACAAACTTTCCGAGTTTTTGGCTATCGATTATCACGTCCATATTATCTCTGATATCGGTTGTCATCTCAACTTAACACCCGTACTTAACTCTAAGTACGCCAGTGGTGTTAGATCCACAAAAACTGTCACGTCCATATTACCTCTAGCAAGACTTGTCCTAAACTTATTACTTGCACTAATATGCACAAAAAGTAATGGGTCCACTAAAAATCCCCCAGTGGGATGTCCTCAACAAATACGGTATCGTGCTACGTCCATATTACCTCTGGTATGATGTCTAAAGAAATGGAGGGCCCTTATATGATTGCAAATGACACTTACAGATTAGCCAAGCCTAATAAAAATTTGGCAATGGCTACTATCAACTGCAAACCCCCAAAGAAGTACTATACTTGATCTCCTTCGTTTAACAGAATATGACGAAGATCTTATTCTAACGATATCATGCACAAAGGTTAGCTGGATCATATTCTATCAGGTTTATGTGACCTCCGAATAGATATCCATAACTAATTTATAAGCTTATCATGTTCATATTACCTCTGATAGTGTTTAGTATACAAATTTAGTTGGATTATATTCTTTCAGGTTTATGTTAACTCTGAATAGATTTACGTTCAGCAAAACCTTAACGAAAGTATGTCATGTTAATGATACATCTGATTTTACTTTCATCCTAATCTATCATTTATATTCAAAAAAATGATGGGTCCACCAAAGTCAGAAAATGTGTCTTTATTATCTCCGAAAAATTACAGGAGAAAAGCAAAGGTACATCATTTGGGAGGAGCAGTCAAATTACGGATCTGCTGCGCCAGTGCGGCCATCTTCTCATTCCTGGAGCTCAAAACTGTAGCACGAGCCCACTCCAACCTTGCCTCCTCATTGTTCAAGACAGACATTTCAGACCGAGCACGTACAAAATCTGCGTGGATGACACCCACACGTGTCAGGTTTTGCTGAGACGCTTCCAGTCGGTTCTTCAACACATCTCTAGCTGCCGATGAAGCGAGAACCCTCTTTTCTGCCTGAGCGAGTTCATCTTTCAATTTGCGGACCCTCGCTGCCTCTTTCTCATATTCGGCCTCGCTCTTAGCCAGCTGGGGAATGACATACTCCAATACAGTATGCTCTTCATTCATCTCTTGCTGCTGAGCTTCGATGGATTTGCTCAGAGATTCCATCTCCCCAACAAGCCTCGCAGTCAAAGAGTCATATTCAGCCTGAATCAGGTCATCAATGCTGCCCTGGGATAGTTGCAAATAATTATTAATGGGTTGTTCCAAACCATTAACTATCTGCTCCAGTGCATCAGCTATCCAAGCGTCGTTGAAATCTCTAATCGGCGCTATCGCAAACTAGGAGGACCTCCTCAGAGCCTCAAAAACTAGATTCTTCTCCAGCACCATTGATATCAGCGTTTTCAAAGTGGTGTAGAAAATACTAGTATACTGCTCAATTAGCATGGCGAGATCCGAATGGACGCTGGAAGTGGCTGCAATATCGGCGAATCTCCTTCCAGGAACGACTGCAGAGGGTGTCGTCACAGTCGTCGCCTCAGTAGATGGCGCGACAAAGGTAGAGGCACCAACAATGGTCGAAGTGGCTGACGTACTCAAAAGAGGCACAGTCGTGATGACAGGCTCATCCTCCTCTGGAGATATCGGGACTGTATTGGGCAAAACGGCACCCGAAAATGTTTTCTCTTCAAAGTCGGGCACCTCCGTGTCATCGGTAGGAGAGGTAACAAAGCCAAAAGTTGCATCGACGCTGCCCTCCTCGTAGATGTCTTCCCCTGAAAAGAAGACAAGAGAAAGTAAATATCAACCTGATGTTAATTTTTCTAAAAGTGGCGTAAAGACGACATTTACCCATGGCCGATGGTGTATATGTCGCGTCTGCAGCCAGTACAACTAAATTATTTCTTAATAATGTTAAACAAGCTGTCATACCTGGAGAGGAGGGTACACCAAATGACGACTGAGGGTAGTCATCCAAGTCTTCACCCAGATCCAATTGAGGTTCATCAGGTAGAATCTCGCTGGGGATACTTACAGATGAAGAAGGGGTTGGACCCATTCTTGGTTTGGATAAAGATATTCTTATTTTGCTCGTCCTTGAAGGCGATCCCATAGCACTACCTGAAGCGGTAGCAGCGGCAACAGTCTCGAGCAAAGAAACTCCGGCACTGTCAGCCGAAACTGTGGAGGTTCCCTCTCTAATAGGCGAAGGACCTCTAGTCAAAAAATCATCCCCGCCCGGGGAAACAACATGCTCACTCCTTGGAGCCTCATGGTCAGAAGTCCTGACAGGACCACTAACAGTCTTCTTCTTCTTGCGAGGGAAAGTCTCCTTCGGAATAGGATCCCTTTGCTTACTAGGGATAACAAGGGGCTCTGCAGGTGGAGGTATCACGCCTCTCGGTACTGTCAACAAAAACTCATCTGTACCGACAGAGTCTTCACCTTCGTCAGAGAAAACCGATGGGACTTCCTCTCTTCCAGCGGACTTATTAGGTGGCATCCTAAAACTTCCACGCATATCAAA
Organism: Iris macrosiphon; assembly: GCA_036927795.1. NCBI lineage: Eukaryota > Viridiplantae > Streptophyta > Magnoliopsida > Asparagales > Iridaceae > Iris > Iris macrosiphon. The sequence continues at coordinate 162,387,699 of JAYESA010000006.1, read as the reverse complement.
ATTGCGATGGAAGGTATTGATGGCCACATAAAATTGGACGTACGAATGGAGGATGCGCAACTCCATGGAGAGAGAAGTCGCGGGCACAGTAAAGGTTGCTCCTGTACAACCCATTATGAAGTACCGCCATCCTCTCGCTCCATCAATAAGTCCACCTCTGGACTTGAAGCTGGTGATGGCATTTCCCACATGCAATTGGTCATACCCAAACTGCCTGGCAAACCGACTAGGCAGATAGGGCTCCAAGAAGCAATGGTCTTCACTTCTGTACAACAAATAGGAAGGTCTAATGCAGACCAACCAATAAAAAGCTTCAGGAGAAAGAACGGTCTTTCCTTCACCTGAATCCTGAAGTCTCGTTCCCTGTTGATTGATATGTACAGGGGAGACGATACAGAAGAGCTTCCAGCTATGAGCAAAATATAATGCTCGCCGACAGTCTACGACGGTGGTCATGTTCCAAGCGGAATTCTTGTCATTCAACAAGAAATTATTTCCCGAACTACTGGCAGGGCCGAGAGACATCACTCTGGGGTTATGAAGAATTAACCATCCCATCAGATACAGGAACGATAATTCTACCCTGGGAAAGCTGTCACACCGTGTTTCATCGGCAAGCAGCCCATCAGTAATGGTCCTCAAGCCAGCTTGTATGCGGCATACCATGGCAGGGAGCAGGCCCAGTCTTGCCCCAAACACCAAACGTACTGCAGGCCATAAGGTATTATGGTGAATATGATCCGAAGATGCAATGCCAGGGACTACCAATCGACGTAGCCATACAGAGAGGAAGCCAGCCAGTTGAGCTTCCCTTGACAGAGGCCTGCGACAATGCCTCATATAACTGTAGGCCTTAGTGCCTGCAGGATAATTTCCTATCCCTTCATCGAGAACTTGATCTGAAGCCCCAGCGTCTTCAATAAGATCATCGACTATTTGAGCATTAAGCACGCTCAGAAGGGTCAAAGGCTTATCCCTGCTATCCACAAGTTTGTCTGGCTTAGCATCTCTGGCATGATGAAAGAAGAGATAAGACGCCCATTTGTTGGTATGAGCCAAATCAGAAGGCTCATTATAGAAGGTGGTGCACGCAAGGTAATGGCTCATTAACTCCTGGTACACTGCCACTACCCGAGGGTTTGTATCCCCCAGCTCCCTGTTTGTGGGAATATACTCTTCATAAGGAGTATCCCCCATTGGCAGTCTTGAAATCTCTGCCATCTCGTGAAGGGCCAATCCCAACTTTCCTAGCGGAGTGGCAAAAGTCCCAGTGAACAAGATATACCGCTCCATCAAAGCCAAAAATAGGTTGGGATTGGGAGGCAGCCCAATACTGGTAGCACTCACAGCCGCGAACAGACCAATGCTCTCCAGCTCCGTCTGAAAATGCTTCAGGGCCCAGGCAGCTAAACGAGCCCACCAAAGATTTGAAGGGGTAAGCCACCCATTGGTCTGAGGATTAACCTTGGGGTATACTCCTCCATGCCCCCATGAAGTCATTACAAAAAGTCGATAATTGGACTGGTTGGAGCAGTGAAGTATCTTCACTCGGGACACTGCCCGAAAATAATCCCCTGAAAGGCATTACAGGGCCTGAAGGGCGGCTCACAAATAATCCTTGGTCTGATCCTTTCTGATAAAATATCTTTCCCGGATGGCCGTGAAGATTAGGGGTCAGGGTCCATGACATCCTCCTGGGATACGTGGCATAGAAGAATGCCGTGATAGGATAATCTTTCGGCATCCTGGGTAGGTACATGACCATGCCCACAGCAGTAAAAATCTAATTTTCCTTCTTGGGCTTCGTCTAGGATTGTTTATCAATCATATCCCCGAATAGGAAAGCTGGTTTTATATATTTGGCCCCATCGATATACGTCAGGGGCTCCCCGTTGATCATACTCAACAGCATCCGTTCTCCCTGAGACGATATCAGAATTCTCCTTCCTTCAAGATACTGGGTTCCAGAAATAGGGAATGTCACATAGGAAAAATCTTCCAGGTAATTGGAGTTCAGCATCCCAGCAGCAGAACCCATCACCTCAGCCAACGGAGGTATCTGCAAGTTAACTACAAAATGCAAGAAGAATATGTCAGTTTCTATACTACACATTACAGTCTTGCCGCTTACGCCAAAGATCAACAGTCTGTGTTTTTATGCCAGACTGCCAAAATTTGAGTTGTTACGCCAGAATTTTCATCCAGAGCGTAACATTCAAAGTTTGTAGTATATGCCAAATTTCGACAGTCAAAGCTTCTACGTCAGACTGTAAAAATATGAAGTTTTTACGCTGACACATTAGGAATGTGGGCATAAATGATAAAATATCTCTGTGCATCATCTTCCTCGAAGAGGCTCTCAGCACAGAAGATGACCTAGCGCGTTCACGTACAACGTGTGCGAAGGATTTTTTTTCCTTTTTTGTCGTCCCAAAAGCTTTACCTATGACGCCTGGTGCACAGCTTGATGGTGGGACACTTTGTTCAGACCGAGGTTCGCTCAGTCCAATGGGAGTCGCTCGTGTTTGAGCAGAGGAGCAAGAAAAAGAGGCACCTTTCTTTACCTTAGTAGTGGAAGGTTGTTTCGGTGCCATTGCTAAAACTCAGAGTGCTCAGAGAAAGAGACGAAGAAGAGTTCTCAAAGAGACGAAGGTTTTTACAAAAGACAGATGGAGAGTTTCTTCTCTGAAGGCCTTGGGGTATTTATAGAGTTCAAATAAACTCTTCGAATCCCTAACCAAATCCGATATTTAATATTCGGTTATGATTGGGGACCACGTCAGCCTATCATTTAGGGAAGACGGACAGTCAGCGAATTCAAAAAGTTTTTTGTGCAGAGCAGATTCGTGATTTTACGCTAAGGAGCTTTTACGCTCAAGAGGCTACAAATATATGGTTTTGCGCTCAGAGGCTATAAGTCTTCGGTTTTACGCCCGGATGCTTTTACGCTCAGTAGCTTTTACGCTCGAGAGGCTACAAACCTACGACTTCACGCTCAGAGGCTACAAATCTATGATTTTATGCTCAGAAGTTTTTTACGCTCAGAGGCGACAAATCTACGACTTCACGCTCGAAAGTTTTTTTTTCAGAGGCTATAAATCTACGTTTTTACGCCCGGATGCTCTTATGCTCAGCAGCTTTTACGCTCGAGAGGCTACAAACCTATGATTTTATGCTCATTTACACTACGGATCTATGACTTTCCGCATATCTTAAAATATGCAGGCCAGAGTATGTGTATATCTGAACAATTCTCAAGATGGCCAATTACAAGGGTTCACGCAAAAGATGCTCCTTCTTGGCCTCAAAACATCTTAAGTACCCAATACATATAGAGTTCAGCATTGAAAATGACTCTTCTTCTTGGGTCGATTGGAAGTTAATCTAAAATCCAGTCAGAATCTTTTCTCTACAGTTCAAGCGTGGTCAGTTTTGACAGCCATTTTTTGCCCTACTTCAAGGGATTTTCGAGAAATCATTCTTGAAGATGATGATCTGAACAAGAATTCTTCTTATCAGAGAAGTGACAGTTCAGAACTCTACGCGACTCATCGTTCAAAACAGCATGACAGTTCGGATATTCGACTTAAATGCTAAGCAGCTTTCTACGCGTCTTCAGTTATGCATAAAAGACGGGACGAGACCAGATATTCTTTTTATCAGAGTCGGCGTAAAGTTATTCAGACATGTCGAAGCTGCACATATTCAGACTTCATCACAGCAAAATATGGCAAATCATCAGATGCGTAAAAAAAGACGATTTTATTAATCATGATTACATATGATGGAAATCCAGCCTACAAAGGGTTTTTCATCTTCATGATTACATATGATGGAAATTCTTTTCCTACAAAGGGTTCCTCATTTTTACTTAGGATTACACCAAGAGTCTGTTCTGTCAGGTTCTCGTATTGGTGGAGATCTTTTCCGTCTTCTTCAGCAGTTAGTCGGTTTCCGCGACCGATTAACAAGAAAATGATTAATGGCGGGAGGATACAAAACTGGTCTTGTTTAAATTATTCAAGAGCCCACCCTCCATACGCCATGACAGATTGAGTTGGGATTCTGACCCAACTCAATACTGGAAGAAAGGGCCAGTTTGTCTGCCCTCGTCCACCATCGTAACGGGAGAAAATACAGCTTGCAAGCTGTGTGGTCGAATATGACCCTTTCTCTCTCCTGGACGAATCGCTATATGAAATTGTTGATCATCCCGAGCAAAGGAAGCTATGATATCCTTCCATAATCCATCATTGCAGAGGACATTTTCTCGAAGATGCCTACTTTTTCGTCTCCTTACATGTTGGAAGAACATGATCTTCTTCTTCCTCAAGTCAGCAAGACGAACCTCGACAATCATCTCTGTGTGGTGAAGGAAATATGGGAAGAACAAGTTAACTCATCAGCCTTTATATAGGCAAAAGAGAACATACAGAATCCCAACAAATGCCCAAAAATTTGCCAAGAAATCAGCCTCGAGGAACGAGTCAAACTTGACCGTTTCATGCTTCATTCAAAGTGTTTCAAATAACGAAGAATTTAAAAACTTTGAAGGGGGTCTTGTAGAAGCATAAAAAATACGCTACAGGATTATACGCAGTATGCAGGAAACCCACATAAAATAGAGTTTCAACACTTGTGGCGTAAGACATGACTTCAGAGCTATCGGCGTACAACAGAGCTTCAACGCTAGTACAGCGTAAAATATAGCTTCATAATAACCCACGGAATGCAGTATTTCAGACTGCTTCAGCGTAAAAAGGTTGCTACCTCGCCTTTATGGCGTAAAACCCATCTACTTTTAATGCAGTATGGGAGTGTACGAGGAACTCTTCGTATTCCTCGAATGAACCTGTCAGATCATATAGTAAACCTGACTCCTAACAAAGAGTACTGCACGACTACCCAAACGACGGCTGTAATGATGGTTCGGCACAGAGACCCAGACCGTCATTTTGTGACATTTTCTTGATACAAATTGCTTTTACGCATTCAAGGGAATACGATACCTAGTTTAATACAGGCAGACGTGAGCTTTTACGCTCAGCGGAAGACGAAACGAACTGCTATGTCAAAAGCTGATCTTCGTACAGAGCTCGAGGCATGTCTCTGCAGTTAATGTGCGTGATGGGGGCAGATCTCTGCATTTAATGCACGAGATTTGGTTCTACTTTCAAAGACTGGGTGAGCCATAATTATGGCTAATATGTCCACATCAGCATCTCTGTATATTATGCCATCAGGCTATTTTCACCTATAGGAGCACGTTGTACGCTATCTCCTTGAAATACGCCGACCTGGCTATTTTCAACTATAGGAGTACGCCGTATGCTATCTCCTTAAAATACGCCAACTCAGGCTATATTTGTATTGGTGCGTGATAAGGCTATTTGGTTCAGAATACGCTCAAGACCTCAGTCAAAGAAGGAGGATCGGCTATTTTTTACGCTAGCTACCTATCCATGCAGCATCAGGCTTCTACGCCTACCTGGCTTCTACGCCAGTTTGACAGCTACTTGGTTTTTTATGCCAGTTTGACAGCTACTGGGTTTTTACGCCTACCTGGCTTCTACGCCAGTTTGACAACTATTTGGTTTCTACGCCATGGTGATAGTTATTGGCTTCTACGCCAACCTTTTCTACGCGAGGGGTAGTTACCTACGTGGCTTGCATGCCGTGATTTTCGTAGCAGTTATACGCGTTACCTCATCATGGGACACGTGTCATACGCAGATTCAGAAGATTATTTATACGTGGGCGGCAGTTATTATAACCGCCGCGTAAAAAATATCACACTTTCCACTGTCTGGCTTCTACGCCGACTGGACGGTTACTGTCACTAATCCCTATAAATATAGACCTCCGTCCACGGAGGTCCAAGGTCGAAAACTCGGAGAACAGAGGTCAAAAGGTCGAAAACTCGGAGAACAGAGGTCAAAGGGTCGCAGACTCGGAGAACAGAGGTCGGAAAGGTCGAAGAATTAAGGAGAGAAGTCGTAAAAATTGAAGAGAGAGGAGCACAGACAGAGAGTAGCGATCGATGATCTTGGCATCAAACATCCACTCCCTCTTATAATCTTTGAAGCTATTCCTTCTTCTACAATACTTCTTCATCATCGTGTGGTCCACGGGACAAAGTGATCGACCACAGATCAGACTCCTATAGCAATATTTATCCAGATTAAATTTTGTACTTAACATCCTCGTATAGGATTAATTGTACTTCTTGTTTGTAAACCAAAGGAAGGGTTTCGTATAAACCTAGTTTTATTTCTTTCGTTTATTATCAAACAGACTTATGTTATTTAGTTTAGATAGAGAGACTAGTCAATATTTAGACTTGACACATATGGACCATTTAGACTTGTCATGACAATTAGTGAGCCCAACTTGGACCCAAGTCCATTAGTCATTTCCACTAATTAATTAAGAAGAATTAGTTTAATTACAATTAATTAAAGACTTCCAAAAATACCCACCCTTAATTATTCCTCATAATACATCATGTAGGAGTATTTGGGACCTTAGCATGTAGCTTGGGGAAGGAGTAAGGGGCCGGCCACTTGAAGAGGGGCTCTCCTTCTCTCTTCTCCTCATTTGCATTTTATTTTTGATCCAAATTCTAGATCCCCAATTTTCTATTTTCCCTCCATTGCTTTTCTACTCAATTCACCTCTATTTTCTTCTAAAATTCATCACTCTTAGAGCTTTGGAGCTTAGAGAAGCAAGGAGCACAAGGGGGATGAGCTTTAGAGCTATAGATCGTGTTCGGATCGTGTCCAATTATATTTTATTGGGAATCCATCTCCCAATTGGTAATTCCTAAATTTTCTCTTTTATTTTAGCTTCTTAATCATGCATTTCACCCCTAAAAATCAACCCATGGCATAGGACTACCTATAGGAACAAGTTCTAGGCTAATTGGTTAAGTATTGTGAGTTCTACATGGTGTTTTATGTGCATGTTGGAGAAATTATGTTTTTCAATTGTGTGTCATGAGACCAATTAGATCAAATTAAACTTAGATCGGGTTATGGATCTAGGTACGTGTTCACAAATGGATACGTGTAGGCCGTATCATGGTATTTTGTGATATGTGCAATATAGGGCCCAATTTTGGGTGTTTTGTATAAATTCTTCTAAATTCTTTTTGTATCAAGTTACTTTAGTTGTGTTATGATGTAATTAGTTTATATAAATGATAATTATGGAAGATTGTGGGTTTTGACACTTAATTTGGGAGCGTATCATAAGTATACTAGGGGTGTACTCTAGATGTTTAGTGAAATAACTCGTGATATGGGTGTGCACTCTTAGGAGTGACTGGTAGTGTGTTTAGTTTAAGTGTTTGAATGTGTATAAATTTATACATAGATATCCATTAGTATATATAACCTTAGTGTATATGTGCCTCTATATACTACAACTGTGTTATGAGGAGTTGACTTTGTGTGTGGGGGTTATATTTGTGCTCGAGTTGTTGTGAGGGGGGGTCGGGTTTTACATAAGAGCAGCAACAATTACAGTATCAACAACTGCAAATAGGCAGTGCACAGCAACCTCATTAGCATAGCAATGTGCAGCAGCAACAGCAATAGCAACAACTTTATTGGCATAGCAGTGTGCAACAGCAGCTAGGAACAGCAATGTCAGTGCAGTGAGTAGGGAAATAAACAATGGCGCTTGGGTTACTGGCTTGGTACAGTAGTGTAGGTGCATTGCTGTGCAATATGAAGACTGCAGCAGTTCCATAGCATATGGGGTATCAGGGTTAGTGAGGGTAAGGCATACCCAGGCTCGGGTAGGGCCAAGCTTTAGACTTTGGGTAGATACCTGCTGTGCAAGCAAAGTTAATTGGTATCCAGTTTCAGAGGAGTTTTAAGTATGGTTGTTAGTTTAGGGTAGGAGATTTGAGGAGTGAATTGAGTGTTCAGGTAGGTGAACTCAGATAATTGCTAACTTGTAGTGTGTATCAGTTGATACACTGATGTGTATCAGTTTTGGTACACTGACGTATATCCGTTGATACACATCAAGTTCAGTCCTTATTAGTTGTATATAATAGTTAGTGAGTTATGTTAGTTAGTATCATGTTATATGATAATATCATTAGTATAAGTTAAGTATTAGTTGCATCAGTTAGTAAAGTACTAGTGTCTCGAGTTAGCTAAGTTATTACAGTTTTCAATTAGTTATCAGTTGTTTATTAGATTAGTGTGATATTAGATATCAGTCATGGTTAAGTTAGTAATGGTTAGTGTCAGTTATTAGTGTATCAGTGGTTAGTTGAGTGGCTAGTTAGTGTATATAAATGTCAGTTAGCTACTATTAGGTAGATTACATATATATAGTTAGTTAATGATAAGTTTTGGCTAAGGTAATACCTAGGTTAATTAGTGAGAATTCATTAAATGACCAAATAGACTAGTTAGTTTGGTGTGGACCTAGTTTAGCTAGTATTGACTAATTAGTACCAAATCTTGATCCAATTACCTTAGTGTGACCTAGTGTGACCTAGTATGGCCTAGTAGAGCATGTATAGTTGCATTGTAGCTTATTATTATTTATTTCATACCCAATTTGACATGATATCCAAATTTAGGTGACTTCGACACCAGCTTGGATACTGAGATATACTATTTGCTCAGGACCCGAGGCGAGTACATTTCTTTGTTAGTTTTTATTTCATAATAGTGCATATATCTTATGTTCTAGAACTGTATACTTGATTCTGACATAGTAGTTTTATGGACTAGTACTATATGGATGATATCAAGAGATGTTATCCCTTACCGTGTTCAGCGGGTACTCCTTCACATGTATTTTATTATTTGTATCGGATATTAATTTTAGTGTACTTCGTATTCATACACTAATCGTGTTCAGTGTGCCCATATTCTTGTTTGTAATGTGTCGTAATTGGATCCATAGGTATTGGTTGGGGATGGGAGAATAGGAGTTGATTATGTGATCAAGCCCAAGTATATTCGTTTATATGTCGATTACATATCACACGTGTAATCGAGTTACCATATTGTATTCGTGTTCAACCTAAACCAATCACATAATAAACTTGTATTCCATAGAATATTAGCTAGTTTTATTTATTTTTATTATATTGGAGTTATTCTATTGCCTGTTCTTCATTCGAGTATAATACCTGTTCACTCTAGTTTATTTTATTTTGATGTTTAGTTATCGTATATCCTTTTCTATTATCTGTTATATATGCTCGATTATGTATTTGAAACTACTTTCAGAGATATGTACTTCGCTCTAATCTTGACTGGATATATTTTTCAGATGATTGGATTGGGAACCAGTGTCCTACCTACTACGGGCTACAGGATGGCGTACCATTAGAGGATACTCATTTAGAGCAGGAGGACTTAGTACCAGAGTCTGAGGAGGTTTAGATTATTATTTAGACTTGTATTAGACTTTTATTGAGGCTTATGTCATGTATATATTATTTCAGGCTTGTAGATGTATCGTGACTCTTTCTTTCGTTATTCTAACTCATACTTTATCTTCCTTAGTTTGTATTATGATTGAGTATAGTTTATCATTACCAGATACTATATTGTTCCTCCATTTGGAGTTGAGATGATTGACAGGTACCATGTATATATTGTATAGGATATTTAGATAGTAGAGTTGACCCAGACAGCGTTCTACCACCGATGCTGCGGCGTAGGCTGGACGTTGCTCACTACTCGTACCCTTATTCCGGGCATGGGTCTTCACACTTTGGATCGGGTACGGGTGTTAAGTTTGAAGACAATCGATATCATAGGTAATATGGACGTGATGATCGATGGTCAAGGCCAGAAAGTTTGCTCAGAGGTAATATGGACATGGCAGACTCCGTTGGAGAATTAGAGCGACTGTCCACAGGTAATATGGACATGAAATAGTGCCCAGGAAGATACGATGTAGTTTATAATAGAGGAGTACCAGTCTAATTTAGATGTAGTACTTTTTGAGGAACTTGTCGCTGATAGGCATCAAGTGCAAGTCGCCGTTGGGTTTTGCTACCCGATTCTAGAAAATATGATTTTCTTTTTTTTGGTAAATTGTGTATTATTCATAAATATTTATATTTATATTTAATTGATGGTTGTATTATTTTTTTGTTTGATTGTTTTAGGGTTTTGGCTAGTCTGGACCCATGTCAGACCCTAGTGGACCCATGTCAGACCCAACCAACACTCTTGTCAGGCCTATTTATGGGTTTAGAATAGTTATTATGTTTTTATTTAGTTAGTTGGGTTATTTTGGATTAGTTAGAGAGTGTTTAGTGAACCCTAAACCTAAACCTTTGTTAGGATGACTAAAATGAGGGCATTTTAGTCATTTTATTAATGTAATCCTATATTATTACACATGGCCGACCCTTTCCCAACTTCATGACCGAACCTCTTCTTCTTCTTTTTTTCCATTCTTCTTCTTCTCCACTCTCCACTATTTTCTTCTTTTCTTCTTCCAACTTCAAGTTTCAAGTAAGTATTTCTCCATTTCTTCTATTTCTTCTCTTTCTTCTTCTATTCTTCCATTTAAGTGAACCCTAACCCTATATTTTTTCCTAACCTAGGTGCGTAGAGCCTAGAATTAGTGTAGAGGCTTGGCTTGGAGGCTTGAGGGTGGTGATTTCAAGGGTTTTGGAGACTTTGGCCTTGGGATTCCAACTCCCAAGAGGTAAACCCTAACTTTTCTCTTAGTGGTTGCTATTTTATAGTGTAATTAGTAGTTTAGAACCTTTCTAGAACTTAAGACTACCCTTGGAAGGAAGTTAAAACTTGTTTGGTTGTGTTTGGAGACTTTGACATTAGATTTTGTGTCAATTTTGGATGAAATCCGAGATTGGCCCAATTTTGGGTGATTTCCTAGGTTACACGGACCTAGGTAGACGTGCTTGAGTGTCTTGAGGGTAAGTTTGTGTCTTCGTTCAGACACGTGAGGTCGTATCGCGGAAATTTGGGCATTTGGGGCAATTTGGGGGTTTTCGTTGTCGTAGGTTCTATGTGCGTGCACGTTTTTGCCACGGACCTAGAATTGGCAAGTTAGTATTTTTTTAGGTTCTAGACATCGATTAGAACCCATGGATAAATTTTGGGCCAATTTCGAGTAGGTTTGGTGTACGTTTCACGAGGTTTCGTGAACCGTACTCCACGTGTTCGTCGAAATGACCGAATGGTCATTTCGACTTGGTTTCTAGGTTTTGGGCTCGTGCGCGCGTTGGTTTAGCTTCGGTGAGTGTGTGCTAGAGTTTTTGAGTTATATTTTATATATTTATAGTTATTTATAGGTGTTTGGGTTGTTGTGCGTGCGTTGGTGTTGTGTTTATGTGTGTATATATATATATATATATATATATATATATATATATATATATATATATATATATATATATATATATATATGTATGTATGTATGTGTGTCTATATATATGTGTGTGTCTCTATATATATAAGTGTGTTTATATATATGTATATGATTTTATATATATATATATATATGTGTGTGTGTGTGTGTGTGTGTGTGTGTGTTTGTATACGTATATATGAGTATTTGAATATATATATATGAGTGTGTTTGTGTAAGTGTTTCTATAAATATATAGGTGTGTGTATGTATAAATGTATATGAGTCTATATATATATATACATGTATGTGTGTGTATGTGTAAGTGTGTGTACCTATATACATATGTGTATATATATATATATGTGTGTGTGTGTGTGTGTGTGTGTGTGTGTGTGTGTGTGTGTGTTTGTATACGTATATATGAGTGTTTGAATATATATATATGAGTGTGTTTGTGTAAGTGTATCTATAAATATATAAGTGTGTGTATGTATAAATGTATATGAGTCTATGTATATATATACATGTATGTGTGTGTATGTGTAAGTGTGTGTACCTATATACATATGTGTATAAGTGTATATATATATATATATATATATATATATATATATATATATATATATATATATATATATATATATATATATATATATATATATATATATATATATATATATGGTTTTGTGTGTATATATATATATAATTATATGTTTGTGTGTGTATATATATATCTATATGTGAGTTTGTGTGTGTGTGTGGTGCATCGAGAGGGATGTGAAGTGAGTAGGAAAGAGCATGCTGTGGCAGCGAGGGGGAGCAGCAAAGCGCAGCAGTAGCAACAATTGCTGTAGTAGCAGCAGCAGCCAACAGCTTGGCATAGCAGCAGCAACAGCAGCCAGCATTGCATTGGCGTGGCGAGCAGCAGCTAGCTTCGGCAGTAGCAGCAGGTAGGGAGAGAGGTTGAGGATTAGGTGAGTTTGTATGCATAGATATATATATTGATAGATATATAAGTATAGGCATAAGTATAAGTATATATAATTAGTTAGAGAGATAGATATATGAGTATGGGTATGTGTATATGTGTATGTGTGGTTATATATATATATATAAGTAGATATATGCATATGTGTTTGTATATATATATAGTAGCCTAGATATATAGCTAGGTATATATGTATATACATAGATAGTTAGCTAGATTGGTAGTGTTAGAGAGGTATAGTGAGTTATCTCAATACCTTGAGATATCAAGGTATCTCAATACCTTGAGATACCCAAGGTATTGAGTATCGGGTAAGGTTTTTGAGCATTTGCCTAGGAATAAGTTTAGAGTTGCATTTATATGTATTGGTGTATATAATTACGCGTGTTAGCATAGGTGTTAGCGGGTATAGGCGGGGTATGTAGCTTAGGTCGAGGTATTGGATACCGAGGGTATCCTGGTATCTCAAGGAGGCGAGTTTGAGGGTTTACTAGCTTAATGAGCTAGTTTTGACCTAGAATTTTAGGGGCACCCTAGTTTGACCTAGCGTTGACCATAATTGCCCTCGTTGACCATAAAAGTCAATGTTTGACCTAGTTTTGACCTAGAGTTAACTTTTGGGACCCCGAGTTGACTTTTTGTCCCAAATTTCACCGGTTTGACCCGTTCGACCTAAAATAATCCTAGAACCCAATTTTTAGTTATTTTATATCAGTTTAACTCTTTAGAACCCCGTTTAACCTTATTTTTTGCAATAGGTTCTTGCGACGCTAGTCCGGATCTCGATCCTCATTAGTTGCTCAGGACGTCAGGCGAGTACCTACCTCTGATCGTTTCTATTTCATGATAGCGTTTATATCACCTGTTTTAGAACTGTAATACTTGATTCTGACACATTGTTTTTTGACCTGGTACTAGTTGGATCCTGTCATGAGATGTTATCCCCATTACCTTGTTCAGCGGGTACTCTATCATGTGTATTTCATCATGTGCTTCGGGTATTGATTCTCATGTGCTATCATGTGCTTCGTGTACTCTCGCATTTCATGTGCGTGAGTTATTTATCATGTACGTAGAATGTCGTGGTTGTATCCAAGAGTATTAGTGGGGGAGGGGAGTAGGAGTTAGTTATGTGATCAAAGCCAAACAGTATTCATGTGTATGTCGGTTATGCAACTAACGCATAACGGAGTTATCGTAGATTATTCATGTGCAACCTAAGCCGATCACATAACGAACTTGTGCTCAAGGCACTTAGCTAGTATTTATGTTTTCTCATATGAAGTTACTTCTCTACTACTTGTATTATTCTCCAATTTTACAATGCAGCTACTTTATCTGCTCTACCATGTATTTATTTTCCTGTGCATCTTGTATACTTTTATTTTGCTAGTCATATACACCTTACCATGTATTTGGAGTTGCTTTCAGAGTTATGTACTTCGCTCCAGTCCTAACTGGGCATATTTTCCAGAGGATCCTGATGATTTTTGCCCGGTATTCTACGGGCCGGGCGTCGAGGAGTGTTGTGACCCGACGATTGAGGAGGAGCCCGTCTAGGAGACGCCGTTAGCACCATAGTTCAGCTAGGTGGATTTTTCTGGGTTGTTCCCAGTTGCTATTTTGGATGACTGTATTGCTATTTATTATTTTGCTCCAGTGAGATGTTGTAGACTTTAGACTTGGATTGTATATTGGATATTGTACTTGCTCTTTGTTTTTTTTTGTTGATATCTTATCGTGCTTTTACTCTTCCCCTAGTTATTGTGATTGAGTTAAATATATTACGTGGTTGCCCTCCTTTTGGAGAGGTTATATTGATAGATTATTGTGAGATAGATATTGTGACCTAGAACGGACCAAGACAGCGTTCTACCGTCGATTCTGCGGTGTAGGCTGGACGTACCCATGACTCATGCCCAATTTTTCGGGTGCGGGTCGTGACAGCCGGTATGCACTGTTGGGAAACACGGTTTCCACAATGAACGGGCGCTCCCATTTAGGTTAGAATTTGTCGACCGTCTTGTGAGTCATAACCATCGGTCTTCTTACTGTTTAGAAGGTTACCCACTTGAAATATTCTCTGTTTTACCCTTTTGTTGAAGGCTCCAGAGAGACAAACTTGATACAACTCTATGCGTTGTTGAGCTAAGAGCAATTTCTCGTCGAGTGCTTCCAACTCCTGTAACCATCGACAGTAGTTGTCGTCCATGGTTAGTTGGTTGGAGAGAGCTACTCGTAGTGAAGGGATTTGGATCTCGAGTTGGAGTACCGCCTTACTTTTGTACACCAAAAAGAATGGCATATTTCCAGTAGCTGTACGGACTGTTGTACGGTAGGTCCAAAGATATTCATCCAGCTTCTCGTTCCAGTCATATTTGTTGGAAGACACGAAATTCTTGAGGAGCTTGATTATGATTTTGTTGAACGCTTCCCCCAGACCGTTTGCTGCAGGGTTGTATACCGTGGAGGCTACATTTTGGATTCGATTTTGGTCAATAAAACTGATATAAGGCATGACTTCAAACTGTGAACCTTTACGCCCACTTGGACGATCCTACGCAGCAAGCCGAAGCAATATATGAGGTGATGCTTGACGAAGTTAATAACGTTTGATGTTTTGACTTCAGCGAGAGGATCAGCTTTCGCCTACTTGGAGAAGTAGTTGGTGATCGCCATGATGAACCAATTTTCTTTTGATGAAGGTGGACTGATTGGCCCGATGATATCTATTCCCCATGCCTCAAATGGCCAAGATGCTACCATTGGGTGTAAGAACTTAGATGGCTGGTGGATGAAGTCTGCATGGATTTGGCATGCTTGTCACTTTCTCGCGTAACCAACAGCATCTGCTACTATCGTCGGCCAATAATAGTCCATTCTCCGAAGACGGTCTTGTAGCTTTGGACCGGGTTGATGCGCCCCGCAGACATTATTTTGAGCATTACAGAGGGCTTGTTTTGCCTCTGTGTTCGACAAGCATCGGAGCAGAAGGCCTTCATAGGACCGACGGTATAATATTTTGGTCTTCGTATCGTAATAGAAACGGAGGGAGCGTCTTCTGATTGAAGTAGCTTCCTTTGGATTTTCAGAAAGAAGTTTATATATTGCGTAGTCGATGAATAGAAACCTCCAATCTTGAGTATCGGTGTTGAACTCCGCTGCATAGCTGAGGCATAAGCATAGGTTGCTTTTGGGACAGATCAGCTCTTGACCGATCACCGTAATTAGCTGATGGGTATTGTCTGGGACTGGCAAGGAAGCACGAGACCGGCTAAAGCGTCTGCCTTAATGTTTTGCAATCGAGGGACATGCTCAATAAGGAACCTCTCGAAGGTCGCAATAATGCTAAGTAAAGCTTGGTGGTAGGGGATCAAGTCTTCGTTTCGGACTTCATATAGTCCCCGAACTTGATTGACGATTAGCTGAGAATCGTCGTAGGCATCTAAGTACTCTACTCAGACTTGGTTGTTGAGCTACAGTATGATGATTAGGGCATTATAATCTTTCATATTATTAGAGCATGGCTCCATGAAAGAGTATGCGTGATTGATGATGAGGCCGTATGGGGAGATCAACACTATCCCGACCCCAGCAATGATGTTACCTTTGGGCCCCGCTCTTGAAGCACCGTCAAAGAACATTCGCCAAACAGCTTCGTATGAAGTGACGTTGGCGTCCTCCACTTCGTCTGAAATCTATTCATAGAGCTTTATGGTTTCTGACCCCCGGTGGGCTGCCAGAAAGTCGTCCAATGCTTGACCCTTGACGACCTTCTGTAGGATGAATACCATATCATATGGAGATAATAGTATTTCCCAGGTAGCCAAGCAGGAACTGAGTGCCCCAGGTTTGGTCATTAGGACTCTGAGTGGTTGACTCACAAAATTACATGAATGGTTTGTCCAGTCACATAGTATAGAGTTTTCTGGATAACGAATACCAGTGTAGGGCACTCCTTCTCGACGATGGTATACCTATTCTCTGAGCCGACCATTATTCGACTGAGGTAATATATGGCCTGCTCGTGGCCTGAATCACTATTCTGGGCTAACAGGGTACCGAGAGAGTGATCCATCGCGCATATATAGTGCAGGATTGGCTTTTCCATGACCGGGGCCACCATCACAAGAGGGTTTGATAGATATTCTTTGATGTTGTCGAACGCTCGTTGGCACTCTTCATTCCAAACAAAGGAGACATCTTTCTTCATGAGTTGTGTGAACGGCCGACAACAACTAGAGAGGTTTGATATGAACCTCCTGATGTATGCCAACCTCCCTTGGAGGCCACAGAGTTCCCGGAGGTTCCTTGGCGGATTCATCTCCAGGATGGGCTTGGTCTTGTCGGGGTCTATGTGAATACCCCGAGAAGTGATGACGAAACCCAAGAATTTGCTGCTGGAGACTCCCAGGAAGGACTTGGTAAGGTTCATCTTGAGGCGTTATGTACGCATTAAGTCAAACACAGTCCTCAAGTCTTGGAGGTGATCATCTTTAGAGCGACGCTTGAAGGCGATGTCATCGACGTAGCATTCCACCGTCCAGCGCAGATGTTCACAAAAAATAGTGCGCATAGCTCACTGGTATGTAGCACCTACGTTCTTTAAACTGAAAGGCTGTAGCAATATACGCCTATCTGGGTCTGGAACGATATATGTTTCTCATCGTCGGGAAACATCATGATTTGGTTGTAGCCTGAGAAGCCTTCTATGAAGGACATGGGCTCAAAGCCATAAGTGTTGTCGATCATTACGTCGATGATTAGAAGAGAAAATTCGTCTTTGGGATATGCCGCGTTTAGATTACGAAAGTCAATACAGATTCGGATCTTCCAATTCTTCTTAACGACATGCACGATGTTGGCTACCCAGTCGGGGTATTTTTCTTTGCGGATGAAGCCACTAGCTATCAGCTTGTTGACTTCAGCTTCGATGGAATCTATCACATTTGGCCGAAATCGTCGTTGTTGTTGCTTGATTGGTTTGGCGTTTGGCAATATATTGAGTTTGTGGACCACGATTTGGGGATCTAGTCCTAGCATATCTTCGCAACTCCAGACAAAGATATCGATGTATTCCCTGACAAGTTATAATAGAGATTCCTGGTCTTCGTCGGACAGACTTCTGCTGAAGAAGATATATTTTGGGGAGGTCTCATTGCCTAGATCGACTTATACAATTTTTTCCTCGGTAAGAGGTTCTCGCTACTCAAATCGTATCTCCTATTTTGATCCAAGGTGTTGGGCCCAAGTTTCCATCTCAAAGAGCTCGGGTGGATCCTCGTTGTCTTCCTCAAGGTCGGCAGACACCATGTTGGAGGAAGTATTTGTCTGAGCACGTCCCCGATGCTAACGTCGAAGTCCCAGGCTGAAGATTCTGAAGAGTGTGAGCGCACTTTATCTTCTTTATCTGAGCCATCGGGGGTTGTAGGAGGCGTTACGTATCCTAAGTTGTTCTTAGTCTTATGATAGTATTCCTCGGGCTTGTCCGTAGGGGATGAAAGTCATAAAAGCGACCTTCGGCCTTTACCATAGTTCAACCCCTCAGTGATCTTCAGGTTGTATCCCATCTTCTGGATAAGATACAGGGGTTTTGAACTGTACTGTAAACCCTCTCACCCAAAATTAGGGCTACTTGGCTTAGATAGTGAAATTAGGGCTAGTTTAAACCCAATTAGAATTAGCAAGCAACATTTATTTAATTATGAAATAATTTATATCGCGTAGCGCACATTACCGTTGCTTCTATAATTGGAGAACCTCACTAGCCATTGCCTTCCAATAAACTTTACAACCTCATCCTAGACATGCCCGCCTAATATTCTGACCCTTGTGCAACTTATAATATTGCTCTCTGGTGCTATATTTTAGCCGCACAATAAACGTCGCGGACACTATTTCTTAATTCGAAATAAATCCTAATTTTGTACCCTTGTGCGTCCCAATCAAAATTGAAGACACAACCTTGACCGTTTTATGCAATCCAGATTTTATTAATATTCTATATTGTACCCTCTATACCCCTGACACTTGTGTCCTATCTAATTTAACCCTATGTACTCCTAATTAATTCTAGAACATCGTGCACGTTCGATTTAATTAATTAAATCTAATTTTTGTCCCAGTGAAATTCTTTTAATTGTTGGGTGGATTTTATGCAAAAACGCATTGAGGTATCCCCACCGCTGGACAATACGTGAAGAAACCCAATTTTCCCTTCACGTGGATTTTTTCGTAATTTTTGGGATGTACAACACGCGCACATCGCCCTCGTATATTTAAACCTATCCTTGTGTTTTAAACCATGTAATTTATAGCCCCAACACCCCCAAGCGAGCCCAAGGCCCATCCCAAGGAGAGCGTTGACCAAAGTCAAAATATTCCTAGGTCAAACCAACCCTCCCTCACATGTATATAAATACAATATTTTTTTCTCTTTCTATTCTTTATTGTTTTCTAAACCTAAACACCAAAGCCACCTCTAAAACAAAAGCAGCCGACCCCTTCATCTTCAACCTTACCCCTTCCCTGCCTGACTATGCCGGAGCTCCTCCGCGGCCATCCCCGCTCACCACGACTCGCCGGACTCGCCCCCGTCCTCTTCTCCCCCTCCCTCTCCTCTCCTCCGTTTCCCCCACCGGAGTCGGCGCCTTCGCCGACTGCTCTCGGCCGGATCTTCCTCCTCGCTGGAGCCCCGACCCAACTACACCAAGATCTCGCCAGAATAGCTCGCCTGAAGCCGACTTCTGCAACCACCCTCCAGCACCACGTCGAACCCCCGCCCTCGCTGGAAACGGCAACGCTGAGTCCACCTCGACGAGCCTCGACCGCGGCTACCGTTTCCGGCCTGTACCCCCACCCTGTGCACGAACCACCACCGCCACCATTGCCATCTCGTCGAGTCCACCCCGCCGGAGCTGCTCGCAGCGCCGCTTCCTGTTCCAGTCCTCCTCCCTGCTCCCTAACTACTCCTCCCCCTCGTTGAAGCAACTCCCCAGGCCGGCCCCGGTCAGCAGCACCCCCAGCAGCCAATCATCATCGATCATCTTCACCAACACCACCGTCACCCCCTCGACGTTCCCTATGAGATGCACCCCGACCAGTTCTTCGCCGGAGCTGCACGAACAACCACCACCACCATCGTCGAGTCCACTTCTTCCCTCCTCCGCGAGCCACGCCGGACTGACCTGCACTTCCCTCCTCCGCCCTGTCCTCATCCTTGGCCTGACTCGCCGAAACAGCTCCCCCTGGCCGGATCTCCTCTCCCCCGATCGACTCAACCTTCCCCGCAGTCGAGACCCAACTCGCCGTACTCGTCCCCGACCTCTGTTCTCCTCCGCCTGAACCATGGTAGCCATCGCCATCATCTGAATATCACCACCCTCGCCATTAAACACCTCCATGAACCACCCATATCACCACCACCCTGGCCTCTCCTCTCCTTGCTCTCCGCCATGTCCTCCCCTGACCAGATCCCTCGCTGGCCGGAGTTCAGCAAGCCACCACCTGTATCATCACCATCGACACTCTTTATTATCATCATCACATTATCACCACCGTTGTCATCACCTTCACCATCACCATCGTCATCATCGTCGTTGTCATTATCGCCTCGATTATCATCGTCATCACTTCCGTCGTCGTCATCATCATCATCACCTCCCATCATCTTCACAATCACCACCATTATAATCACCATCATCGTCACCAATACCTTAACCCTAATAACCCTCATCCTCCTCCTCGTCACCGTCGTGTCATCGTCATCGCCACCATCGTCGTAGCCAGTCATCATCATCACCATCACCAGCCTACAATCATTATCACCAGTCCACATCATCATTATCCGATCATCAAAATCATTAGCATCATCATCACCCCATCGTCCACATCTCCATCATCGTCATCGTCCTCGTCAACACCATCGTTCTCGTCATCATCATCATCATCACTTTATCTTCATCTCATCATCGTCATCACCATTATCGTCATTTTAGTTGTCACCCACGTCTTCATCGTCGTCAACCTCTCTTCGTCGTCGTCCAGCCGATCCCGTATACGTACCCCGAGGTACGAACCTGTCCCACCTTCTCCTTGTTATGTGTGTTTGTGTGTGTTCCAGTAGGATATTTGTATTTAGTCACCACGGTTAGTTTATATCAGACCCTGAGTCAGAGAACCCAATGCGCGTTCATATATGTACGCGTACGCAGACATGATTCAACCTAGTATATGTATATTAAGTTAATCATTAGCTTAGTATTAATTGGTATATATTTATGTACATATTTAATATATATATGTATTCCAATAGTTATGTAAATAAATTGCTGGTTATATTATTATATAAATATGAATATATATGTAAGTAAATACTAATTAATAATTATGGCTATATATATTTAGACTGTATGACCCTAGGACACCGTGGACTGTCCCGTACTTACCTTGACCATGTTGACCCTAAGAACTTATGAATTTCCTGCCTTGCGTACCTTAACGTACTGGCTTAGACACCTGTCAATCGACTGTCTGATTGTGTAGAACACTTGAAGATGTGACCCTGCATAATCTAACGCATAATTGACCGTGTTAGATGACTAGTGTTACCCCTAGTATACCCCCTGAGTCCCGTATAAATATTGTTATGTGTGCACTAGTGTAATGACTAATAATTTTATTGTATTATATCATATATACATAGGATATTGGATTTGTTCTGCGCGACTTCTGGAGCAGGTTATTGGTACATTACAGCTTTCTTGCCAGGCAAGTATACCTTGCCATTGTACTGTTATTCTTATTCCATATGATTGCATGCATCTATATTTTCTGCCTTTAGTTCATATATTTTAACTGTTATATAAAATGCGCGCGATGGTGACGTCGTAATATATTTTTATTTATGTATTTGCATTGACCTTGTTTATGAGACTACCCTATTATCATGTAGCATCATTAGGTTCATTGGCCGTGACACAGTTGATACACGAGTTGTGAGTCTCATATATATCACGGACTGGCGTGCAGGGTTTGGCCTCCTGTACGTGTGGGCCGTGCGT
Organism: Iris macrosiphon; assembly: GCA_036927795.1. Taxonomy (NCBI): domain Eukaryota; kingdom Viridiplantae; phylum Streptophyta; class Magnoliopsida; order Asparagales; family Iridaceae; genus Iris; species Iris macrosiphon. Next base: position 162,366,282 of record JAYESA010000006.1, on the reverse strand, counting down.
TAGAAATAACTGCTGTTAGAAACTTTGCATGCTAGTAGACTTGGCAGTTATTAGAGATATTATCGTGTCATGGATGTGACATGCTTAGAGCATAGGGTGGGGAGAACAACAAGTAAGGCGTGTGGGCTCCGTTGTACTTTCCTTGTGTAACCCGTACGCTCCGCCGGAGATGCGCGGTCATGATGACCACTATATATTATATTATTATCAGGCGGGCCTCCGACGTGCCTTTATAGGCCCCTGGATCTCCAAGAGAACCATGCCAATCCTATTTTAGCCAGATAGCCCACGCGTTGGGAAAGTTGTTCTTAACTGTATTCACTTAGACGGTTAGACGACCCCTTTGGATATTTATTTCAGTACTTTATTGGCATGTGTTTAAGTATCTTGTTATGTCCCTCTGAGGACCTGGTTCCCTGCCAGGTGTATCTGTTCTTGAGTATTCGCAGGAGCGCAGATTCGGACGGTTACATATGTTTTCGAGGATGTCTTCTCTTCGAGCCGTGGTTGATAGCTGGTATTCTTATATAGTGTTTATTGTATTATATTCATAATGTATTTGCTCTTATATTCGAGTTGGTAGTAGATTTATTTCCATCCAACTATCATCCTTAGATACTTCTTATTGAGATCTAGCTTCATAGATACTGGTAATTATTTATATTTGACTTTTGTGGATGAGATTTAGATTATACCCTGTGACTTGTGACATATGTTATACCACTTGTGGATTTGATATTCAAAATACAGCGTACGTGTGGATTTGGTTTTCATATATTGGAGTTGCCATATCCATGCGGCTGGCATGCTTACGTGTCCTAGTCCTACGTATTTTTGGGACTGGGGCGTGACATGTACCGGTAGAGTGGCATTCTGCCTACTTCGGATTCTGGTTCTACTTTATTGGGGATGAAGGACCAAGGGCATTCCACTATGCCGAAGATGATGAGCTTATCTTCCTTCTTCCTGAGTGGGACTAAGAAATAAGAATCCTGAATAGAGCGAAGCTGGTGCACATTGTATGTAGTGGTCACTTGTGTGTACAGATGAAGGCCCAGACCGTGCTCCAGGAAGTAGAGTGTACTTATATACATACGCTCCGAGTAGTTCAAAGATAGTCCTTTATTAAGAAAATAAGGTATCTTTTCAAACGAGATTACATCGTCAGGGGAAGGGATGTTAACATTAGCGGATATATACTCCTCCATCTCATCCTTCTCCTCGGCTACCCCCAGTGCAAACGAAGGCTTTCGTGATTTTCTGTGTAATTTTACCACCAAAGGTCCGGAAGCGGCAGTCGCAGTCGGGTATTCCTTTAGTGGTCGACTTGGCCTGTGAAGACGAACGACCATAGATTTGAGAGGCATAAATAGAGAGAAATCTTCTTTTAGTGGTCGATTTGGCCTTCGAAAGCGACTGACCATTGGTTCTGAAGACGCTGAAGGTACCGGAGGTTCAGGTACCTTCCTACGTAATTTGACGATGAGGGGTGCAGCCGCATCAGGAGTGCGAGCCTTGAGGCAGATTCTCATAGGGTCCTCGGGTGCTGTCGTGGCCTCATCTTCATCGTCGGCCTCATTGTCGCCTTCATCTTGGCAGGATTTCTTGTGGAGGATCGAGTCGGAGTAGTAAATCTTAATTCCCTTAAATGTATCAAAATCAGCGAACTCCGTTTTAACGAAACCGTGGTCGTCTACAAATTTTAGGCACTAGTGGAGGGTTGATGGCACGATCCTATGTTCATATATCCACGAATGTCCCAACAAGACATTGTTGGACGTATCTACGTCTATGACGTAGCAGGTGACTTCTGTTCTTAGTCGTCAATCTGGCATTTCAGGCAAAGTTTGCCCAGAGGGTAGCTTCTTCCTTTGTTGAAGCCACTGATGGCGGTATTGGTGGCCGCCAGACGATGCATCAGGATCCCCAGGGTCTGAAGCAAACTTCTCAGGGAGCTAGATTTTGCCTCCCTTTATCAGCATATCGAAGATGGGTTTGACATCACCATCTTTGAAAGAGAAAGTCTCATTTGGTTTTGGATCCTCTGCCAGCTTTAGCTCAAGCTTCTTGGTCAAGGTAGCGATCATAGCATGTTTCCCCTTTCTATCGTGGCTGCTATTGCCGCCATTACTGTTATTGTTGTTATTGTTGCTAGGACGCTGGCCCTTTTTCTCAGCAGTAGGGATATGGATCACCAAGTGCCAAGCGTCCTTGAGCTTCTTCTCAGCGTTGACAGCACTTACAATAAATATTGTCCAGTCTTGGAACTGGATCTTGTCCATCCAGAGGCTGACTGCCGGAAGCATATTTTTCCAGCACATCTCCATTAGTGTGGCCTCGGGATTGCCAGGAGGTAACCTTAGCACGGCCTGTAGGAAACGCTCGATGTAATTTTGTGTTAGTTCTTTTTCACCCTGTGCGGCGTCCATCAGAGAATACATCGTCATATCATTTTTTGCCTCAGAGAATATGTTGAGGAATAAGAGGTCATCGAATTATGAGATACAGTTATCTTCGAGACTACAGAACCAATCGAAAGCTACCCCTGCCAATGACCCGACGATGCACCTGGTAAGGATAGCGTCGCTGTGGGGTAAGTGTCCTGTTGTAATCTCGAAGTAGCTCATAAACCGGCGTGGGAAGGACTTTCTGTCAAACGTGTTTATGTTGAAGGACTGGTACTTGGGCGAAAATGGTATATCCCTCCATTATATCGGGAATAGTTGTCGTACCCCGAGATCACGTAGTGAGTCACGATTGCTCATAGAATCTAGGCGAGCCCAAAGTTCTCGGACCACCCTCATTTCTTTCTTAGCTTCATCTCCTGACGAAGGTGCAGATGAGCCAGGTAGGAAGGGATCACCTCCCACGGGTGGAGCGGTCGTGTTTGAATCCCCGTTGGTCCCGGGGTCCAAGTTTTCTTGTCCAGAGGCCCTTATTGGCTGGGAGGCCATGCTTTTCTTGATTTCTAGCATTGTCTGGGTCAGAGCTAGCATTGATGCACTCATTGTATGCATCATGGCCTCGAGAACCTCTAGGCGCTGCCAGTCTTTGGGGCCTTTATGGTCGTCTCTGACCATGTATACCATCCTCACACGGGAAGAAACGGACGGTGTAGTGGATGTCGTGCTCCCCATCGTATACCCTTGTAGTGAGTAGTCTTTAAGGAGGGTGGGTGACGTTGTGTCCTTCTCGAATTCGGAGGGGATACTACTTCCAGCGTAGAAGATTGTATCATTTTGGTGGAAGTACCTACCCTCCGGGATCTCGGAGTCCGTTCCTTGGGAATCGTTGTCTCCTCGGAACGGTGTATTATTGCGTATGTCCAGGGGGACAATACCCCCATCTTGGGCCACCCCCAGGGGTTCTGAAGAAGAACTACCCCCAGGGGCTGACAACTTCTTCCTTTAGCGGGTGCCCTAGAAGACGCCTTCTGCAGGTGCCGTTGTCATCCCTCCGTGTAGTCACCTTTGTGACATACTGCTAGAGAGCGACGGACTGGAGGTCTTTGACTTCTTTTCTCCCTTGGTGGTGGAAAGATTTCCAATTGAGTAGCATGAGGTGAAGGGCAAGTCCTTCTCCTCTGGTACTTGCACCTGATCTCCGGGTAGGTGCTTTCTAGTGCAGTCACTGGAAGACCGACTACCTGTTTGTGGGTACTGCTGCTTTATTGCACAAGCAGTTGATAATGATGTTGGCGCAGCAGTGCCTTGGAGAGGGCATGTTGCACACTGTAGTTTTTTTTCCCTTACTTTGCACTTTTGAGTAATCATGTCACGCAGATCATGCGAAGGGTGTTTTACCTTTGTATCCTCTTTGTGAGTCCTGGTATCCCGGGCACACGGATGCGCAGGTTGTAGAACCCCTATTCCTAAAAATTGTATATACCCTTTTTTAATTATTAATTATTAATTTATTTATAGTAATTAGTGGCTAATTAGGAGAAATATATTTTTATTAATTTTTATTTTAGGTGTTGGTGCACTTAGGGGATTTATGGGACCATCAGAAATTTTTCTGAATTTATTTTATGTAGGAGACCTCTTGAGCAGTTGATAGCTTAATGGTGTGCATTAATGTAATTCTAGATTTTTTTTCTATGAGTATATGCGTATATATAAATATATATATATATATATATATATATATATATATATATATATATATATATATATATATATATATATATATATATATATATATATACATATATTTTTAAGGAAAAAGAAAGAAAAGAAATGGAAAAGAAAAAGAGAAAGAAAAAGGAAAAGGAAAAGGAAAAAAAAGAAAAAGAAAAGAGAAGGACTAAAGTGTAAAATCAATAAAAATCCACCCTTAAGAAATCAAAGGCAGCAACATTTCTGAAGATCCCCCCCGTGCGAAATGCACTAATCCGTTATATATATATATATATTAAATCCTAGCCCTATAATCATCCAAACCCTTCCTCTTTTCATCTAGACCTAGAGAGCGCCGCCACCGCAGTCGGAGAACCCCGCCAGGCCGTCCAAACAAATCCCGACGATCGCGACCCCGCGCACTGCAGATTCCCACAGCGAGGAACCTATGTTCCGGAGTTGTTTTCCGTCGACTCGCTCAACCAAATACCGCCCCGTCTTCACCGGTATGCTCACCCCTTAACTCTCTTTCATATCTGTGTGTTAGTAGACCTCGAACAACATGTAACCCTAGGCAAAAATAGTGCCAAAGTTGGCAGAAACAGACCGAATTCTGGGAACGCAGAAAACTGCGGTGACCACCCATGTTTCGGAGTTCGTATCTCCCACCACAGAGATCCGAATTCGATGATTCTTTTCGGTATACGTAGACCACTTGACCTAGTTTAATTTTTGTTAAATAATCCTAGATTATTAACTGCTGTAGACAGAATTAAATCTGTTGGAAAACCCCGCGAACCCACTTTTGTCAGATTTTTAAAAGTTGTGAAACGGAGCGCGTCCCGCCAAACGGGACCGCCTTGCCATGTACCAAGTGTACCGAACGGTGCATGCAGAGTAACCGTACACATGAGAGTTCGTAGAAAACTGATTCGGACGCGTGTGCACGCCGGAATCAGCCCGTATCCGCGGACAAACTCCGTGTCACAACTTTTGTGGAAGTCACGCGCATTTGGTGCAAGTTCGTCAAATTGTGACGAAACTTATGCCAATGGACTCGTGGTAACACGCTGGTCCTGTGACCCAATTTTCACATAATTCTGAGATGGTTGACCAAGTTACCAATTGGCGGGCCCCATAGTTGACTTTTTGGGCAAAATTGTGTTCGGCTCATCGGAATCCGCATTTGGACATACCGTTGGGTTCATATTGACATCTAAAGTTTGTTTGACCTATAATTTATCCCATTTAGAGACTGTTATCTTTGGCACGCTTTTCGGTGCAAAATGGGCCACACGTGGACCCCACTTTTACCCAAAATTACCGTTTTGCCCCTGTGTCCAACTTGGATGAAAGGGAAGTGCTTTTTAGCTATTTTGCTTATTCTGGGAATGTTGATGATGTTTATTTCAGCATCCGAAGACGTTCATTCTGAGGCCGTAGCTTCTGACTCTTGGTGTTGACATTGGGACACTATATTTTACAGCTTTCTTGTCAGGCAAGATACCTTGCCAAATTGCTTACAGTATTTTGCATGCTTAGTATATTTCTATATATTTATTGTATTTTTATTTATTTATTGCATGTGTAGTTCCTTTCAGTCATTACTATATATTAGATATGTTGACACACACTTGACACTTAGTATCATGAGAGGACAATTATTAGGCGTATGGGCTTTTAACCACTCTGGTAAATCGTAGTCACTAGCACGCATTATGGTGGTCGTGTCCGATGGTCGCTACCCCCGAGGTATATCGATTGATGGAGTCCGAGGGTCGCTACCCCCGAGGTATGTCGGCTGATGATGTCCACTGACGAGTGTATGAGTTGTAAGGATTAGATCGAGTAGCCTACCCTTGCCCATACGTCAAAAAGTTGTCCTCATTTGCATTCATATAGATTGTCTTGTACAACGTACTTATATATTTTTAAACATTATGCATGTTTACTGTATTCAAATTGGCATGCTTCTATGTATCTTGTTACGTCCCTCTGAGGACCTGGTCCCTTTCCAGGTGTATCTGTTCTTGAGTATTTGCATAAGCGCAGATTTGGATGGTTACATATATTTCGAGGATGTCTTCTCTTCGAGCCCGTGATTGTTAGCTGGTATTCTTATATGGTGTTTGTTGTGTTTTACTTATATTGTATTTGCTCTTATATTCTAGTTGGTAGTGAATTTGTTTCCATCCAACTATCATCCTCAAATACTTCTTATTGAGATCTAGTTTCATAGCTACTGGTTATTTATTTATATTGAATTTCTGTGGATGAGATTTAGATTGTACCCAGTGACTTGTGACATATATTTATACCACTTGTGGATTGGATATTCATATTACAGCGTACATATGGGTTATAGTTTTCATATATTGGAGTTGCCATATCCATGCGGCTGGCATGCTTATGTATCCTAGTCCTATGTATTTTGGGACTAGGGCGTGACACAGGTGCTGTATTTGCTCCCTGGCCTGGGTTCGTACACGAACTTCCCTCGAGGTTCTACTGGAAGACTTTTGAGACAGACCCTGTCCATTGGTCCCTGCGGGCTGGAAGCATAGGTCAGTCTTGTACAATATTCTGTTAGAGGCTCGCGTAATAGTTAGCGATGCCTGTTGGCGGTCGGTCGTATAAGCAGTTGCTTGATCTTGATGGGATCGCACTGTCCTAGACTTCTTTAATTTAGTAACTGCAGGCGCGTAGTATAAATAGTCCAAATTTGGGTTTTCACCATTCTCAGTGGGTCGCAAAGGATTTGTGCTGCATGAGATACAGACAAAAACAGAGGTTCTGTTGCTATCAGGGCCGCATGCGGTCGTCTGTCTGCGGCTGTGAGTTGATGCCGCATGGATAGTGTTATGCGGCCTCCTCCTTGGCCGCATAGAATATGCCACAGCACCAGAACGTTTGGCATTATAGTATTTTTCTCTACCAGAGTTCGGGTGCTGAATAGTTTTTGCGTCAGCCCGGGATACCGCATAAACGTAAACGTTGTGGGTGTTCGTTCGATGACCATCATCGACAACAGAGTGAGAGGCGAAAAGCGACTACTCCGTAGCTGGGTAAGGCACAACGGCCTTGGCCACCCACCTTCTATGGGTCTTCTTGGGCTTGGCTATCCTTGGTGAAGGATTAGCACTTCCTTTCGAGAGCATTTTCTCGAACACTAGCTGGTCGAAGCGGACCACCGGCACTTTTTGCGTCGAGCCGAGCTTGGCCGCATCGGACCGCGTCACCAACTTTTAAATAGAGGAGAAGGACGTCCCAGTAGAGTCGCCATCGTGTTTATCATTTAAATAAAAAAAAGAACTAAAAGAACTGGATTTGATTAACAAACTAAGAAAAAGTACAGAGAAGTCCTAGACGACAATCTAAGTACAAATTAGTTTTCTGGAGGTGACGGTGGAGGGTTAGGAGTGTAGAAACTCTCTTTACTACATGGATAATCTGATATAAAAGCTCTTCTCTCTTGCTCGAGTGTAGATTCGTAGATAGCCAGCCTGTTGTTTGGGTGTAGTATCCTGTTATTTATAGCCGCCCTGTGGACGTGCTGTGGATGCCACATATGTTCCTGTTTGGTGGCTGCATAGGGCCATTTCGACAGTATGCGGTTTTAACAGTAGCCGCATGATACGGGCAAGCCGCCACATGGGTAGGTTAAGATATTTTGTTGATGAGATCTCGGGGTCAATTCAACACGTTGCGTGCGTGACTTGGTCAGCTGAACATATAGTCCGCAAAAACTGTGCAAAGATCTCTTTGGTCGTAACAGAAAGATCTTGTGGATCAGGGGCCGCCTAGCAGTCTTGGCCGCATATGTGTTCTGGTCACATATTCTGACTGAGGACGTATAGTTGTTGTGGCCGCTTGGACGTCGTGGCCGCATATGAGCTCTCGTTTGGCTGTGGCTGCATGATGACGAGGCTGCATAAGACGGAGGAGGTATAGGGGAAACACGTGGCATGGGACATCTGATGAAGTCATTAATGAGTTGATATAACTTCTTTATCTTTTTTTGAGCTGGCACGACTTTCAAAATGTCTCGGCTTCATGATTGATATGTCAGATGCCTCGGTTGTTGAATGAAAAAGAGATTTTATGTGCCTCATTGGTCCCTATGCGACTTTCATCTGGCCGCATAGATGTTATTTATGCGGCATGAGCTCTATGCGGCCTGTAGTATTTTTATGCATCTACACTAGAGACCGTCCGCAGGAACTAATAACTTATACACAAGTTGTTCGTAACCAAATAAAGTCTACTAAGTTATCAATCGAGGCAGTTTAAGGCAACACAACCACGAGACAAGAAACAAGGCATGATCTGTTTTGCATAGTCTCCCTGATCAGTTTATTGCATAGCAAGGTGTGTTCGTTACATAGCTCAATAATAGAAGAAGTATATATATTTTAACTAGAATTAAAACATGATGAAAGAATATTCTAAATGAACTAGCATGCAACAAGGTAATCGTTCACAAGTTGATTGACAAGCAAAAGTAATCTAATTCTATTTTATTTTATCTTGACATCTTTTAGTTATTATATGGTATCATTTGATCGGAACAATCAAGAAGAAAATATTTTAGATGTGAAAACTTGGGAGAAAGGTCAACTAAATCGAATTATAAACACTCACTAATTGGTTGGAGAGAGGAAAGGAAGGAGGTGCTTCAAGACTCCGCTCAGGCGATGTCTACTGCACGATCACATGCATTACCACGAACAGATGATCAATACCTCTTGTCCCCTTTCCGAGCTCAAAACGAAAGTGCAGTTCAACGAACGAAAGCAATAAAATCCATCAAAACCGTTCAAGAAAACGCAAATCCTAAAACCAACTCAAAAGCACAAAAGCAACAAGGCGACAGCGAAAACTAGGCAAAAAAACTTGCATCGGAGAGGTCCCTCTTGACTATGCCGCTAAGTCCGTCCTTGGACACGGTCCACTGAATATGGGAATCGATTCTGAAGAATAAAATCCATAACAAGGAAAAGATCATGATTCTATCTATCCCGATCGAACGATGCCAAAAATATTTCTTAGCCGCGCTCCCCGAAAAAGGGGGAACGGGGCACCACAATGTTGGCGTCCTCACCCCTCTGTACCAATTAAAAATTATAGTACTTTTTATTAAAATTATACATCTTATCCTACTTTTATTAAAATAATATATATTCAATAGAATACATACCAGACAACAGAATATTCCTTCATGGGAATCGAGCCACCACACTACTTTTCTGCCTTCGATATAGCCGCCTTTTCCTTCTCCGACCGTTTCATATACTTGGGTTCGTCGAATCCCGCCTTCATCGCAGTCCCCAGCTCAGGCGTGATCCAACCGTGGATCAGCTCTCCGTTGCGATAACAGACCTTCTGGTCGTTGATTGCATCACGGATCATCTTAGCGGCGACAACAAAAAACTGTTCCTCGATCTTTTAAGCCCAGTGTGCTGGATAGAAATATGTTTTCTACAAGAAATAAAATAGAGTTATATAATATGCATAAATGATTTTTGATATTAAAATTAAAAATATTTTTACCTTGAAGTTGGCAAACCAAAATGCCTCCCTATCTTCAAGAGCATCCGAGTTATAGATCCAAGGCCCACCATAGTTCTGGCTCAAAAAATGTCCCAGTGCTCTCAGTACCGCCGATGGACGATATCTATACAACGATAATTCATTTCATGAATATATAGATATAATTATTTAAAAATGTTAACTATTTAACTTACTTGCTAGGCCCGTCCGACCAAATCTCCATCCTCGTCTCGCCCGGAGGCGCGCATAAAGGATCTCTCTGATCATGCGCAGATGGAGTCAGCTCGACCTCCTCCATCTGCTCCTCTGTCACCATGGTGCCATCAACAGGAGGAATGCTGGACGGGGGAGTAGTCTCAGGCGTAGAACTGCTGGTCCCAGGTAGCGTCGACGGAGTCGGAGGTGTAACTGGCCGGTATATTAGAGTACTCCACGACTAGGATCCGAAATAAGTAGCCGATACTGTAGGAGCACTCCGTCTAGAGGATCTACCTCCATATGATCCTCATAGTCCTGTCATACCTGATGATAAAACAAATACACATACTTATAACATTTAATAAAAATTACATACGATGATAAAACAAATACACAGACTTATAACAGTATATGAAATATCACAATCACATAATAAACACAAAATATAAGTATCACAGTCACACAATATAAAAGTATCCATACAGTTAAAATAGATGTTATATTCCATATTAAAAATATAGTACATGGCTAGAGTTCTACATGGATTTTATTTTATTTTTAATCCCCTTCTAAAAATTTATCTTCTTCGTTTTTCTCGTCCTCCTCTTCCTCTTCCTCTTCCTCTTCCTCTTCCTCTTCACTTTCATCTACTTCGTCTTCCTCTTTAGATAATTCTACCTCCTCCACATGATTATACGTGTAATGAGGAACTTTTATTTGGTCTACATCTACAATATGTGTTACAATAGGTAGATCATCCTCTTGATAAGTTATTTCGTTAACGGTAAAGGTATTTCTAGATTTCGTCTTACATAATGCCCACCAGTCCGACCTCGTTGTTCCCCATTTAGGATAAGTTATGAAGTACACGAGCTGAGCCTAACTTGATAGGATAAATGGTCCATAGCCTTGATAACGACGTCGGTAGTTTATATCCACAAGACCATGCTTGTCTATTTTTCAACCTAGATCTTGGATCGTATCGAACCAATCACACATAAATAACACGATCTTAGCAGGCTCTGTTCCATAATTATATGTCAACTCCACAATCTCCTGCAAGATGCCATAGAAATCATTACTTGGATCGGCATCTTTATAGCTCGAAGATCTGATACACAAACAACTATTTTTTGTAGAATCGAGATCCAAGAAGCTGTCACTTATAAGGGCTTTTGTTGACTTGAACCTAAACTCATTCACACAGTAGCTTGGCCAGATTTTGACGGCATAAATTGGTCCCTTGGCTAGAGTTCTAATAGACTCATTCTCGAGTGATGTGTCAGGACGATCGACCTAAATACCAAGAAAACGATATTAAGTTTAATGTTATTTTAATTATTGTGTATAGTGCATACACAAAAAGATTTTTACATGTCACTCAACCAAGAAGAAAAATGAAGTCTCATTTCCTGTTATATATCTTCATCTGTTATGTATGGTCTCATCGACCTTATCTCATCACTAAAAGTGCTAAAAAATAATAAAATATCGCCTGATTTGTGTAACAATATTAGCGTATACTATTACATTAAGATGACTTAAGCGTTGACATATTAATTACTTACCCCTCTAGCTTCTCCACTTCATCCTCGTCGCAGTTGAGTAATATATACAACTGAGCAGCCCTTAGCTCGTCGTCATTCAAATATCTCTTATTCATTTTGCCTGAAGGCTTACCGAAAGTATTGAATACTTTCAGTATTGCATCATTAGATTCCTGATATCCGTCATCGTTTCTGGGAACTCTTATTCTATTAGTAGCAACATGCGGCTTGAAATACATCGAGCAAAAGTTTGTAATCTCTTCAAGAACATAGGCTTCACAAATAGAATCCTCAGCCCTATCTTATTTTTCACCTTTCTCTTTAGGTGGCTCAATTAACGCTCAAACTGGTACATCTACCGATAACCGACAGGCCCAACAACATGTGTCTCATAAGAAAGATGAATTGGCAAATGCTCCATGGAGTCAAAGAATCCAGGAGGGAACACTCTTTCAAGCTTGTACAGTGTTACCGTAATATCCTTCTCTTGCTTTTCTAGACGATCGATGATCAACTTTGTAGAACAAAGATTCCTGAAGAATATGCTAAGCTTAGTCAATGGATCCCAAACTACCTGCGGTAAGAATTTTTGAAATGCAATTGGAATTAACCTCTCCATGAATACATGACAGTCGTGGCTCTTCATACCCATCAATTTGTTCTTTTTTGGGTCAACATATCTTCTCATATTTGACACATACCCGTCTGAAAATTTTAGCCCATGAATTCACCTACAAAGTCTCCCTTTATCCTCCTTGTCTAGTGAGAAAATTGCCTTAGGCTGATTATACTTCCCATTCCCTTTCTCTATCAAATGCAATGCATGGCATCTGCATATTTCTTCCAAGTCCAATCTGGCCTTCTGATTGTCTTTCGTCTTCCCCTTTACGTCCATCACAGTATTAATTATGTTGTCAAACACATTCTTTATGATATGCATGACATCAAGGTTATGTCTGATCAGATTGGTGCTCGATTATGGAAGATCCCAAAATATGCTCATTTTCGTCCAGTTATGAGTGTGACCAAATCCATCGCACTTGTACCCTTTAGTAGGCTCTTCGATAGCACTTGGTAAATCTTTAACCTCTTCACATATCTTGTCTCTGGGCCACCTTGGATGCATTTTTATTCCTCCAGAATTTGCCTTCTCCATAATACCGGCACTAAATGCATAACGCCGGCACTAAATGAATTTGCCTTCTTCATAACACTGGTACTAAATGCATTTTTGTTCCTCCAGAACGGATGATCCGACGGCAGGAATTATTGTTGACAATCAAAGAAGCATAATTTTTCTCCGTGTTTCAAACAAAAATCCTTAGTGCGGTTCATACAATAAGGACATATGAGACGACCGTGAGTGCTCTATCCTGATAACATGCCATAAGTCGAAAAGTCGTTGATGGTCCAAATAAGTGCTGCCCTCATCTGAAAATTCTGCTTTTTTGAAACATAGTACATGTTGGCGCCTACTTCCCACAGATGATTCAACTCTTCTATCAACGGTTGTAAGTACACATCGATGTTCCTTATCGAATTATTCGGACTCAGAATAATGACGGTTAAGAACATAACCGGAGTCTTCATGCACATCCAAGGCGGTAGGTTATACGGGGTGACGATCACAGGCCAACACAAATATTGAGAGCCCGAAAGTTCGAATGGGATAAAACCGTCGGAGGAGAGCCCGAATCTTATATTACACGGATCCAAAGCAAAATTAGGATACTCTCTATCGAAGTACTTCCATGCTTCTCTATCTGATCGGTGATCTAACACTCCTTCAATTTGTTCTCGTCTGTGCCAACTCATATTTTTGGCAGTCTCCTTCACCATAAACAACCTCTACAACCGCGACGTTAAAGGCAAGTAGTGCATCGAATCGATCGGCTTTCTTGCACCGACAGACCTTCCTGTACCAGTTGCCTTGTAGCGATCAGCACCACAAAATATGTACACATCTTCATCCTTGTCGTCTTTGTAGTACATCATGCACCCGTTGTGACATGCATCAATTTTCTCGTATCCCATCCAGAGCGATCTCACCATCCTCTTAGACCGGTAGTAGCCTTTAGGTAACTTTGCACCCGCCAACAAGATCTCTATAATCAACTCTATCAGTCGGTTGTAGCATTCTTGTGACATGTTAAAATCGGACTTGATGCTCAACAGTCTTTTAACCACCTCCAACGGTGAATGATCCTCACAACCCGGATATAATAGAGTTCTTTCATTCTCCAGTAACTCAATAAAATTTGCAGCATCGACATTCGATGCCTCCTCAGCTGTATCATGATTGTCCGGATCGAACCTAGTCCCGGCAGCATCGAAAACCATGTTCACGCACCCGTTGTCATAATCAGAGTGGTCGTGGACACCAATATATGGCTCCACATAAAACTCCGGCTTCGATGCTAAGGGTACAAGTTCTCTGCGTGAGTTCCACTGATAGTAATTCGTCATAAAATCCCTCGAGTATAAATGTTATGTCACATCCACTTCTGAGTGATATTTTAAGTTACGACATCTCACACATGGACACTTAATTTTGGTGCATTCCATGTACTGAGGGAACACCTTAGCGAACTAAAGGAACTGTTTCACCCCATGTATGAATTTATCTCGTACACCGCACACGTCATCAGGATGACGGTTTTATATCCATGAACGATGACGCAAGTAGTAATTCAGATCCATTTCTAAATACTTCTGCAAAGATGAATAGACATCGTTCAAGTATATTATCCAAATGGATGCAAATATAATTCTCACATAATTGATACTAGGATACACTAGTGTATCACACACATAGGAGTTGGCACTCACTGATAAACACACATTCATAAATATACACTCTAGGCATTAGGATACATAACATCACCATTACCCATGTGACACTATATTATATATATATATATATATATATATATATATATATATATCTTATTATGAAACATGTTAACTAAATTAGATGCATGGGTGGTGCCAGTAGTAGCTCTCCGTCGGCCAATCTATATGTGGTGCCAGTAGTAGCTCAAGGAGGCCGACTCTCAAGTCTATCGATGACGAGCTCAAGGATGATGAATCTGAGCTCGAGGACCTATTCTCCAAACAAATCTAACCCTAGACCTAGCCCGCCTCGATGAGGACGACAACCAAAAACGAATACATGGGTGGTGCCAGTAGTAGATCTTCGTCGGCCAATGCATATGTGGTGCCAGTAGTAGCTCGAGGCACACACACACACACACACACACACACACACACATATATATATATATATATATATATATATATATATATATATTACAGAACGTGTGTGTCATGTCTGTGTCTGTATCAGCGTATGTCATGTCACATATATAAACATTTTACACAACGTGTTCGTATTACTGTCTGTGTCAGCATGTGTGTGTGTCGTGTCAGTGTGTCTGTGTTAGTGTGCCTGTGTCTGTGTCGGCAAGAGGGGGTTAGGGATAGGGTTAGGGTTACCTAACCGAGGGGGTCGGGGTTGGGGTCGGATGGGTCACGGGAGAAGCACGGTCAGAACCCTAACCCTCAGACGGTCAGTGCCGGAAGGGGTCGCGGAGAGAGAGAGAGTGAAAGAGAGGGGGGTTAGGGTTTACCGTCGGAGCCGGAGGGGGTCGCGGGGTGGAGCACCGTCGGAGCCTGAGGGGGTCGAGGGGGGAGAACAGTCGGCGCCGGAGGGGTCGTGTAGGAAAAGGAGGGGGAGAATCGGGTTTAGAAATTTTTGGAAGTGGGGAAATAAAATCGGTATGCAAACCTATATGGAAATATTTTACCTACGTATAGAATATGACATCGTTAAACATTACATATTTTATTATATTTAGCAACGTTGGGAAGATAACATCGTTAAACGTCGCTATAATAAAAATAATAGAGGCGTTTTACGACATCTGGCAACATCTGCTTCCGTAATATTTTTGTAGTCGCTAAGGGTCGCGGACAGTCACTAACAGCGACGTTCTACGATATTACTTTCTGGCGTCACTATATTCATAAATGATAACGACGTCAGTTAGTAGCGTCTCTAAAAACGTCACTATTTTCTCATATTTTGATAGTGTAAGATTCATCTCGATACAAGATTCAAATTCAACAACGGACAAGTACAAAGGCTAAGGTGAAACGAAGCAAGTAGAAATAGATTCAAAATAAGATTCTCAAGGGTCATCCCAGAAATCTCTCAAGAAATCCTAATTTATGATCGGGTACTCTCATCCTAGTATCTTACATCCTATATCCTATCAGAGGCTCGTAGTAGTACAACTAAGCTGTTGCACTACCACGACTGTAGCGCCCCGTTCTCCCGCAGCGGAGAGCGCGGCTAAGAAACACAAGACGGTATCGTTCGATCGGGATAGATTGAATTAAGAACTCGTCCTCGTTATGGATTTGTTTCTTCGGAATCGATTCCCATATTCAGTGGACTGCGCCCCAAGGATCGGCTTAGCGGCAGAGTCAAGAGGGACCTCTCCGCTGCTATCTTTTATTGCCTCGGTTTTCGATGTCGCTTGTTGCTTTCGTGCTTTGAGTTGGTTTTAGGATTTGCTTGTTTTTTTTGAACGGTTTCGATGGTTTCATTGTTTTCGTTCATTGACTTGCACTTCTATTCCGAGATTGGAAAGAGAGGAAGAAGTATTAATCGAGCTGTTCGTGTGCAGGTGAACGAGCAGTAGGCGGCTTGCGAACGGAGTCGTGAAGCGCCTCTTTCCTTCTTCTTTCCAAAATCTAAGTGAGTGGCTACCAACCCGATTAGCTAGCCCTGCTTCCAAGCTTCACTCCTTTGCCCCGATCAAACGATACCAAATAATAATAAAAGAAACCAAGATAAAAGAGAATAGACTTGGTTATATGCTTGTCAATAAACTTCACGAACGGATACTTAAATGCATGCTTGTTCGCTTGGGATAAATCATTGCTTGTCTTGTACATTGCTTGTCTTGTCTTGTACATTGCTTGTCTTGTATTCTTGTTGTCTCAAAAGCATGAAGTGTTAACTAAGTAAACATATTATTCGATCACGGACAACTTGTGCACAAGGTCATTGGTTCCTGCGGACGGTCGCTAGGGCACTGGCACCGATCCGGTCCGGACGGAATCCCTATTGTATAGTCCATTGTGCTGAACGGAGTGGCATGTAGCGCTCCTTGTTCATTCGCTGCATACCATTCCCGCCAGTGACTATTGTCCATTGTGGCATCCCGCCAGTGATCTCTTGTAGATTTAAACCTGTTGCATACTAACTTGTGTCTCCGTGGCAGGGAAGGCATGGTAAGTATTGTGCAGGTAATTCAGACGGTCAGGTAAAATCCACCGAACGGTGGCACGTTCATTTCAGTAAATTCTATATGCTGCTTACTTATAAATGAACTAAGGCAAGATAGAAACCCACAAAAATATGCATGCTTCACTAAACAACGTGTTGATTGGTATAGTCAGGCTAGCTCGCCTTCACCAGCATGTTTCGATATGCTGACCTTCGTTGAAACAGGTTCTCCGCACCAAGGCGAACCGAGCGAGGAGCCGAAGTCGTCTTCCCGATCCAGTCCAGCTGTTAGCGCATCTTCACCGCGCCTCAAAGCCTTTTGAAGTCCGAAGCTGCAACTCTTCATACACAAATGCAGCTCCGTGGCAAAGCGATCCTCCAACCTGGAGGTCTTTATCGTTTTGAGTTTATAAAAGGATGTAATGTACAGGACTGCTATCTCATTTTGAGTCAACCCTTTTGTAAGCCGTTCGGCATATTAGCTAACTCGTTCAAGAGTTTGTAATAGATGTTCATTATCAATAAAGAGAACTTTTCTATGTTTCAAATCTGTGTTTCAATTTATCTGCGTACTCTGAATATGTGCTTGCTATGCAAATCATTAAAGCCTTGTGCGGGCGCAACTCCAGGCCCGCACGACGGTCACGACTCGGGGGACGCCTCGGGGCATGACATAGTGGTATCAGAGCACAGATTCAAAGTTCCTTAGACTTCGTGCTGGAAAAGTTCCTTTAACGATCAAATTCCTGTGCGAACTCTTGAACTCGCTAGACCAAAATGAGATACATTCATGCAATAAGTCCATAATACATTATGATCCTAATGTAATTTACCTTCTTTTGAAGGAATGGTACCCGCGCAATCTGTAGCGCAAGTCCCGGACAAAACGCAAGGCCAAGGGAGTAGTTCGGGCACTTCGGGAAGTTCAAGAAGCCAGCGAGCCACGCCAAGCATCGATCCCGTTCAAAAAATATTGCAGATGTTGGGGGAAAACCAACAAAGGGACGAGGCTCGCCATGAACGGGCCGAGAAGCGAGCGGAAGAGAGTCAGCTCAAGTTTCAAGACAATATAGAAGCACGATTCTCAGTCCAACAGAAGCAGGTAGATACCCTGCAGCAGATCGTTCAGACTTTGGCATCCAACCAGTCCACGGCAACGCCAGCGACTCCGGTGGAACAGCCCGTGCTTGAAGTAGAGACGCCGCAAGTTCCAAGGGCGAGGGACGTGACTGCCTTCGACTTTGGCAACTTCAAGAAAGTCTGCAACACCCCATTCAACGGGACTGAGGACCCAGTCGTAGCTCTAGATTGGTTGGCCGAACTTGAAGATCACTTCGCTCTGCTAGAGGTCCCCGAAGATAAGCGCGTCTCCTGCGCGCAACTACAGCTCCGCCTCAATGCACACGATTGGTGGGACGTGCATCGACGATCTCTCCAATTTGATCACGGAGAGGAGGCGATCTCGTGGACGACTTTTCGTGCCGCATTCGAAGAGGAGTATGTACCCCCTCCAGTCCAACGCCAGATGGAGAACGAGTTCGTGCAGCTGCGGCAAGGCAGCATGACAGTCAAAGAGTACTCCGCCGAGTTCAACCGACTCTCCAAATTTGCTAGGGCCTATTTACCTGATGTAGCGAGTCAAGCTAGAAGGTTTGAAGGTGGACTACGTCCTGTCATCTATTCGCACGTAGCCGTTCCTCAGTATCGGACAATGCGTGAAGTCATGAATCACGCCTTGTCGCTCGAACCACACTATCCTCACGTTCCTGCCGGCGCTGTGCATACATCCAGTCACAAACGCCAAAGCGACGAGAAAGGAAATACTACTTCAAAGCGCCCTAACAACGGAGGGCACAAAAGAGGGAAACCAGGGCAGTTATGTTATTTCTGTAATAGGTCGGGGCATACGAAGGATAATTGTCGTCTGAAACTTGGTTTATGCCTAGCCTGTGGCGGATCAGACCATTCTGTTCGTAATTATTCCTTGAGTCATGATCGTCGTCCCCGACCGAATAATCCTTAACGGTAGGTCCTATCCTAAGTTTCGGGACGAAACTTCCAATTAGTTGGGTAGGATGTAGCGCCCCGTTCTCCCGCAGCGGAGAGCGCGGCTAAGAAACACAAGACGGTATCGTTCGATCGGGATAGATTGAATTAAGAACTCGTCCTCGTTATGGATTTGTTTCTTCGGAATCGATTCCCATATTCAGTGGACTGCGCCCCAAGGATCGGCTTAGCGGCAGAGTCAGGAGGGACCTCTCCGCTGCTATCTTTTATTGCCTCGGTTTTCGATGTCGCTTGTTGCTTTCGTGCTTTGAGTTGGTTTTGGGATTTGCTTGTTTTCTTTGAACAGTTTCGATGGTTTCATTGTTTTCGTTCATTGACTTGCACTTCTATTCCGAGATTGGAAAGAGAGGAAGAAGTATTAATCGAGCTGTTCGTGTGCAGGTGAACGAGCAGTAGGCGTCTTGCGAACGGAGTCGTGAAGCGCCTCTTTCCTTCTTCTTTCCAAAATCTAAGTGAGTGGCTACCAACCCGATTAGCTAGCCCTGCTTCCAAGCTTCACTCCTTTGCCCCGATCAAACGATACCAAATAATAATAAAAGAAACCAAGATAAAAGAGAATAGACTTGGTTATATGCTTGTCAATAAACTTCACGAACGGATACTTAAATGCATGCTTGTTCGCTTGGGATAAATCATTGCTTGTCTTGTACATTGCTTGTCTTGTATTCTTGTTGCCTCAAAAGCATGAACTGTTAACTAAGTAAACATAATGTTCGATCACGGACAACTTGTGCACAAGGTTATTGGTTCCTGCGGACGGTCGCTAGGGCACTGGCACCGATCCGGTCCGGACGGAATCCCTATTTTATAGTCCATTGTGCTGAACGGAGTGGCATATAGCGCTCCTTGTTCATTCGCTGCATACCATTTCCGCCAGTGACTATTGTCCATTGTGGCATCCCGCCAGTGATCTCTTGTAGATTTAAACCTGTTGCATACTAACTTGTGTCTCCGTGGCAGGGAAGGCATGGTAAGTATTGTGCAGGTAATTCAGACGGTCATGTAAAATCCACCGAACGGTGGCACGTTCATTTCAGTAAATTCTATATGCTGCTTACTTGTAAATGAACTAAGGCAAGATAGAAACCCACAAAAATATGCATGCTTCACTAAACAACGTGTTAATTGGTATAGTCAGGCTAGCTCGCCTTCACCAGCATGTTTCGATATGCTGACCCTCGTTGAAACAGGTTCTCCGCACCAAGGCGAACCGAGCGAGGAGCCGAAGTCGTCTTCCCGATCCAGTCCAGCTGTTAGCGCATCTTCACCGTGCCTCAAAGCCTTTTGAAGTCCGAAGCTGCAACTCTTCATACACAAATACAGCTCCGTGGCAAAGCGATCCTCCAGCCTGGAGGTCTTTATCGTTTTGAGTTTATAAAAGGATGTAATGTACAGGACTGCTATCTCATTTTGAGTCAACCCTTTTGTAAGCCGTTCGGCATATTAGCTAACTCGTTCAAGAGTTTGTAATAGATGTTCATTATCAATAAAGAGAACTTTTCTATGTTTCAAATCTGTGTTTCAATTTATCTGCGTACTCTGAATATGTGCTTGCTATGCAAATCATTAAAGCCTTGTGCGGGCGCAACTCCAGGCCCGCACGGCGGTCACAACTCGGGGGACGCCTCGGGGCGTGACAACGACATCACACTAATTATGAAGCCTGACCTGCATAGGCCACCACAAAAAAGTGTCATGACCCGCACCCAAAATAAGGGTACGAGTATGTGGTTACGTCCAGCCTATGCCACAGCATCGGCGCTAGAACACTGTCTAGGTCAACAAAACTATCTAAAAATCTAACACAATATATATAATGTACCTGTCATGATATCTCAACTCTAAATGGAGGATAAGATGATAATATGATAATCAATACTCAATCACAATATAAAACTAAAGGAAGATAATGACACGATATAGAATAGAAGAAAGAATCACAGAGGCACAATACAATCCAGCCAAGTCTAATAGTCTAAGCACAACACAATAGTCTCAAATATAACATACATGCCAAAATGTCTAAACTGAGACATATACAATACAATAATAGAAATAACTAAGTCTTCTCAGTAGCTGGCACTAGATCCTCAAGCTCTAAGGGAGCAACCTTAGATGGCTCGCCATAATATGACCTATAGTAAGTAGGACACAAATTCTCTAACCAATCATCTGAAAAATATATCCAGTCAAAATTGGAGCAAAGTACAACCCAATAGCAATTCCAATTAATTGACAAAGACTATAAAACTATAAATACTGATAAAATTCTAGATGAGCAGATAATAAAAAAGCAGGATATAAAATAGAGTAAGCAGATAAATATGGAAGCACTGAAAAGCAAGAAGAAGAACTCATAAGTATGTAAGGACAGTCAAATATATAAAAAAACTAATAAATATGTCAGGTAAGCACGCAACTAGCAAGTATAGAGTAATCCAGAAAGACAAATATCTAAACTAGTAATTTAAAGTACCAAGTTTACATGTGAACTGTTATGGGTAAAATCTGGCAAACTACACGTGTCGTGTATGGCTGTTATTATTCCAGTAAGATCATGGAGATAGAAAGGATATATTCACACGTCACATAGGTATTTTTTTCGTCCGACTAGTACTCATGGATCCAGGTCACGACAAAAAAAATCTCAATAGTCCAGAAAATATCAATAGGCCAAAAATATATTAGTCCAGTAATTCATTATTCCAGAAAAGTTAATAGGCTTGAAACCATGTATCTCAAGACAATGAATCCATACAATACAAATTCGTGTATCCAGCGTGTCAGAAAGTAGGTAAAACAATACTATAAAACATGAATCATAGTAAATATCAAATAATAAAACTATCAGAGAATGTACTCGCCCGAGGTCCTGAGAAAATGATGAAAATCGATGTCCGAACTGGTGTCGCACTAACCTATATACGAATTTCCATGTTAAAATAGTGTTTTGGATGTATACATAAACTTAACAATGGTTGTTCTAAGTTTCTAGGACATTCGGGTTACAATTAGTTAATATATATTTGTTTGGATTCAAATAGTCTACTAGTCAATACTAAGTCAATACTAGGTTTATAGGTCGTATCATATTGCTATGATATGCTAGATTTCAATACTAGGTATATAGCTATATTAAACATTAGACACTAGGTATTATAAACACACCCTCATATACTATAGTATCATAGACTATCATAATAATACCTTGGTATCTAGGATATTTTACACTATACACTAATACCTAACTTGTATCTAGTACTTAATATCCTAACCTTATACCTAATACTCGATCTGTACATGAAACACTCTAATACCCCCCTCACTTGCACCCGAACTTGGTATTCCTGCTGTGCAGGGAATCAACCTGCAGATCTGAGCTCTTCCCCTCCCACTGTGTTACTTATGATACATCCCAAGATGCCTCATACACCAACACAACTATATACAACACTCAACACACATTACCTTCTACACATTAGAACACTCACAACATGCCCCCACTGGTACAATTGTAGACCAATGCAACCCGAACACAAGTGCCCCAAGCCTTGCAACCTCGTTATTCCCCTTCACTAATTCTTGAACTCCACACTCTTACACCTTGTGTAGAATAATCCACCTCCTCCCAACATATTGCAACCAAGTCTTCCCCTTGCTGTACAACACAACGACACACTGTTGTTGTTGCCAGAATTCAAGGTAAAACTCCCCTTAACTAATTCTGCCTAAGATCTACTCACACACACAGTATCCGAGCCCCCTCTAAATCAATACAACAATAAATCACTCAAACACTTGACACCCAGACTACACTTACTCATATCTTGATACTCACTCTCTACACTAACATACACACTACACATCCTCATATATCTCGGTACAACACTCCTATTGCAATATTGTTGTTGTCGTACTCTGGTACTGCTAATAGCAGTTGTTGTTGCCCCTAATTGTATCTTGTAATGCAGTATACTAATGCAACAACTTAATTGCCATTAAAGTTTCAGTTCTGGTACTATACAGAAGGTCTCTCTCCTTCTCTCTAGTTCCACCAAGAACACACACCAAATCACATGCATAACCTCAATTCCCAAAACACACACTATAGTATCTAACTGATACTAACACTCTCATCTCACTGAGCACACACAATTAAATACATGCTCAAGTACAGCTCTTCTCCATGAACAAGGTGTATACCACACTCTCACAACACCTAGTATACTCACTCACACACAATTCTATCAACACAACACACACACATTTAAATTTATACATATCACAATTAATCACCACCCCCCCCTTCTTTCTCACCTGGACTGAACACAGTCCTACTAATACATCATCCTCACTTAACACCGATACATGATACTCTAATATCAAATATACCCACACACACTCTGATATTTATAGGTTCATACTGGTATTCCTCACTAACACTCAAGTTCTCAATACACTATGCACAGACACATGTATGGATATACCAAGGCACTCACTCTCACTCCTCACTGACTAGAAGTTGGTTTACTACTGCCTATACATTCCCTGAAACAGCCCAACATCAGACCCCAATGACAATATCTCAACTCCTATCACTGCATTCCATATATTGTCCTATACGAGCACTACAGTACCCTCTGATGTGTATTACCCATGCTATGGCCAAATATGCAATGCTCTGCCACTAACTAACTTTCCCACCGGGGCCACTGCCTATTTGCAACTGCAACTTGAACTCCAACCAACTGGAACCTCTGCACACTTCAATTTCTGGACCCTGATATGCTCAATCACTAACATATGAAACCAACACCTGAAACAACACTTCTCATATACACCACAGTGCGCATGCACTTGATTGTCACTCCCTACTTCCCTCATTCACACAATCATCACACAACATCATCCACATCAACACTACTCTAACACACACAATTCTGAACACATACCATATATACAGTGTATATATATACATATATATGAAATACACCTATAGAATACACCGTCAAGCCAAATACCAAATACTTGGTTTACACCATGGTGTATCACTCCATGATACACCACTCCAAAGCCCATGAAATATCAAACACATAAATATCATATCTAAATAACTAGTGTATGTATATAAATATATTATTTAGTGAAAAGTGACACTAATTAGGCAAAACATCCATATTTGAGGCACAAATAACATTTCACAAGAAAAAAATCATAGATCTAGGAAATTAGGGCTTCTAGCACTTAGATCTAGCCATATAAAGCAAATTCCACCTATGGCAGGGCTCATATTAGTCTAATGAATGTTCTTAACCATATATAGAGTGAAAAATAGGGAATTAACTAGGTTTTGAGTGACCTCCTTGAAGTACTCCAAATTTGGACACAAGGAAGGCAAAGCGGACACGATCCTCAATACTTGGACTCCTCTTCAAGCTTTCTCTAGTAATGACAAGCTCCTTAGGCTCCTTGAAAAATAAAAATGGAAGGGATGATACTTGGAATGGATTGATTAGGGGTTTCTTTTCAATTTAGGGATGAACTAATTAGGAAGGAAAATGGGGCTATAATGAATAATGAAGGCTTATATAGGCTTCTTCTTAGGGCTAGGGTTAGGTTTAGTTTGATATGACTCAAAAGCCCATTTTTATTATATCATGAATATGATCCAACTAAACCATAGGATAAAATCTTCTATTCTTGAGTCAATTGGGTTTAATGGACCTAATCTAGTCATGAACAACTAATGACTCAAATAGACTAAACCTGTAAACCCCCTGATTTTTCAAAATTTTTAAAACTGGACTTTTCACAATTTTTTGGAATTTTCTGGGAATTTTCTGTAATTTAAAAACAAGGTTTTAATTATTAAATAATTTTTATTTGATAATAAATGATATTAAAATATTATAAAAATAATATTTTTGGGTGTAAAATAAAAAACTGGACTTAGGGTAATTTTTCTGGAACTTATTGGGCCCGGACCTATTTTTAAACACCTAAAAACTATTATTGATTTATTATTTATTTATTTATTTATTTAATTATTATTATTTATTTAATTATTTATTTAAATAATTAAACCCAGTCCAGCCCGCGGCCCGGCCCGGCCCATTGGGCCCGAGCCCGGCCCAGCCCTAGCGGGTCGGGTCGGATCCGCCGCCCGACCCGCTACCCGCCCGCAACCCGCACGACTCAGCTCCCCCTCTCCCCGCGTCCTGCGCCGCCCACTCCGCCCGGCGCTCCGGCTGCCTCGCGCCGCCACGTCCTCCACGCCCCTCCGCCAGACCCGGCCTCGCCCCCTCACCCCCGGTCACCCTATAAACCCCCCCTCGCTCTCCTTCTCCGACGAGCCCCTAAACCCTAGCCACCGGACCGCCACCACCCTGCCCTTCCTCCACCGTCGGTGCCACCTCGCCACCGTCAGCCGCCCCTGCTCCTCCCTCCTCCTCTTCTTCTACGACGAGGCCACGCTCGACAGCAGCAGCCGGCAGCAACAGCAGCTCACCGACGCCGCTGCCGGCCGTCCTGAGCCGCCGCCTCCACCGTGGGCGCCGCGCCGCCCTCCGCCGCGTGCCCCAGCCCTCCGCCTCAGCCGCCCGGCCGCCCAGCCGCCGTCCCAACCGCCGGATCCCCAAACCCTAACCCTAATTCGATTTCTTGTGTCCGGACACGTGTCGGACACGTGTCGGACACGATTCGGACCCCAATTTTTGGGTCCCGTTCAGGTGCGTGTATCT
Organism: Iris macrosiphon; assembly: GCA_036927795.1. Lineage (NCBI taxonomy): Eukaryota > Viridiplantae > Streptophyta > Magnoliopsida > Asparagales > Iridaceae > Iris > Iris macrosiphon. The sequence continues at coordinate 162,340,766 of JAYESA010000006.1, read as the reverse complement.
TTTTGTTCGTAGCTCTGTTTTCAATTCCGCAAATTGCGTTGCGAAGTCTGTATGACCCTCTCGGTGTCCGGATAAACCGTTTGGGGCATCGCGTCCTGTGGTGATCGTACACCGCGATCCAAAAAAGGAAAAACCAGACCCTGTTTTACCCCGGAACTGATTACGTTCCGCCAAACGGGACGACTTGATCGCGTGCGGTCTTCACAGATTCGTGCGCATCGTCGATACGGATGTGTGGGATTTTACAGAAGTCGATTCGGGTGTGCGTGCACACCGGGATCAACGCGTATCCGCGGACATCGCCCCGTATCCGTACTTTCTGCAATTTACCCTAACTTCGTGCACACATGTCGGATCGAAACGAAACTTGCGCCATCAGACTCGTAGCGATACACTGGTCCTGTGACCCAAGTTTGGTTCGATTCTGAGAACGTTGACGAAATCGCGTGTCGTGGGCCCTACAGGCCCCGCTCGACGGGCGATTTTGTGATCGGCTCATCGGAATCCAATTCTGGAAGTTCCGTTGGGTTCGTATCAGCGTTCCTGACCTGTTGACACTAAGTTTGGTAAATTTGGAGACCGTTGACCCTGACGCGTTTTTCGGTGCAAAGCGGGCCCACATGTGGACCCCGTTTTGACCCGAAACTGCCGTTTTTGCACTTGTCTCCAAATTGGACCCAAGGACAGGCGTTTCTAGCTGATTGATATTTTCTGGATCTGATGGTGATATTTGTTTCAGCAACCGGAGTACCGCCTGCAATTCCAGCTAAAGTCAGAGCCGCAATTGGAACCGGAACCGCAGGCAAGTGTACCTTGCCAAACCCTGCAGCTTGCTACTTATTTTCCCTGACTTGTTTATCCATCAGTGGGCAAGTAAAGCTTGCCAAATGTAGTAATTCTTGTTATAGAACTTGCCTGAATTCTTGTTTAAATGCATATAAACCTGTTTAACTGTTAAAATCCAGGACCGATTGGCGTACTTAGCGTCCGATTACCAGTCGGGTGCCAACTCCGTACGCAGAGTTGTGTAACGTCACATAGAGATGGATATCGAGACCCGATAATTCTCGTACTTGTCTTATCAAGTACTCCAGAACCCAGGACACTTGATACTATTCATGACACAGAGTCTTCCTGAGACATTCATGGTGATTCTGTATAGGATACAGGACTTGACATTGACATATGTTCCTAGAGACTTTATGACTTGTTGCATTAGCTATGATCCCGCTTGACATGGACATGAGACGTTATGGTCATGATATGCGTGATTACATTGGGTGGGGAGAGTTACACACTCTACAGGTTGATTTTATATTATGCCGGCGTCGTAGTCTCCCATTGAGCTAGACAACTACATGATATCACTACTACCGGCTCCCCGACACAGAGCTTGTAGCAGCTTCAGCCTGAGTTCTAGTGATGCTCTCAACTTGCATTTATCACCTAGCTGGTTACATAGTTTATCCTATTGCTTATTTGTTTCTGCACTGCTTTTGTTTTGGCTTGTATTATCTGTACCTTGTTATGTCCCCTGAGGACCTGGAATGGACTATGTCCCCAGGTATAGCCGAAGAGAACCATCCAGAGATACACCGTACAGGAGCACTTCCAGGAGCTGTACCCGGATCGGAGGACGAGATCGTACCAGAGAACTTCTCTTGAGCAGTGGCCGTATGTAGTCAATTATTTCTATTTCCAGTAGATTATTTCCTGTCCATTTGTATCTGTTGTACCAGACATATTCTCGGATTGTTTCCCGAGATATTTATTGAGATTTGACAGTTATTTCTATTTGCATTACTCTGTCTTTTAATCTGTGATTATCTGTTGTGGATGAGATTAGAATAACCTGTGACTTGTAACAATTGTCCTAATTCCTGTTAGACTACAGCTTAAGCATGCCCTGATGTATCCATTAAATTGGGTTGTCTATCGGTGCGTGCTGCTGGCCATTGCGCACGTGTCCAGTCCCTTATCATTTTGGGACTGGGGCGTGACATGGTTTTTGTGGTGGCCTATGCAGGTCAACGACTACATTGTTCGGTTTTAACTCAGGGACCGAACAGACCTGCAATAAAGATAGGATAAGTTTTTAGGATCTCATCCACTTGCTTGAAACGTTCTTGATATCCATATCGACTTCGAATTAATTCTTTGACTTGCATCCTGCCTTGAATTCCTGTGCGCCTCTTATTGTTTATTTTGGTTGCAGGGTATGGATTCACGAGCAAACGATGAGACTCCCATAACGTCACCACGAGATGCTGAGGTAACCAACGAAGACGAAGTAACACCAGTGGATAGAGGACAGTCAGCTCAACAACATGCCTCGAGAATCCAGCAGGAAGACATTCCACCAACGACGCCATTTACACCACCAATGCCCGTAATTCCACCAGGACAGGCCATGGACGGACAGCAGATGTTTCAAATGGTCTATGCAATAATGCAATCTCAACAAGAGGCTTTGAGTCGCAGCCTAATAACTGCACTGGAGCAGGCCAACTACCAACTCGACGGCCAACGACGGGCTCTATCACCGACTTTCGTCAGCTGAAGCCCCGTACATTCTCAGGCAAAAAAGAGCCCACTGAAGTTCATGAGTGGCTCACCAACACTCAACATCAATTAGAAGCAGCTGAGCTTCCAAAGGAACGTTGGATGACTGCCGTCAGAATGCAGTTGACGGACAATGCACATCACTGGTGGCTATCTGAGGAAGCACGGCTCGGACCAGACCGAGTCACTTGGGAAGAGTTTTCCAGGCTCTTTCAGGACATGTACATTCCAGCTGTCGCTCGATCAGAACTTCGGGACAAGTTTAATCACCTTACTCAGGATACTAAGACGGTGGAAGAGTACAATGCTGAGTTCATTCGTCTAAGTCGCTTCGCTCCAACATTGATCCCGACAAAAGAAGAGAAGGCTGAGAAATTCTTCGACGGACTAAACATTGAGCTACAGAAACTAATTGGATCCGTCGTACCTACTTCGTATTCGGATATCCTTGCTGCAGCACGACGCATGGAGCGCGTCATCAGGAGAGAGACCAGTCTGAAGCGGCCATCCGAAGCACAACAAGAAGAAGCCGCAAAAAGACCTCACGTACACCAGCCACCAGAAGCATCTCGACAGGCAATACCTATATGTCCATATTGTCACAGGCGAGGTCATATAGAGAACAAGTGCAGACGGAAAATGAGATTATGTTTGGCTTGCGGATCTAGTCAGCATTTACTGAGGGAATGTCCTGAGCGTCGGAACAGAGCACAAAAGGGTAACCAGCAAGCGTTACCAATACCGAGGCCAACCTCTCCAGCATTGGAAGCACCGCAAGCGGAAGTTCAAGAAGTCCTACCACCAGCTCCAGCAGGGTATCAGCCAAGGCCACCCTTGATACCCCAGGAACTACTCTTCCAGCAGGCTCAACAGCAGAAGAATCGACTGCAAGGACGCGAGCAAGCCCTGACGATGACAGTGGAGAACGCGCAGACTCGTGGAGTAGCCAATGCGCGTAAGTGATTTGTAGTTAACCGTTTCTAGTCTTGTTGTAGCTCGTGCCTATTGGTTCGTGACCTCAGCCCCAACCTAGTAATTTGCAACTTGTTAATAACAACCTGGTTTTCATAAAAGTTGTAGTCTTTTGCTTTTACTAGATTTTCTCTGGAAAGTGCATAACTTTCATTCTTAGGGAAACGGTATTTCCCTAAGTATCTTGTGATGTGTTTCGAACGATACTTGCAACCGTGTCATCTCTGTTGGCCGGTGATTCTTTTGATTGCGAGGACGCAATCCTCTTAAGGGGGTAGATTGTAAACCCCCTGATTTTTCAAAATTTTCAAAACTGGACTTTTCACAATTTTCTGGAATTTTTTGAGAATTTTCTATAATTTAAAATAAGGTTTTAATTATTAAATAATTTTTAATTGATAATAAAAGATATTAAAATATTATGGAAATAATATTTTTGGGTGTAAAATGAAAAACTGGACTTAGGATAATTTTTCTGGAATTTATTGGGCCCCGGACCTATTTTTAAACACCTAAAAACTATTATTGATTTATTATTTATTTATTTATTTAATTATTATTATTTATTTAATTATTTAATTAAATAATTAAACCCAGTCCAGCCCGCGGCCCGGCCCGGCCCATTGGGCCCGAGCCCGGCCCAGCCCTAGCGGGTCAGGTCGGATCCGCCGCCCGACCCGCTACCCGCCCGCAACCCGCACGACTCAGCTCCCCCTCTCCCCGCGTCCTGCGCCGCCCGCTCCGCCCGGCGCTCCGGCCTCCTCGCGCCGCCACGTCCTCCACGCCCCTCCGCCAGACCCGGCCTCGCCCCCTCACCCCCGGTCACCCGATAAACCCCCCCTCGCTCTCCTTCTCCGACGATCCCCCAAACCCTAGCCACCGTACCGCCACCACCCTGCCCTTCCTCCACCGTCGGCGCCACCTCGCCGCCGTCAGCCGCCCCTGCTCCTCCCTCCTCCTCTTCTTCTCCGGCGAGGCCACGCTCGACAGCAGCAGCCGGCAGCAACAGCAGCTCACCGACGCCGCTGCCGGCCGCCCTGAGCCGCCGCCTCCACCGTGGGCGCCGCGCCGCCCTCCGCCGCGTGCCCCAGCCCTCCGCCTCAGCCGCCCGGCCGCCCGGCCGCCCAGACGCCGTCCCAACCGCCGGATCCCCAAACCCTAACCCTAATTAGATTTCCTGTGTCCGGACACGTGTCGGACACGATTCGGACCCCAATTTTTGGGTCCCGTTCAGGTGCGTGTATCTTTTTGTTCGTAGCTCTGTTTTCGATTCTGCAAATTGCGTTGCGAAGCCTGTATGACCCTCTCGGTGCCCGGACAAACCGTTCGGGGCATCGCGTCCTGTGGTGATCGCACACCGCGATTCAAAAATAGGAAAAACCAGACCTTGTTTCACCCCGGAACTGAGTACGCCCCGCCAAACGGGATGACTTGGTCGCGTGCGGTCTTCACAGATTCATGCGCATCGTCGATACGGACGTTTGGGATTTCACAGAAGTAGATTCGGGTGTGCGTGTACATCGGGATCAACGCGTATCCGCGGACATCGCCCCGTATCCGTACTTTCTGCAATTTACCCTAACTTCGTGCACACACGTCGGATCGAAACGAAACTTGCACCATCAGACTGGTAGCGATACACTGGTCCTGTGACCCAAGTTTGGTTCGATTCTGAGAACGTTGACGAAATCGCGTGTCGTGGGCCCCACAGGCCCCGCTCGACGGGCAATTTTGTGATCGGCTCATCGGAATCCAATTCTGGAAGTTCCGTTGGGTTCGTATCAGCATTCCTGACCTGTTAACACTAAGTTTGGTGAATTTGAAGACCGTTGACTCTGACGCATTTTTTGGTGCAAAGCGGACCCACATGTGGACCCCGTTTTGACCCGAAACTGCCGTTTTTGCCCTTGTCTCCAAATTGGACCCAAGGACAGGCGTTTCTAGCTGATTGATATTTTCTGGATCTGATGGTGATGTTTGTTTCAGCAACCGGAGTACCGCCTGCAATCCCAGCTGAAGTCAGAGCCGCAATTGGAACCGGAACCGCAGGCAAGTGTACCTTGCCAAACCCTGCAGCTTGCTACTTATTTTCCCTGACTTGTTTATCCATCAGTGGACAAGTAAAGCTTACCAAAAGTAGTAATTCTTGTTATAGAACTTGCCTGAATTCTTGTTTAAATGCATATAAACCTGTTTAACTGTTAAAACCCAGGACCGAGTGGCGTACTTAGCGTCCGATTACCAGTCGGGTGCCAACTCCGTACGCGGAGTTGAGTAACGTCACATAGAGATGGATATCGAGACCCGATAATTCTCGTACTTGTCTTATCAAGTACTCTAGAACCCAGGACACTTGACACTATTCATGACACAGAGTCTTCCTGAGACATTCATGGTGATTCTGTATAGGATACAGGACTTGACATTGACATATGTTCCTAGAGACTTTATGACTTGTTGCATTAGCTATGATCCCGCTTGACATGGACATGAGACGTTATGGTCATGATATGCGTGATTACATTAGGTGGGGAGAGTTACACAGGCTACAGGTTAATTTTATATTATGCCGGCGTCGTAGTCTCCCATTGAGCTAGACAACTACATGATATCACTGCTACCGGCTCCCCGACACAGAGCTTGTAGCAGCTTCAGCCTGAGTTCTAGTGATGCTCTCAAATTGCATTTATCACCTAGCTGGTTACATAGTTTACCCTATTGCTTATTTGTTTATGCACTGCTTATGTTTTGGCTTGTATTATCTGTACCTTGTTATGTCCCCTGAGGACCTGGAATGGACTATGTCCCCAGGTATAGCCGAAGAGAACCATCCAGAGATACACCGTACAGGAGCACTTCCAGGAGCTGTACTCGGATCGGAGGACGAGATCGTACCAGAGAACTTCTCTTGAGCAGTGGCCGTATGTAGTCAATTATTTCTATTTCCAGTAGATTATTTCCTGTCCATTTGCATCTGTTGTACCAGACATATTCTCGGATTGTTTCCCGAGATATTTATTAAGATTTGACAGTTATTTCTATTTGCATTACTCTGTCTTTTAATCTGTGATTATCTGTTGTGGATGAGATTAGAATAACATGTGACTTGTAACAATTGCCCTAATTTCTGTTAGACTACAGCTTAAGCATGCCCTGATGGATCCATTAAATTGGGTTGTCCATCGGTGCGTGCTGCTGGCCATTGCGCACGTGTCCAGTCCCTCGTCATTTTGGGACTGGTGCGTGACAAAACCTAACTAGTCTAAACTCATTAGCTAACCCAATAGTCAAATAATTAATATATATAATATTCTAATACTCAAATAATGGTCAAATGACAAAAATACCCTCTTCGGGAACTAGGTAGTTACAATAGAGCTATGGCTGCTACCACTAGGAATATCGTCCATGTACGCAGACTACTCTTTGATATGGGGATTACTCCTATAGGACCTATGTCGCTTTACTGTGACAACAAGAGTGCTATAAAGATTATAAATAATCTGATTTTTTATGAGCGGACAAAGCAATTTTTGGCTGGCAATATTTCTCTACCACATGTGACGTCCATTGATCAGCTGACAGATTTTTTTACATAGTTACACCCCACACCACGATTTCAATTTCTATTGAGAAAATTCATGTTATTTGATCCATTATGAGTTTGAAGAGGGTGTTAAAAATAATTAGATTTATGATTTATGGATACATATCTCCTCTCCTACTCCGATCAGGATATCTCATCTCCTACTCTTATCCGGATATGGATACCTTATATATTTATATATATAAAGAGACCTATGGTTCCTTGTATAGATAAGCAATTATGCTTAATAAAAGGTATTGTGTAGCCACCAATGGGTTGAGAGAAAGAAAAAGAGAAGAAATAATGAGATTGAAGTAGGAAAAAACTGGGTTTCTCAGATATTTTCAGGTGTAATCTTTAGATATTTCTTGTGTTCTCTTTGTATACATTTTCTAGTGGTAGTTGGAGTTACAGAGTTGTAGTGACTTTTAAAATATTGTAACCTTATTTAGTAGTGATCTCGCTCTTCCAGTAGTTTTTTATTGGTTAGGATTTTTCACTTAATTCTTGTGTCTTTGTCTTGAGTTATGTGATCTTTATTTTTCTGCAAAATTCAACCATCGTGTTTGGCGTGGGCAGCGTCGGTTCGTCTTGGATGCTCATCTTGAAAAATAGTTTTTGCTTTTATTCCCAACAAGCGGTATTAGAGCTTCGGTTGAAGATTCGAAAGGTCGACAATGGTGACGAAGTCTATGGCAATGCTCGAACGATTTAGACTGTGAAAGAAATGATAATGATCTTTTGGTGCAACAAGGACTTCATAAAGTCTTGTTGAAAAAATTCAAGAAGCTAGAGATAATGAAGAATGACGAGTGGAAGGATATGGAGATGAAGGCTACTAGTTCCATCAGGCTATGTTTAGCCAACAATGTTCTCTTCAATATCATAGAAGAAGAAACTGTGGTCATACTTTGGAAAAAGCTGAAAAGGTTGTACAAATTAAAGTTTGTCACAATAAGGCTCCATCTGAAATGACATTTATATGGCCTTGGGATGAAGGAAGGTAAAAATCTACTTGAACAGTTAAATGTGTACAACGGACTTTTGAACCACATTGTTGGTACAAAGTGGAGGAAGAAGATAATATCCTATTACTTCTTACCTCGCTTCCCTCTTCGTACGAGCACATGGTGACTATGTTTATATATGTCAAGGATATGGTCAAGCTGGAGGAAGTCACTATATCACTTTTATCTAATTAATTGTTGAAAAGACATACTTTTGAGGGTGAATAATTGGCGATGATGGCAGAGGAAGGACTCTTGATAATGGATTGAGAGCAGCACGATCTCAATTTCTATATATTGACACATGACATGCTATATAAAGGGACCTAAGGTTACTTTCAATTGTGTTTAATGAAAGGTATTGGGTAGCCACCAATAGGTTTAGAGAAAGAGAGAAAATAATCAGAGAGATTGAAGGAGGAAGAAATTAGGTTTCTTATATATTCTTGGGTGTAATATCTGGTAGTTAGGGTTACGAAGTTGTAGAGATCCTGTAAAGCATTATAACTTTATTAATTAGTAGTGATCTCACTCTCCCAGTGAGTTTTTATCTGTTAGAAATTTTGTTTAATTCTTGTTTCTTTGTCTTTAATTGGACGATCTTTATTTTTCAGCAAAAGTTAACCACAGTGTTTGGTGTGGACATGTGTCGGTACGTCGCGGACGCTTATATTAGAAAATAGTTTTCACTTTTATTCCAAACAAGTTGTTCCAGTATGAACAAACCACTAATACTCATAGGAGCACCACACCGAACGATGTGCAGTATCAATCGGTAAATATTGTCATATTTTTCTTGTTTCTTGAACATGGTGTACCTATGTCTCACATTTAGAACTCCACATCTCACTGAGTAACTACAAATTACAAAGTCCTCACACAATAAAAATATATTATTGTACGTGCAATTGTGAATCTTCAGTTCTTTTGTTCCTTCATTAGTGCTCTCACAAACCGAATTAACACCTAAGCAGAAGTACCACTCTCCTTCCACAACAGACCCAAAACAAGATATATTCGAGAATATGTATAGCAAGCTACCAGGAGATAATATTCATTCATGAGTAGCTTCCTTATTTTCAAATACCGTAAATAGATTTATATCAAATGGTACTATGTAATTATGGCACCATTGTTGCATCTTAAAAATCCTTTTTATTGCAATTTTATGTTTTACAGTAAATTCCAGTCTGCGTTACAAGCAAGGAATTTGAATTTCAGCTTGTTCCACAGTAGAACAAAAACCATGCGAGTTTTGTCGAGTCAAGTACAAAACCTTTCGGTTGGTCCCCTCATCGTTGGATGACTCCAAAGATTGGGATCAAGAATAATAGGTTCCTAAATTATTTTTAAACACTTGGTCCCCCAATTATTGCATGTTGAATGACTCCAAAGGTTGGATTCAAGAATAATTAACATGTCCCGAATATTTCTCGAAACAGTAGAAAACTTGCAACATAGATTGGAAATTAATTAAGTACGTTTTATTGAAAAGAAAAAAATTGTTCGGCTCTCTGAAATTTCTGACGCCATACTTGATAACTTCCTAAATAATAATATTCTAACGTACAATTCACTTTTCAGTATTTTGTGTAGTAAAAATTTCAAATGACCTTCCATACGGGGACAATTTTTTTTGGAAAAAGTTGACCGTTTGGTGGCAGTACTAATAGCCTTTTAAAGAACCCTACACTTTTCCAAATTTAAAAGCTTGTCCCACTTTTTTTTTTTTTCCTTTTGAGCGTGACCAATGTTAGACATGTGAACCATCTGGAGGCACTAATTAATTATTATTTTCTCGATTTTCGTATCTGAATTTATTTTTGATGGTCAATCGAGCTTTCGAACACCATTTTTAATGCAGTTTGCTTCCATAATCTTATTATTTTTCCACTTTATTTTGATATAATTTATACAGCTGTACTGTACTGTTCGCGTTGTTGCACGTACAGTACTCGCACACGGTGGTCTGGCCGGCGGCGCAAATGTTAGACACGGAACAGGAGGTGGGGGGGAGTGGCAGGGGGGACGGACGGGGCCGACACGCGGGTGGACGCAGCGGCTGGCCTGCCAGACGCGGAACAGGAGGAGGGAGGGACTGGGAGAGGGATGCGGCGGTGGACGGTGGCTCGCGAGTACTGTGCGAGCCACCGATCATTTTTGTAATTTATTATCACTTTTACTTTGGCCAAATTTCGGTTTTTATTTTTGTTTCTGTTTGTGTTAAACACAGTTTCGTGTGCCTTTTGCACCACCCAGCTCCGAAAGAGACGTGTTACGTGTCTTCGGACTCATCTCAGATCGATGAATCCGTCTACGATCTCCAATACACAAATATCATATAGTTAGGTACAAGTATCAAGATCACAAGTTGAGTACATATATCACAATTTGGATATACATATTACAAGTACAAATATAACAAATTAGGTACTAATATCACAATTGCTACAAATATCACAAGTTACATACATATATCACAAGTATCAATTTCACAAGTTAGATACAGTATCAGTAATTAGGTAGAGAGAGATCACAAGGTAACTGAAGAATACAAGAACAAGAAGCTATCTGCTGAAGTGCTCACAATTGAAGAGGAATATGAGCAACAAAGGCTAATCCATGAGCATGAGTTGACCGTAATCAATGCTGAATAGTCCTCTTTAGAGGCAAGCATGACTTCCACAATTACTGTTGTGGAAGCACAAATCCAGGGGTGCCACAAAATGCTCGAAGGCTTTCATAAAGAACTGGAAAAAGGTCAGAGATGGAGAAACTTAGGAGAATTGAAGGATTAATGACTTATCAAAACCTCCTAAATGACTCATATATATATAACGTATTTGGCTTTTGAAAAATTGTATTTTGTATCTTCCTTTTTGCACTGGAAAGAATAAAATGTTAAGTCTCTCTTAGACAAAGTTTGTGGGTGTATTTGATTAGAGCTTTTGACTGAAGAGTGCAAGAGTTTTGTCAGAGGTAACATGGATATGACAAATATCTACGACTCCTTTTAGGAGAAACAAGAAAAACTCAAATGAGGAATGTTTAAATGGATTTACTATCCATGGCATACCTAAAACTAGTACAAATAGTAAAGAAAAAAAAAAAAAGACTATCAGATGTGATGTGGACGTGATAGTTGTGTTGGTGTTTTTTTACTTTGTTTTAGGAGTTTTAGTCCCACATTGAAAAACCACCAATGTGTATATCTCAATATATAGCTTTGCTTAGTATTGGTATATGCACATGGGATGGTGGCCTATGTGGGTTGACTTTCCTAGAGGCATTAAGTGTGACCCAATTATGACAATCTTTATTTTCTCACCACTTTTGGGAAGTTTTTCTTAGGAGCTAAGCCCCAAAGGGGCTTAGCGACTCAAACTCGAACTCGGACTTGGACTCGGACTCGGACTCGAACTCAAGGACGCAAAGTGGAGCTTTGTTGGCGCACTTTGCACTTAGCATCGTCGCATGGCGTTCGTGCGCTCTTTTTATGCACGGTTCCTTGCTTGGTGCCCGTGCCGACAGGTGCACATGCGGCCAGGGGCCATGAGGACATGTGCCAATGCAACCAGGTGCGCATGCGGCCCGGTGCCCATGCGGCCCGGTACGCATGCGGCTAGAAGCCCATGCAGCCAGGGGCGCATGCGGTCTGGAGCTATGCGGCCAGGCGCTATGGGCCAGCTTGTTAGCTTGAGTGAGTCGAGTGTGGAGGAGACATGGACTGTTGTTGGCGGCTCAGTGCGGCGTTGTCTTCCATGTGTATTACAACGCGTAGGCGGCGCAGGCGGCTCGTGGCTTTCTATGCCACGTGGCTGCAGCTTTCAGCGCCTAACGGCGCTATCTGCTCTGTGTAGTACAACGGCACAGGCGGCTCATGCGACCTGATTTTTTCCTCAGGCCACATGGATACTGAAATTCTCTTTATATAGAGGCTCTCCTCTTTTATTTAGTGTGTTGGAAAAATTGAAAAAGTGGGAGAGAAAACCGAGAGCACCAGCAGGACCTGCGATAGTTTTTAGCATCCTTCCAAAGAAATTTTTCTTCTGATCCGGAGGTGACCAAGAGCCTTCCAGAAGTTCTCGTGTGAACTTGCTGGATCTTGGGGGAAGATCATTGTATAGCGTGAATCTTACCTTGAGCTTTGGTGGTTTTGATCACCCAACAAGAGTTTTCTTCTTTGTATTTCTGTTCTTGTTTCCGTTTTTCTCGGTGTAGCATCTACGAACGTAAAGAGAAGAACGATTTTCTTATTCATGTTGTATTTTCATTTTATTTGGGTTGTCAGTTTGTAACTTGTTCCTTGTTTAGTGCTTCTGTAGAGTTGTGTGTCACTGAAGAGAAACTCTTGTGTGAATCTCAGTGCACCAACTTCTCTTCTGAAGTTTGTAGAGATAAACTTTTGTGTGAGTCTCTACTTTGTGGCTACCTCTTCTTCTTTGATCTGGCTTCGGGACTAACAAACTCAAGGCAAGATCCGAGTTAGAATGGACAATCGCTCAAACATTCTCGATACTAGTTTTCACAAGCTTGAGAAGTTTGATGACGAACACTACAACATTTGGAAGAGGAAGATCTCCTTGAATCTTCGTCTTGTCAAAGTTGCTTATGTGTTGGTTGATCCTGAACCTATCATTCCCAAAGATGGAGGAGAGCTTGCAGTTGGTGTGGCACAGGACGCGCACTCCAAATGGAAGGAAGATAACAACCTCTGCAGGTTGTTGATTCTGATTGCTATGGACGACTCGATTGCAGAGTCCTACTAGAAAATTTATAAAATCCATATCGTTGAGAAGTTCTTCACTTTTTAATTTGTGGACGAGAAGGTGATATTACCATAAGTTAAGAAACTTATAAAGATACAGCAGAAACTGGTGGAAGAGAGCATGAAGCAGGAAGACAAATTTATGGTGGGGGTTATCGTCACCAAACTTCCTCCAGGCTAGATCATGTTCAAGACTGACATGTACCGTAAAAAGATAGAGATCCAGCTCGAAGATCTTCTTCACTGGATTCACATTGAAGATGAAGCCAGGGGATAACTAAAATTGGACTCCTTGTCCAAGCAGTTGGCTAAGGCCAATATGGTACATTCTAGTGACTCTAAATGGAAGTAGAAATTTTCCTACAAGAAGAAGAAGAAGGACTTCACCAGCTGAAGGTGAAGTCGGATCAGTTCAAGCCAAAGCCAAAGTCTGATGTGACATGCTATAACTGTGGCTAGAAGGGCCACTATAAGAGCGACTACATGTCGAAGCCTAAACGAAAGAGCAAGGTGAGCATAACCTAGTTGCTATGATTGCGCAGGTTGAGTCACAAAGCGTGGACACTGACTGGCGGGTGGACACTGGTACATCTTGCCACATGTGCTCTAAGAAGGAGCTGTTCGTCAAATATGAGCCTGCCTCTGAGAAAGTCTCGATGGTGGATAAGTCTCAAGTTGCAGTGCTGGGGATCGGGACGGTAGTGCTGAAGCTAACTTCTGGAAAGTCACTTACATTGGAGAATGTGAAGCACATACCAATGATCACCAAGAATCTGGTTTCTGGGAGTCTGTTGTGCAAGGCGGGACTGAGGATGGATATCAATGCCGGTCAGATGGTGATATCCTACAAAGGAACATACTTTAGAAAAGCTTTATGTACCGAAGGGATGTTTACACTGCAGCTTGTAACTCCTTCTATTTGTATCAATGCAGTCTCTACTTCTGGTTATTCTCTTGAGTTGTGGCATAATAGACTAGGACATGTGCATTGCAAACGCATTAACAAGATGTCTAGTCTAGGCCTTATCTCCAAATGTGGGGATAAGGAGGTGGAGAAATATGAAGTCTGTGTACAGACGATGATCATCAGAAAGCCGTTCTGAAGAGTGAACCGAAGCACAGATCTTCTGGAGTTTGTACACTCAGATATCTGTGACTTCAGGCAATTCTCCACAAAGGCCAGAATAAAGTATTTTATCACTTTTATTGACAATTTCTCGAAGTACACATTCGTATATCTTCTCAAGTAGAAAGATGAAGCGTTCGAGAAGTTCAAGGACTTCAAGACTGAAGCAGAACGTTAAACCGGTCAACAACTCAAAAGACTCAGAAGTGATCGAGGTGGAGAATATCATTCATTGGAATTCACATCGTTCTGCAAAGAACATAGAATTATCAAAGAAACTACTGCTTCGTATTCTTCCTAATCTAATGGTGTAGTAGAAAGAAAGAACAGGATACTGACAGAGATGATGAACTTCATGTTGCTGACAATAAGACTTACAAAGTGCTTCTGGGGAGAAGCAGCGCTTGCGGCTATATTTTTTCTGAATAGAGTACCGTTCGCGATATCTGACATTACTTCTCATGAAGTTTGGTTCAAGGTCAGACCCAACTTGAATGTTATTCGAGTGTGGGGGTGTCTGACATATGTGAAGCTTCCAGATCTCAAGATTCAGAAGCTGGAAACGAGAACTACGACGACCATATTTCTAGGCTATGATGATAAGAATGATGCTTGGAGGTTCCTTGATATTGAATCTAATCATATCATAGAATCTCGTGATATAGAATTCTTTGAAGGCAAATTTACTAGGCACAAGAAAATTATTCTCGCGAATGTCCCAGAGAATGTTGCTAGCACAGATGAGGCAAGTACCTCTCAGAAAGAAGTAGTCCAAGAAGAAGTTGTGGTTGATGAGATAATATTTGAACCAGAACCCGCTGAGCCAAGAGCAAAGCGAGTGAGGAGACAGAAGGAATTCAGAGAAGACTTTGTTACCTATCATGTGGAAGCTGATCCGCTTACCTATAATGAGGCAATGAAGATTAGAGATGCTATTTTCTAGAAAGAGGCTATCCATGAAGAGTTTGACTCGATAACTTCTAATAATAATTGGAAGTTATTCGATCTGCCTGAAGGAGCTAAACCCATCGGATGCTAGTGGATCTTTAAGAAGAAGATGAAAGCAGACAAAATAATTAACAAGTTCAAGGCCAGACTAATGGTCAAGGGATTTTCTCAGATACAGGGGGTTGACTACTTCGATACCTATGTTCCCTTTGCATGGATGACTACTATCAGGATGCTGATTGCTCTAGGTGCTATTCATAGAATGGTGATTCATCAGATGGAAGTCAAGATAGTATTTCTGAATGGTGAACTAACTGAGGAGATTTACATGCAGCAGTCAGAGGGGTTTGTCGTCAAAGGTCTTGAAGACAAAGTATGCAAACTGGTAAAATCTCTATATGGCCTGAAGTAAGCTACCAAATTGTGGCAAGAGAAGTTTGATAAAGTTATCAGATCAAATGGCTACAAGGTCAGCGAAACTGATAAGTGTGTCTACATAAAGTTCATTGGCGATAGAGGTGTCATCGTTTGTCTCTATGTGGATGACATGATAATCCTAGGCACGGATGAAGAATGTGTCACTAGAACAAAGATGTTCCTATTGTCTAAATTTAGTATGAAGGACATGGGAGATGCATATGTCATCCTTAGGATTAAGATAATCCGGACGGAAGCCGGGCTTGCTCTATCACAAGCTCACTATGTGGAAAAAATGATCACGTACTATGGATATCAGGATCTTCCAGGGATCGATACTCCATATAGGTGTGACAAGAAACTGAAGCCTAACCCAGGAAAAAATATCAGACAGTTGGAATATTCTAGCGTCATTGGGAGCTTGATGTATGCTCTAAATGCCACTAGGCCTGACATTGACTTTGTTGTGGGGATGCTGAGTAGATTCACCAGTAACCCAGGTGTTGAACACTGAAAAACTGTGAAGAGGGTGATGAGATACCTCAAGAAGACTCAGAAGTTTGCACTTTACTACAGCAAAGATCCAGCAGTGGTAGAAGGCTTCAGTGATGCTATTTGGTGCTTAAAAGAAGAGAGCGAGAGATCTATATGAGGATATATTTTCTCAATGAGAGGAGCTGCCCTATCATGGAAGTCGAAGAAGCAGACTATGCTCTCACGCTCATCAATGGAGTCTGAGTTCTATGCACTTGCAGCTGCAGCAGATGAAGCAGAATGGCTTCAGAAGCTCATGTACGATCTTTCAATGGTTGGTATGCAAATTTTGGCTGTACTGATATAATGCGACAACCAGGCAGCTGTAGTAGTAGCATCTAATAATATCTTCAATGGAAAAAAGAAAACTGTGCGGCTTTGGCACGGAGCACTGAACAACCTCATTAAGACTGGTATCATTACAGTAGTGGATGTTCAGAGTCAGAAGAATATGGCGGATCCGTTCACTAAAGGTCTCAAACGCCAGCTAGTCGAAGATATAGTAGATAAAATGGGCTTGAAGGACCTCTGATATTGTGTCTTTATAATCCTACCATTAAGTTTTATACTATTAGTTTAAAGAGAAATCTACTAGGTATCTAGCTTTTGGTTCAAGGGAGGACCACTGACTGGAAAAATATCAGGTACAGTGGGTAGTCCTTATGGACAATATGGCATACGTACCTGAAACCACTGTAGTCTACTATTTTGTTCTATAGAACAATTCCTGTGTAAGGTTAGCTTCGACGCCTTAATGAGTTCTCGAGCAGAGTGAATGTCCGGCGTGCGCTGCAGAAAGCACATGTAATTCAGCACTACAAGGGACTTGTATCCCATGCTACAGTGGTGTGGCACCACGATGAGGTAAAAGATGTAAAGCCTCGGCTGCAAGCCATGTCACAGCGGCAGTAGCACCGCAAATAGGCAGGTAGCCTAATGCTGAAAAGATAGAGAGTTGTAGCACAGCACTACTAAGAGGCCGGTGACCTCATGCTACAGCAGGTGACACCACATGAGGTAGTTAACCTCGGCTGTGAGCCAGATCACAGCGGCGTAGCACCGCACGAAAGTGCAAGGCTTTATGCTGGGATGTAGTAAAATACTACTAAGAGGCTAGTGACCTCATGCTACTGTGGATGACACCACATGAGGTAGTTAACCTCGGCTATGAGCCATGTCACAGCGGCGTAGCACCGCAGGGAAGCACAATGCTTTATGCTGAAAAATATTAAACTCTCTTAAAAAGGAACCCACCTAAGTGTATGTACAGAGATACATGCCGTCTCTTGAGGGTAAACTTGTAGACACCTAAGATACATACACTTAAACCAGGTCAAAACATGGCCTTTAATGTGCGACCGGAGGCACAGCTGATGTCATTGTGCGAGTAGGAAGAACAACAACTATGGTTCAGAATTCAAGGCATAGTTCATTCTAGTATCGTACTGTAGTTTGACCCATGCGGAAAGATTCAAGTCGTAGGTGATATTTATCCTAATTTATGATGGATAGTCACTTTGAGGAATGCTCGACCATATATTGTGATATATGTAGGAGATTGTTGGTATTTTTTTACTTTGCTTTGGGAGTTTTAGTCTCACATTGAAAAACCACCAATGTGTATATCTCAATATATAGCTTTGCTTAGTATTGGTATATGCACATGGGATGGTGGCCCATATGGGTTGAATTAAGTGTGAACCCCATTATGACAATCTTTATTTTGTCACCACCTTTGAGTTGTTTCCCTTAGGAGCTAAGAGCCAAAGGGGCTTAGCGACTCGGACTCGGACTCGGACTCGGACACGGACTCGGACTCGGACTCAGGCTCGGGCTCAAGGGCGCAAAGTGGCGCTTTGTTGGCGCACTTTGCACTTAGTACGTCAGCATCAACTCATGACGCTCGTACGCTTCTTTTATGCACAAGTTTCATGCATGGTTGCTTGCTCGGGCACATGCGGCCTGGAGCGCATGCGATCAGGTGCCCATGCTGACAGGTCTGCATGCTGCCAGGGGCCATGTAGATA
Organism: Iris macrosiphon; assembly: GCA_036927795.1. NCBI lineage: Eukaryota > Viridiplantae > Streptophyta > Magnoliopsida > Asparagales > Iridaceae > Iris > Iris macrosiphon. The sequence continues at coordinate 162,322,819 of JAYESA010000006.1, read as the reverse complement.
GGTTCCCAGGCGACCAGGGGCCATGCTATCAAGTGCCCATTCGGACATATGCACATGCGGCCAGGGGCCATGAGGCCAGGTGCTCATGCGCCCCGGTGTGCATGCGGCAAGGAGCCCATGCGGCCAGGGGCACATGCGGCCTAGAGCTATGCGGCCAGGCACTATACGTCCTGCTAGTTATCTTGAGCGAGTCAAGTGTGGAGGGGACAGGGACTACTGTTGGCGGCTCGGTGCGGCGCTGTCTGCTCTGTGCAGTACATCGCTCAAGAGGTGCAGGTGGCACGGGCGGCTCGTTGCTCTCTGTGCTATACGGTTGTAATGGCTGCAGCTTTTGGCGCCTGACGGCGCAGGCGGCTCCTACGGCCTAATTTTTTTCTCAGGCTGCATGGAAGCTGAAATCCTCTTTATATAGAGGCTCTCATCTTTCATTTAATGTGTTGGAAAATTGAGAAAGAGAGAAAAAACTGAGAGCACCAGAAGGACCTGCGGCATATTTTAATATCCTTCCAAAGAATTTTTTGTGTGTGATTCGGATGTGACCAAGAGCGTTCCAGAAGTTCTAGTGTAAACTTGCTGGATTCTGGGGGCAGATCGTTGTATAGCGTAAATCTTGCCTTGAGCTCTAGTGGTTTTGATCACCCCAGCAAGAGTTTCCTTCTTTGTATTTATGTTCTTGTTCCCATTCTTCTCGGTGTAGCATTTGCGAACGTAAAGAGAAGAACGATTTTCTAATTCTTGTTGTATTTATTTTTTCTTTGGGTTGTCAGTTTGTAACATGTTCCTTGCTAAGTGCTTCTGTGGGGTTGTGTGTCACTGAAGAGGAACTCTTGTGTGAATCTCAGTGCACCAACTTCTGTTCTGGAGTTTATAGAGATGAACTCTTATGTGAGTCTCTACTTTATGGCTACCTCTTCTTCTTTAATTTGGATTCGGGACTAACAAGTTGGACTTGAGTAGATGATTTTTTTGCTCAGAGGTAATTTTGAACTGGCAAACAGGATCAATAAATTTTACTACGGAATGAATTTGTGATTCGAAAATAGTTTAGAGGTTATATGGACATGACTATCTTTTGGGAATATTATTAATTAACTCAACTAGAGATTAGCAATAGCATTGTAAGAATAGATTACCCCTAAACCAGTTGGAGATTATAAATAAAAAAATCTTTAGATCAACTGGGATAAAAAGACACACTTTCGATATTTTTATGTAAAGATTTTAATCCATGATCTCAACGATAATATTTTGTAGAATCTGAGGACAATTCTACTGGAGAATATTTGTGGATCTATCACCCATTGTGTATTCAAGACAATTGAATACGGATAAAGCTTAAAAATATTCTCCAAGGAGTGATTCCTACAAATGTAATACTATACATTTTACATTCAAAATGTTAATCCAACTTGGACTAAACATAGTATTTCTTGAGAAACTTGCTATTGATAGGCATCATAAACAAATCTCATATGAGATGGTATGTTTTGTTGGAATACACTGACCCCACAACAAAGGGACCTTCCCATTTATCTTGAAATTTTTCTTTGATTTTGTGCATCATGATCAGTGGTTATCTTACTGCTAAAACCATTTCACCCACCTAAAATATCCTTTCCTTCATATTCTTATTAAAGGCTTTAGAAATACGGGCTTGATATAGCTCAATGTGCTATTGAGATTGGAGATGCTTCTCGCAAATTGCTTCGAACTCTTGCAACCATAAGCAATCATTGTCTTCGATAGTCAATATGTTTGACAAAGCTACCCTAAGACATTGGATCTGGATTTCCAAGGGAGAGTCGCTTCACACCTGTAAACCAGAGAGTATTGTGTGCTACTGGTTGGGGTTCGTAGTGTTGTTTGGTAAGTCCACAAACATTCACCAAGTTTTTCGTTCCAGTCACATTTGTTGGATAAAACAAACTTCTTGAGTAACTGATAATTGTCTTGTTGAACGCTTCTATTAACCCGTTGGCGGCAAGGTTGTATGCGAAAGAAGCTATATTCTGAATTCGATTCTTGTCACAAAATCGATAAAATGTGTGGCTCGTAAACTGTGGTATATTATCATGGATGATCCTTCTGGGGACATCAAATCGGTAGATGATTTATGATTATCAGAATAACTATATAATTCTGAATCCTTAGAGTTTTGGTATTGCGATATGAACTTTGACATAATATACATGGTAAATCCAGTTCTCTACTCAAATAGGCTTGGACTATCTGGGAAGTTATTGTGCATCTAACTTCGACAGTGAACATAGGTCCTTGAGAAACCAAGTGTTTGCTATCCACCAAAACCAGCTCTTTCTAATTACCATGAAGGCAATTTCATCATTAGCGTATATCACTCCAATAGGTTATTCATCAAGTCACTTGGTTAGTGCAGCTGAACTTTGTTTCCTTGTAATTAAACGTGATTATAGTGCATTACCAATTAGATTGTAGTACTTAACAAGAAATATCAATATATTCCAGGAAACAGGAAACGACCCTCGGACCAGCTGACTATACCCTAATTGACTCCACAGTAGAAGCATGTGTGAAGGTCATCTTCTGGATAAGTTCTACTGTTTCCTATAAGCACGTACACAAGGATCACAACATAAGGAATCACATCATGGAGCTATTATAATAGCAAGCTTTGATGACAGTGTAAGAAAATCATAATATCTCAAGAAAAACAAAGAAAATCATAACATGAGCACACGAGTCCAGCCTAGCTCAGGGGACAAAAATAGAATAGCAATATTACAGTCAACTGATGGAGGTAAGCATAAAACCTAGAAAACTAACAAAGGGATGGAAAAAAAATATCCAATATTTTAGAACATATTGGTTACTCGCTGTATCACTTGCCAATGTAAATGACATCATGTGTTGGAGTGGGTGGAGTTCTCAATCTACGTGAAATTTTTTTCGGAGTGCGACGATCGTCATCCGTGTGTCGAAAAAGTTCGAAAAATGCATCGAATGCCGTGTATTGGAACATTTATGGTAAACAAATATTATATTGGATTTCTATCTTTGACTTTAATTATATATTTATGATTGGATCTTTCATATATTAACTTTTCATATAATTGGATTTCTAATTTATGGTAAGCTAATTTAAGATTTGATTTTCATTAAATATATGATTGAATGTAATTGAATTTCCATAGATATTTTTGGCTTCTATATATAGATTTCCATATGGAAACCCTAATTCATGCAAGGGTTTATATAAAGGCTCATGCAATATACAACAATATGAGAAAAAAAATTAGAGAGAAGAAAATGTGGCTAGAGTGCCATTGAAACTTTGGAGAGAAGAAAGAAGGATTTGAGGCCGTTTCGGAGTAGGAGATCAATTTGGAATATTTTTCATCTTTTTTTTCGTGGTTGTCATCTATTTTCTGTTCCAAAGAGTTACGGTGATCCGTGTTGGATCGATGAGGAGCTTGTAGAGGATGTAATCTCTTTATTCCATTAGTGGAGGTTCTTCAGGGTTGGACTCCGATCGTCCCGTATTTTTTTTATCAAGATTTTTCACGTAAAAATCTCTGTGTGCGATTTGTGTTTGGTATTTTTTTGTTTGTGCGTTTTGCTCGTTTCTCTCGCAGGTACTCTATGGTTTGGAAAACAGTTTTTGCGCTTCGTTCCCAACAGTGTGGTATCAGAGTCAGGTTCTGAAATTTTGGAAGGGTGTCAGGAGTTGACAGACAAACCAGGGAGGAGAGATTGACGCAAAGCCGGTGCGCATGGTAAACCTGAACAGTACCAGCTATCATTACTGGAGGAGCAAGATGAAGGATCTACTATTTGTCAAGAAGTTACATCTGCAAGTATTTGCTTCTGAGTGGCCCAATGACAAATCCGAAGAGGATTGAAAGTTCGAGGCAGTTCGTTGATGAGAACGTGTACAACTATGTTACCAGTAATGAGCACGCGAGGACACTGTGGGATAAGCTAAAAAAAATTTATACGAAGAGGACCGGGATAAATAAATTATTTCTGATCCGAATGATGATGGGTCTGCGGTACAAAGATGAGACATCTAATACGGATCATTTGATTGAGTTCCAGGGCGTGGTTGACCAGCTATCCTGGATGGAAGTCAAGTTCGACAATGGGGTTCAAGGACTATGGCTGCGGTGTACATTGCCAAACTCGTGGGAGATCGTACGAGTGTCTATGATCGTGTCTGCTCCAGAAGGCGTGGTCAGTCTGGAGTTTGCCAAGAGCGAGGTACTGAATGAAGAGATGTTGATACGTTCTCATGACACTTCATCCACATCCCACTCAGAGACGCTTGTTATAGAGAGCCGCTGAAGGGGTAAAAGCATGGGTCCAGGTGGTGGCAGAAAAAAGCAAAAAAAGGTCCAAGGGTCGGTATGAGGACTTAGAGTGTTACCATTGTGGCAAGAAGGGCTACATCAAGCGAAATGGTTTCACTTGAAAGAGAGAGAAGAAGGGCGACAAGGGGAAGCATGGCAATAACACTATAGCGGTGACCTCGGCACATGGAGGTGATGATCATTGTACGCGATAGGGTAGTTATGAACCTCGCTTACGATGACAACTCTTGGCTGGTGGACTCAGGTGATTTAGCGCACGTATTTCACAAAGGGGCACTATTAGCTACTTACACAACAGACGACTGTGGAGTGTTGAAGATGGGCAATGGAGATGTTTCGAAGGCAGTTTTTATTGGAGATGTGCATTTGAGGACAAAGACGGGTGCAGTTCTTGTTTTGAAAGATGTTCGTCATGTCCCTGATATCCGTTTCAACCTGGTATCGGTTAGAAGATTGGATGACGAGGGTTTCTTCAACCTCTTTGTGAACAGTCAGTGGAAGCTTTCCAGAGATTCGATGGTGATTACCAGAGGAAGCAAGAAGTCTGGACTCTACAATATGGAAGGGAGCACAAATGGGACAAATAAGGTGAACACAGCTACTGAGGCATCTACCGAGTTGTGGCACAAGCAGCTCAGCCAGTTCAGAGAGAAGGGGATGAGCTACTTGGTGAACATAAAGGTGATTCCAGGACTCAAGTCTACAAAGATGGAGAGTTGCACGCACTATTTGGCGAAAAAGTAAAATAGGGTATCTTTTCAAAGTCATCCAAGTTCAAAGAAGCCGGCATTGCTCGAGTTGATTCACTCAGATATCTGCGGTCCTATGAAGGTAAAAATCTATTGGTGATGCTTCTTACTTTTTAACTTTGATTGATGATTGTTCCTGAAAGATTTGGGTCTATGCCTTAAAGACCAAGGATCGGGTGTTGTCAACTTTCAAGGGATATCAGGCCTCCGTTGAAAGGGAAACGGATAAGAAGATGCTATGTGTTCGGTCGGACAATAGTGACGAATATATCGGTCCCTTTGATGCATACTGCAGAGAACAAGGGATACGACACCAGAAGACTCCACCAAAGACACCTCAGCTCAATGGTGTAGCGGAGTGGATGAACATGACGCTGATGGAGAGGGTACGGTGTTTGTTGTCAGAAGCAAACTTGCCAGTCAGCTATTGGTGTGAGGCTCTTTATACAGCTGCTTATATTATTAATTTATCTCTTAGTTCTCCTTTGCAAGGTGATGTGCCTGACAGAGTGTGGTACGGCAAAGAGTCATCATTCAATCACCTGCGAGTGTTTGGTTACAAGGCCTTCGTGCATGTATCGAAGGATGAGAGATCCAAACTTCAGCCTAAGACAAGGCGGTGCGTCTTTGCCGGTTATTGTCGGGATAAGTTTGGCTATAGACTCTATGACCCAGTGAGAAGAACGCTCAACAGAAGCAGGGACATGGTATTCGTAGAGAATCAGACCATGACCAACACTCAGGATTCCGAGATGCCTTTTGAGACTGAGGAATTGCCTGAGTTAGAGTCATTTTACTTCGAACAGTTTTCAGAGGACATCGCAGATGATCCAGTTATGGGAGAGCCAGTACATGAAGTTGCTCCCAACCTTGATCACCAGCCTGTTGGTGGTGGCCAGGGTGATCTTCAGGAGGATGAACATAACGAGGAAGCAGTTCCTAAGGAGGGGGATATTGGTATACAACCAGCACCAGTGGTTCCATTGGGGAGGAGCGATAGAGAGCGTCGACCATCAACGAGATACTCATCGGGTGAGCATGTGCTACTGAGTGACGGTGGAGAACCCGAAAGTTTTGTAAAGGCTATGGAAGCCGAACACAGGCAGTAGTAGATGGAGGCCATGCAGGAGAATATGGGTTACTCTACTTATGATCTAATACGGTTGTCAAAGGACAAGAAGGCTTTGAAGAATCGATGGGTGTTCAGAATGAAGCAGACAGATGATGCTACTCGCTCTCGATACAAAGCGAGGCTGATAGTTAAAGGCTACGGTCAGCAAAAAGGCTTAGATTATGATGAGAACTTTTCGTCAATCATCAAGCAGTCGTCTATTCGGGTAGTGCTAGCATTGGCAGCCAGTTTTGACTTGGAGGTCGAGCAAATAGACGTGAAGATAATATTCCTCCACGGTGATCTTGAGGAGGAGTTGTACATGGAGCAGCCAGAGGGATTCTGTAAGAAGGGCAAATCATACTTGGTCTGCTAATTGAGGAAGAGCTTGTATGGTATGAGGCATGCTCCGAGACAGTGGTACAAGAAGTTCGAGTTATTTATGGGGGAGCATGGTTATGCACGGACGACGTCGGGCTACTGTGTATTTGCGAGGTACTTTGTCAAGGATAATTTTATTATTTTACTTCTCTATGTTGATGATATGCTACTGGTGGGTTTGAATGCCACTAGGATAGCAGAGTTGAAGCGCCAACTAGGCGCGGACTTCTCTATAAAGGATTTGGATGCAGCGAAGACTATTCTTGGGATAAAGATTAGCCGAGAGAGAGAGAGAGTCCAACCTGCTACACTTGTCCCAAAATAAGTACATTCACCGGGTACTTCAGCATTTCGGGATGGACGAGTCGAAGAAAGTGAGTAACCCCTTGCGACTCAGTTTATGTTCACTGAGGAGCACTAGTCGTCTACTGAGGACGAGAAGGAAGATATGGAGCGGGTTCCATATGCCTCAGCTGTGAGGAGTCTTATGTATGCTATAATGTGTACGAGGCCAGACAGCGCTTACGCAGTTGGCATAGTTAGCAGCTATACTTTCAATCCTGGAAAGGGACATTGGAGTAGGGTCAAGTAGATTCTACAATATCTTCAGGGCACTGCCGATTTGAGACTTTCTTTTGGTGGTGACGAGCCAAAGCTGGTTGGGTATACCGACGCTGCTATGGCTGGAGATATAGACACGAGGCGATCGACTTCGGGCTATGTGATGATGTTTGCTAGTGGAGTAGTATCATAGCAGTCGCGGTTGCAGAAGAGTGTTGTCTTATCGACAACATAGACAGAGTATATTGCGGCGATAGAGGCTTGCAAGAAGTTGTTATGGATGAAAAAACTGTTGCAAAAAATTGCGCTAAAGCAAGAGCAGTATCCTTTGCTTTGCGATAGTCAGAGTGTTATTCACCTTGTGAAGAACCAGACATTTCATAGCTGGTCTAAGCTCATTGAGACCCGGTATCATTGTATACGGGATGTTGTGGAAAAGAAGGAAGCGACGCTTGAGAAGGTTCATACAGATGACAACGAAGCATACATGTTCACAAAGATTCTTTCAAGGAGAAAGTTTTAGTACTGCATGTGGATCGTCGAGATGATGACCCCCTCCACATAGTTGTGAAGGGAGAGATTTGTTGGAGTGGGTGGGGTTCCCAACCTATGTGGAGAATACCCCGGAGTGCGACGAAAGCCATCCGTCTATCGAAAAAGCTCAAAAAATGCATTGAGAACCGTGTATTGGAACATTTATGGTAAGCAAATATTATATTAGATTTTCATCTTTGACTTTAATTATATATTTATTATTGTATCTTTCATATATTAACTTTTCATATAATTGGATTTTTAATTTCTGGTACGCTAATTTATGATTTGATTTCCATTAAATATATGATTGCATGTAATTGAATTTTCATAAATATTTTTGGCTTCCATATATAGATTTCCACATGGAAATCCTAATTCATGCAAGGGTTTATATAAAGGCTCATGCAATATACAACAATATGAGAGAAAAAAAAGATGAAAAAATGTGGCAAGAGTGTCATTGCAACTTTGGAGAGGAGATCAATTTGGGGTATTTTTTATTGTCTTTTTTCTTCGTTGTTGTAATCTATTTTCTGTTCCAAAGAGTTACGGTGATCCGTGTTGGATCGGTGAGGAGCTTATAGAGGGCTTAATTTTTTTATTCCATTAGTGGAGGTTCTTGATCAGGTTTGGACTCTGATCGTCCCGTGATTTTTTCATCTGGATTTTTCACGGAAAAATCTCTGTGTCTACGATTTGTGTTTGGTATTTTTTGGTTTGTACGTTTTGCTCGGTTCTCTCGCATGTACTCTTTGGTTTGAGAAACGGTTTTCGTGTTTCGTTTTCAACAACATGCAACAATAATAACAAATGAAAATGCTTTATAAGAGCATCATTAGTAAGTTTCATCCTCTGGTCCAATTTTTAGATTCAAAATTTTGAAGCTCATTTTATAGAATAGTAAGTCTCATTATAATTTTTAAATTCTAAGGGTTGGACCTCTCAATTTCTAAATTCTATATTGTAAGAACTCATTTTGTAGAATAGTAAGTCCCAATTTGAAGTCCAACTTTATACATTCTAGATTTTACATTATTTTTTTCTACATCAATTTTTGACTACACAATCTTTGGGACTAGATCTCACTTTATCATTTTCTACTATTCTCATACAAACCCAACTCATTTTAAATTTACTTTATTTTTTAAAAAATTTTGGGCTCCAAAATTACATTGGGGAGTCTCAGCTACTAATGATAACTCTATAATACAACTTGAGGCTCAAAATTTCAAAATAAAAATAAAAATGATAAATACAGAATGGATTGAGTTTGTATGAGAATAATAGCAAATGATAAAGTGAGCTCTGGTCCCAAATATTGTATAGTCAAAAATTGATGTGAAGAAAAAAAAATCTAAAATCTAGAAAATGGGACTCCAAATTATGACTTACTATTATACAAAATGAATTCCTACGATCTAGAATCTTGAAATTGGGAGGTCCGAATCTTAGGTCCTATGGGTGGAATTGAAATAAAAATCTATAAATTGGTAGAGGAATGGAACTTACTATTCAACCAAATGTTCTTCTAAATTTTGAATCTAGAAATTGTAACGGGGGATGAGTCTTACTAATGATGCTCTAACCATTACACAGAAGACATTGTACGGAATGAATGTTCAAACATGACAACCACAGTATCTAGCGACAGGATTTTTATTTTTTAAACATTAAGGAGCTCATTGTATCAAGGTGCTCCCTTTTTTTGAATTTTGAAAATGTTGAACTTAAAATTTAACACAATATTGCAGGTGTACTTGATATAAGTTGTTTTAGCTTTTATTAGATAACATATGAGAAGACTAATGTGCTTAACTGATACTTTTTAACAAAGGCGTACTTGATATAATTTTTCTTTCCCACAGGAAGAAGGTCCACCTTAAAAATAGGCTCTAGAAATCCGCAATCAGTACTTCTGAAATATATAATTGCAAGTTCTTGATGGATCAAGCACATTGAAAAAAACCTGTGAACAATGTTGAACTAGGAATCAGTTCAACGTACCTTTGGGTAAGATGGCTTTTCAGCTGCCCCCTTTTTTTGGGTTAATTAGAGTTTTGACCCTGGATTTTATACTCTGATTTGTCCAATTAAAAAGTTTATAAGATCCTGTGTTTTTATTATTTATTTTCTTTTTTTCTATTATATCTTTCCTAGACTATATAGAAATATTTTATTGTCAAGCAAGGAAGGGAGAGTATAAAGAAAAAAAATGAAACAAATAATAAAAATTCAGGATCTAAACTTTCTAATTGGACAAGTCAGATTTTAAACTCTAAACTGGCATAAAATCAATTGTCTAAACTCTAATTAGTTATGTTTCTTTCTGGGCATTATGGTTTCAAAGCAAGGATACTCGACAGAGTATTTCAATATCCAACTTTTGCAGGTTTCTAGATATTGTGATGTTAAGGATGTGAGGTGGGTGTTGCTTTGAAAATACGAAGGAGGTGAAATAAATAAGGGTTATTTAGGCATTGGGTTTCAGAAATATTCGAAAATTAGCATTTGGGTTCTCAAAATATCCAGCTTAGAATTTTGATCAGGAGACGATGATTGACACATGTTGACCATACAAAATAAATTAATAAATATTTTAGGTTTAATTAGTTTTTGGATCTCCTGATTCATTTATTTAGCCGATTTTGTATGTTCAACACAGGTTAACCATAATCTCGGAACTCAAATCCTAAGTTGGACATCTTCATGTCCGAAATATTAATTTCCAAATATTTCTATCACCAAAAGTCTAATTAATTAACCCAATAAGTAAATGGACTTGATGAAGATGGACGCAACCAGCTTTGTACTGCAACTTGGTGCTCCATTCAAGCTTTTGTTTGGAAGATCATTACGAATACCTATCTCAGAACATTCATTTTGAGACAGACAATCACTTTCATGACTCGATCTGCACCGGATATTTTTTTCCGGATAAATATTATTTTTGGTGATCGAATGTTTGAAAAGTTTAAGTTTTCTTTTATTTTTTTCATTGTAAAATTGTTCTCCATCTGTCCCATTAACACCAACAGTCAAGGAAGGTAAGGTTGTTGCCTAAGCACAACATAACAGAGCTGCAGCCTTCCTCTTCTTCTTTAACAGCAAATGCTTCTCTATCAACATTGCCATGACAATTGAGAACTGTAGTTTTAGATTCAGTCAAAGGCTGTTCTGTGTTGATCAGGTCAAGGCACCATTTATCCTCTCTCAACCTCCTGCACCCAACGTTTTCCTTTTGCAAATCCACTGCATCTGACCTCGTAAGAACATCTACAGAGGGAACACGCCATACCATACTCTAAATTTGGAGTATCCTTTTTATATTGGCACACAATAACACACTCCAAATAACATACCAAATTCATACTCCGGTTGGATTACTATTCAGTTGCTATGATACGCTTGAAATTTGGAGTGTCTGTTAACTGGCTAGCATTACAGAGGAACTCTGCATGGGTTAAGCAAGAAAAAACGGTTTGGACAACATTGGCAGCATGCAGCAGACAGGTGCAAATCATAAAAGCAGGAGAAACACTATAATTTCTCATCAAGATTTTCTAACACTAAAGTTGTCGCCACGTTAGCTCAATATCATCGTCATGTTATAGATGATGGCATCACCAAAAAAAATTAGGTGATGAAAAGAAATTTTGTTTTCTTATAGTGGTTAAAAAATGGTCTTTTTTTTAGTATTTGTATAGAATCCTTAAAATGTCATAAACGGACGGCCTGGCTACAAAACAGGGGCGGATCCACTAGGAGAGTGGGGTGGGCTGATAGTTTTTTTTTTTATTTTTGATATTTTTTGGGAGTTAGCCTACACCTAGTCCACCCTAATCCAGTCTAGTTCACTCCAGTTTATATTTCTGGATCCGTCCATGCTACAAAGACATTTTTCTTCTCTTTTGATCTGTTCCAACTTTGCCAAAAAAGTACAATATTATCAATATGATCAGCAAGAAGTATGATTACCATAGAAGAACTTATCAGAAAACAGTTTTTGCCAAAGCTAGTATTTGCAATTTTGAATACATGAATTAAAACTTTACACATATTTATGCATGCTCAACATAACCTACTCATAATTTAATATGTAACCACCATTTAAAACAGATGAGTGTGGGAGTTACACCAATCAAGCCAAGGTGATAGAGAAGTTGAGTGGTACAGGCATATAAAAAAATCAAGAGTCGAGGCGGCAAGTGAAGAGCTTACACTCATATTGAAGGATTATATACGATCTAGAGAAGAGGAGAGGAAGATTTTATTTAACGTGAAGGGAAATGTGGTACAGATTTTGTTCGTATCACTACTTGTAACATTGAGAGTCAAGTAATTAATAACATCATGAGAGAAAGTATTGGTATATTAGAATGAATTAGAGGATTTTACGTAAGATAGAGGATTATATATATATATATATATATATATATATATATATATATATAGCCAAGAGATTATAATGATAATATAACTCTACATATTCTACATGGTATATGAGCACAAATTATAGCTGCCACAAACCCTAGCCTCCAAATCCTACCTGCCACCACCGTTGTCGTACCGTTCGTCTACCACCGTTCGTCCACCATCACCGCACCGTTCGTCCACCATCACCGCCGTCGTCACCACACTTCCGCCACCAGCGCGACTCCTGTGGAACCCGCAGGAGCCTTCTGCCGCGGTTTTCGACGTCTCCCGCGGGTCGTTCCGGACGTTGACATCGAAGGCCTAGATCCGGTGGGGGAGAGGCGTGATCGGGTCTAGAATAGAACGAAGAGGACGAACGTGAATCGTGGGACGGGTGTGAGGTGGTCGGAGAAGAGGAGGATCGATGGAGAATATCATCAAGAAGTTGGACCCTGCGGAGGTTGCAACATTGATGAAGCTGATAAAACTATCGGCTGATGAGAGCGTGACATGAACACTAGAAAAGTTTGAGCTTTCCTACATCGATCTGAAGCATGATGGACCGGCCACCTACCTGAGTTGGTCACGGCGGGTGAGAAGAATCGTCGCAGAGAATAACCGGGAGGGTTTCTTGTCAGGAGAGAAGACATAGCCGAATGAGTGCTCGGCAGGACGTGACGAGTGAAAATGCACTCATATGGTGATATACATTTGGCTCCTTAATTATTTAGTCCAGTCGATCGTTGCCACAGTGGATGGCCTTGCGATGGTAAAGGACGTGTGGGAGAAGTTGAGGAGGACCTACGTTGGTGTGTAAAATAATTTGAGAGTCTTCCAGATCAAGGGGAGATCGACGACACCGTACAGGGAGAGAAGACGATGCATAAGTAAGCCACGAAGTTGGAGCATCTGTGGTTGGATTACGATCACTCCTCAGATCGGACGAGCTGCGAGGACCCGAAGTATAAGGAGAGACATATATGTCTGCAGGAGAGGACGATGAAGTTTCTTAAGGGGCTGGCCGCAGTATTTTCTCAGAGAACATCACTACTTCTAGCCCAACCGAAGATCCCTACACTTGAGGAGGCTATCTCAGCCATGATCTAGGAGGAGATTCGCATCAAGCTGTAGGCAGCGACAAATGGTACTCCTGAAGTGAAGTCAGCACTGGCGGTTTCCAATTCAGGCGACACAGGACCTAAAAGAGACCCCCGACAGTGCTACAACTGCGGAAAGGTAGGATATCTGAGGTATGCTTGCACCAAACCACCCAAGGAGGGAGATTCTGGTGGTGGATGTGGACAGTTTGGAGGACGTGGTCATCGTCGTGGGGGTCGATGGGATGGTCGAGAAGGTTATCGGGCGAACATGTTGGTAGAAGAAGGAGAGGAGGGAACTGATGGCGCCTATACTGAGGAGGATCAGGCACTGTTGGACATATTGGAGGTACTCAGGAGAAAGAAGAGAGCATCAAGCGATAGAGACAGGAGGAGTGGGACTGAGGAGGCATCCACCTCTGTTTTTGCTAGAGGCAATGCTGTCATGTATGCCCATCCATCGGATGGTAATGACGACTCACTTGCCCTTACATCTATGTCTTTCCTTAGACCGTCGGACTAGATTGTCGATTCGGGTGCATCTCGACACGTGACAGGGAATGCTAGTAATTTCTCTTCCTACACTCACCTAGCATTGGCGGAAAGCATTCAAACAGCCGATGGTACTTTTCAACCAGTAGTCGGTAAGGGTACTGTCATTGTATAGCTTCAGTAAAATTATCCAATATTTTGCATGCTCCTTCTTTTTCAGTCAGTCTTTTGTCCATTAGTTCTATAATCCCCCAACTAAAATGCATTGTCTCTTTTGATATTCCTAAGATAATCTTCCAGAAGAAGGAGACGGAACGAAGACTTGGGACTGACACTTGACATGATGGATTATGATACCTGGATCGAAAAGGGCTAGATTCGGTATTGGTGTATGTAGCAGAGAGGGCAGGAATGAGAGGACCGAATAGGAGTGTCGATGATACACTGATACTCCACCACAAGCGGTTGGAGCACTCTTCTTTTAATATTTTGAGTAGGTTGTATCCATCTATTTATGAGAAAGAAAATAAGAATAAGTTAGTATGTAAAGCATATGATTTAGGCAAACTTACTGAGAGCTCATATGTTAGTACGGGCCATAGGAGCTCTTTTGTTTTGGATGTTATACGTTTTGATGTTTGGGAGCCGTGTGCCATAACTACTATGAATGGTTACAAGTATTTTGTTTCTTTTATTGATTGTTCCTCTCGTGTCACCTGGCTGTATTTGATGAAGAATAAGAGTGATATCTTTGCCTATTTTTGAGACTTTCATAAACATGTCCAGACTCAATATAGAGCAGTGGCAAAGGTACTGAGGTCTGACAATGGGACAGAGTATACCAATAAAGCACTTGAGGAATACCTATCAGCCCAAGGGATACAACATCAGACCACATGTGCATATACACCAGCACAGAATGGAGTAACAGAAAGAAAGAATATACACCTTCTGGAGGTGGCAAGGAGCATGATGATCATCATGAATGTCCCACAGAGTCTGTGGGGGCATGCAGTGTTGACAGCAGCTCAACTGATCAACATGATGCCCTCGAAAGTACTAGGATGGAAGTCTCTACGTGAGATATTGCAAGAAAATAATAGTGGGATACTCCCACTGAAGGTGTTTGGTTGCGTATATTTTGTGAAGAACAACAGACCGTCTGTTGGAAAATTTGACCCTAGAGCAATCAAGTGTGTCTTCGTGGTCTATTCGGTAACTCAAAAGGGGTACGTGTGTTGGAGCCCAATAGAGAAGAAGAGGTTTGTGAGCATGGATGTTTACTTCAGGGAGCTTGATCCATACTACCGTCAGGAGGAAACCCCATCCATGAACAACTCACCTGACACTGAGAGTATGAGACGAGAGAGGGATATTGGTGAGAGTGTGGGGACCGATTTAGGAGTATGGCATGGAGGAACGGTTAAGAAGGAGAGTGAAGAGGAACAGGGGGAGGAGATGAGAGGTGTTAGGCCTACGACTCAGGGTGAGTTACTTACCTACCGTAGGAAAGGAAAAAAAACTGCAGGACCTATACCTATATTGCCAGTGCCAAGTAACTTGGCTGCGTCCATCTCGACTCCGGAGACACATATACCATGACCATCAGATTTTCGTTCAGGTGATATCATTCTTCCTACCCCTCCCACACCATTATCAGTACGGAGGACCACTCGCAGCAATGCGGAAAATCCTCTTGATAGATATGGTTGGGACCTTACTCAGTTTATTTTATATGATAATATCTCTTCTTCTCATGGAGCATTCATTGCATTTTTGGATAGTATTATAGTACCTAACAATTAGTATGTTGTCAAGAATGATCCAAAGTGAAAAGCGGCGATGCACGAGGAGTTAGGGGCTCTTGAGAAGAACCACACTTAAAAACTAGTAAAACTACCAGAGGGAAAGAGGCCAGTTGGATGCAAGTGGGTCTTTACTGTGAAGCAGAACCCATATGGATAGGTTGAGCGCTACAAGGCTTGACTGGTAGCAAAAGAATACAGTCAGGCATACGATATTGACTACGACAAAAATTTTGTACCAGTGGCAAAGATAAGCACTGTCAGGACCCTGATTTCTTTGGCAGCGAATGGTGGATAGAAGCTACACCAACTGGATGTGAAGAATGTGTTTCTTCATAAGGATCTAGTGGAGGAGGTGTACATGAAGATACCACCAGGATTTTGCACTAATAAGACAGTAGACAAGATCTGCAAGTTGAAGAAGTCCCTCTATGGACTGAAGCAGTCTCCTCGAGATTGGTTTGACAAATTCAGGAGGGCAATAATAGGGATGGGATATCGGCAGATCAACGCTGATCGCACAGTATTTTTCTGTCCGAGTGGAGGCCATATCACCATGCTTGCGGTGTATGTGAAAGATATGATTATCACAGGAGATGATGAGCAGGAGATTGCCCGACTCAAGGGAAAGCTTGGCCAGAAGTTCGAGGTGAAGGCCCTTGGCCTTCTTCGGTAGTTCCTAGGGATTGAGATTGCTCGAGAAGCAGAGGAGATTGTTCTTTCTTAGAGAAAATATGCACTAGATTTTCTCACAAACACATGGATGTTGGAATGCAAACCTGCAACGACGCCGATCAATTAGAGGTTCAAGCTGGGAGGTGAGGCTGGAGAACTAGTTGACCGAGACAGATACAAGAGGCTGGTGGACAAGTTGATCTATTTAAGCCACACACGTCCTAATATCTGCTTTGTAGTAAGTATGGTGAGCCGCTACATGCATGACCCAAGGAAAGGTCATATGGACGCAGCGAACCATATTCTGAGATACTTGAAGGGTGCCCCCGAAAAGGGCTGATATTCAGGACGAATGATCATGTGAGCATCGAGGGCTATTGTGACTCTGACTGGGCTAGCTATGCTGATGACAGGAGGTCTACCTCGGGATATTGCATATTTGTAGGAGCAATTTAGTCTCTTTGAGGAGTAAGAAGCAGTCAATTGTGGCCAGATCGATAGCTGAAGCAGAGTACAGAGCTATGGCCTTGGAAGTTGTAGAGGTTGTCATGCTCCGATCTCCAGTAGGATAATCGGCCGTCCTCGCTAGACGAGAATCGCCGCACCAGCGCTGCCGTGGGACGATCGCTTGACCCATCTGGGCGTGATGCCACACGAGCGTAAGCCGCACCCGTGCAAGGCCGTGGAGTTCACTCTGGAGCCTTGGAGCATTGCGTCTGAAACTGAAGCACATATACAAGATATAATGTTGGAACATTGCCTATACATCATTCCACATATGTAGCCACTTGGCACGCTTTTACTATTTTAGAGAGAGAGGCTTGAGCGACTTGTAATCTCGGCTATACGTCGCCTATAATACTTATTCAATATTAATAAAGAGTTTATTTTACTTCAACTTGTGTTATTCAATGCTTCCGCTATTGACGACTCTGTGAACTTGTTACCAATCGCCTATGCATTTATTATTCTGTTGTACTCAGAAAATTTGTGCGACATTGTGGCTTAGACCTCTCACCGCCAGCATGAACCATGGCCTTGCATAGGCGCGACTTACACTCGTGCGGTAACACGTCCAGATTGGTCAAGCGATCGTCCCGTGGGAGCGCTAGCGCGGTGATTCTTGCCTAGCGGGGACGGCCGATTATCCTGCGGGAGATCGGGGCGTGACAGATTGGTATCAGAGCTTGGCTTACCTTTGGACTTTGTTTCAATTTTCTCAGTTTTGAAAGCTTGTCCGTGGGTTATGTGCACTCTCTCTCTTTCTCAATGTCCCAACAAAATATTCTAACAATAAGTCTAAATACTTTCAAAAAGTGCATATAAATGGTGTTATTGCTTGCATGGAAATTATGATGTTAAGGCCTTTGTGTCGACCTGTGCTAGACCCTTCAGATTAGACTCGTACTAGAATCGCGACTTATGTGCAAACCCAAAATGCCTATACATGATTACCTATTTGGTTAGTATGGAATCAAATATTGTCCACACGGTTAGCTATGCACACAGTCTTTTGGCTAAGTTGTACTAAGTATCGTGCGCCAAGACCCTTTAGTGCAAGCTAAGTTGCAACGAGATTGGGATATCGTTCAAGAATAAGACAAGTCAGACTTAGAATGGCAACCGATAGAACCTTATTAGATTAATCGCTAAGGCAAATATAGAGAATTGTGCTTAAATTTTGGAAAATAGCTCGAACGGTATTTTGTATCAGAACATACAAATTAATTGAGGATTTGATTGGATGACTCAATTTTGAGTGGTGTATGGATCATTTAGAAATGTCCAAATGGATCCATAGATCTCATGCGATAGTTGGATTGAGCAATTTGGAGAATGTCTTGAATGAAATGATAAGGTTTATAACAAATTAGGATTCGCAAGAATGGAAATCGATATCTTGGTTAAAAAAACTTGTTGGAAACTTTGAGGATTGTGCAAGCAATTTCGGATTGAACTTGAATACAATATCGCTCGGATAAAAGTTAGCCGAAATGAATATTGTGGTTCGATGAAAGAGATAAGCGATAATGGATTTGGCTTAGAGTTTGGAAGAATAATCTTAAAATCTAGTTCAAAACGATAACCTTCAAAATCAGTCCGAATGAGAACGATTATCCTACGGGAGCGCTAGCATGGTAATTTCACGTATGGCGGGGATGATCGAACTCCCGGGAACATGTTCGGTGATTATTCCAAATGAACTCGATGAATAGAACGTATCAAAAGATGGAATATACCTGGGCTTTGTCACTACCGTATTTTCTAGAAAAGGGTATTTTGCTCATTTTATAATTAATTGAATATTGTGCATGTTAAATATTTATTTATTGTATTATTTATTTATTATTAGCATGATAGATTTATTTATTTTGGACTTGTGTTAGTGGACCTAACTAGTTTAGTTTAGACTCATGGACCAACATGTATTAATTGTTAGAATTGAGCCCAACTAGAAAGCCCATAAATTAGGAGGATAATTAAATTAATTAAACCATTAGACTAGAAGCTTCCCTCCTTAATTAATTTCTTCATGAGAGGTCCAAGGGGTATTTTAGACTTTACATAGTAGCTTGAGGGAGGGGGCAAGTGAGGCCTATATAAAGGAGATGAAAACTTTCTCTCTCTTCATTTTTCATTCCAAATCTAGATCTAGAATTTTCCTCAACCAAATTTCATCAAATCCCTACCAAATTTCCACCTAATTACTTCTTAAATCACCATTGGAGACTAGAAGAGCAAGGATCTAGAAGAAGGAAGCAAGGATCTACAAAGAGGAGCAAGGATCTACAAGTTGGAAGCTAATTTCACCAATTTTGGAGGTTTCATTGGGAATCCATCTCCCAATAAGTATAATTCAGTTTTTGCCCTTAAAATATATTCTAAATCTGAGATTTAATCATGAAAAATCAACCTATATGCATATACTACCCATAGGATTTACTTTTGTGTTCATAGGAGGCCTATGGAGAAAGTTATGGTACTTTTTGTGTCAATTTTGGGAGAATTCCGAAAATGACTTTTGTGTGTGTGTCAATTGATCCTATAGATCAATTTGGCATATGTTTATGTGTTTGGGGCTAGTGTCGTGTCCACAATTGGGTACGTGTAGGACGTATCCCAATAATTTGGTGATACGTGTTGTTTTGGGGGTTTTCCCTCCGACACGGGACTTTGTACATGTCGTATTTTGACACGGACACATAGATCTACATTTGACACTTTGTTTTGTTCATAAATATTATATGTGATTTGTTTGTGTCCTTCGGGGTGCAATTGGATGTGTGGTGGACTCGTGTCGCATGCGTATCCTAGATCTAGTGGGATACGGTGTGATACTCTCCAATTGTTGTGTGTTTATGTGTAGATCTAATTAATTGTGCTTTAATTCTTGAATTATAATTGTGTATGTATCTATATATATTATATATGTATTATGTATATTTATTATAGTGTTTATTGTATCATAGATCTATGTATTATATATGTATTAATAGAATATATATTATGTAGCTTTCTTCTACATGCATTAATATATATGTTATAATATATGTTAGGGATGTAAATATATGTATATGTTTTATATAATATATGTGTATGTTTAATTAAGTAATTAGATTATTTATAGTTATTATATGATTATTTATATATATATATATGTATGTAGATATATATTTATAAGTAGTAGCATATGTATATATAATATAGTAGATATATTTATATGTGGTTATATATATAGTTATATTATATATTATTATGTATTTATATTATTGTATGATTATATATATGTATACATAAATGTATAGTTATATATACATATTACTATGTGTGTGTATGTATGTTACTATGTGGTATTTTATACAATTTACTGTGTATAAGTGTTTGTCTAGTTATATATAGTTTTATATATATATATTGTATAAATATATATTGTGGGTTATATATATGTATTTAAATATATATTATATAAATATATATGGTGGGTTATATATATTATTTATATATATATATATATTACATATATTTTCAGCGACAGCAGCGAGCCAGAAGTGTCGCAACAGCAGCAACAAATACAAATAATAGCAGCTTTTCAGCGACAGCAGTCAGCGACAGTTGCAGAAAAGTGTCGCTGAAACAACAGTGTATCAGCAGAGTATCAGAAGCTTCAGCGACAGTTTTTAGTGACAGTGCAGGAAACTGTCACAAAAACTTCAGTATATCTATATACACAGTAGCTTTCTGTGACAGTGGACAGGGTATTTAGCGACAGTTTGGCAGTTTTTAATATATTAGATATTAATATATATATATAGATATATATGTATATATATATGGTAATTAATATATATATAAATATGTTCATAATTGCTATTTGTATTATAGTATACTATATATGTATATATTTAGTTGTAGCATATAAATTTATTAAAATAGTTAGTATATTTTAGTTATCAATTGTTATGAGTATCTTTTATATATTATATATTTGTAGGTATGTATGTACGTATATATGTATTAATAGTTAGTGTGTAGTTGGTAGTTAGTACTATTCTATTAGTACATACTAGAGTTATATTGGATTGATATATGTAATTATTGATGGGTAGTTATATATATATGAGGTTTTGGCAATTACCTTGAGATACCAAGGTAAGTATCAAGATATACCAAGGTATGAGTAGTAGGTATTGGCATAAGTAATAGGATAGTTGTAAACTAATTATGGATTGGTATTAAGGTGACTAAAATAAGGTATATAGTATTATATAAATATTAAATGCATAGTAGTTTATAATTATTGTTGGGTAGTTACTATAAATAAGGTTTTGAATTTACCTTGAGATGCCAAGGTTAGTATCAAGGTATTGGAGGATAATCAAGGTATTGGGTTTGGATATCAAGATAGAGGTTTAGTATTGCGATACCAAGTTGGTTCGAAACCAAGATATGCATTTAGCATTTGTAATTAGGATTTTATATATATATAATATTGTTTGATATGTACATATGTGTTATATTTATCCCTTGTTTGCGTATCCTAAGATACGGTATCTTAGTATCCTAAGATATAGCTTGTATGGCCTAGATTCATAGTGTGTGAGCCCAATATCTTTGAGTTAGACTCATGCAACCTAGAAATAGGTAATTGACCATAATTTGACTATAGTTGACCATAGTTGACTTAGAGTTGACCTAGTTTGACTTTTGACTTAGAAATAGTTTTATGACCTAGAAATTGACTAGTTTAATTTATTTCTCTTTCCCAAAACTTGTATTAATGCAATATTTCATATATAGGTCTGTGACACCAGTTCGGACATCATTTTTCATCATTTGCTCTGGACCACAGGCGAGTACATTCTCTGATAGTTTTCATTATTTGATTACCACTATAATTCAAGTATTTAGAAATGTTACTTATGATTCTTGACACGATGGTACACGGATTGGTATTATTATTGGATCGTCAGTCATGGGATGTTACCTTGATTATGGAGATGGTATCGGATACTGCCCTTGTTGGTATTGGATAACATTGAATATTGTAGATTAAACATTGGATACATTGGCTAGTGACGTGTCATGATTCGATCCATCATATCAGTCGGGGCGGGGGAAATACCAATTAAATATGTGATCAAGAAACTATCGGCTAGTAGTGTAATCATTGGCTACTAACTATCCATGCAATTCATGTATGGTTGAGTTAGCTCCTTAGTGTAATCATTGAATCTCCCAGGCCGATTACATATTTAGTTAGTATCTCAAATCACATAGTTATTATAGATTCCATTATTCAGTTCATTGATTACCTTGTTCTATTCCGACATTATAGTTCATTCCTTTATTCTTGTACGCATTGATTATATTCTGTTGTTAGTATTGCCTATTCTCTCATTGTTCTTGATTATCAGTTATATCCTCATCATAGATAGCATCTTCTATTCTACTGCTTTATAGTTTTTGTCAATTAATTGGAACTGCTATTGGGTTGTACTTCGCTCCATTCCTGACTGGAAAATATTTTTTAGAGGATCCAGGAGATTGGTGTCCGACATACTACGGACCTCAGCCTATAGATGGTGCAGACTTGGACCCACTAGTTCTGGAGTGACTGTCGAGAGATTTAGCCGGATTCACTAGTTAGCATAGTTAGTTCTCTTTAGCATTTTGGTACCGGATTTGTTTTCGGCATATATTTGTGTTTGGATATTATTTCTATTTGTTGTTGTTATATTAACTGCATAGTTATGTTAAACTTCTTTGATATCTTCTCGTGCCATAGTAATGTGATTGAGTATTGTGTTGAACTAAGTTGATTATACTCTCATCTTGGAGTTGAGATATTATTGGAGGTTTATCTTTATAGTGAGATAATTAGATAGTATAGTTGACCAAGACAGCGTTCTACCGCCGATGCTGCGGCGTAGGCTGGGCGTTGTTCCCGACTTGCATCCCTACACCGGGTGCGGGTCGTGACAGGCTTGAATATTTGAAACTTAGTTTCTTGAGGAATGCTAGAAGTAGACTATGGTTCTACCGAACGGTAATATTAAAGTTGGATAATTTTGCTAGACGAATTATAATTACTGCATGAACAGACATGACTTGGTGGATTTTATATATAACTTGATAGAGTAAAAGTGAAATAATAAAGATGTCTCGATCATGACAAAGAAAACTATAGCATTCAAACGTTTTTGTCTTGTACGAGCGTAACTCTATGCTCATACATGCATCACATCCGGATTAGGACGATCATCCAGCGGGAGCATTGGTGTGGTGATCTCACATCCAATGATGGTGATCGAACTTGCGGGAGACCAGAGCGTGACAACTGATAGATCGTCTTGACTTTTGGTTCGACACGATAAGACAAATTTAGGAATGCAAGTGATCAAAAATGTTTCAAGGATAAGTTAACCTAGAACCTGAAATAAATCATGCTTGATGGTTTCGTGAATAGATACATGAATCAGGTTGAACGAATTGAAGTTATAAACTAAAGGTTTAAAATCAAATCTTGGCTTGGTGGTCTAGACTTGGAATGGATAGGGATTCTATCAAAACATGTTTGGAGAGATAGACTATGCAAATTACTAGGCTTATCCTGCAACTTAGATATATATTATGGATTTGACAGAACGAACTCAAACCCTGTATAAACGAACGTGTAATTGTGTGTAGGAAAATATGTGCTCGATGTTTAGAAATCTAAGTAAAATGAGCTTGGGTAGAATACCTCGTACAAATAAACAATGGTTTGACCCTAGAAATTGGGGCGAGCATCGTACGACGAATTTACATGATGTATCGTGTGCTTGAACTTGTATCTATGACCTTGTGAGATAACCTAGAAATTAGGTAGACGACCCTGTGCCGAGTGAAAGAACCTGTGTTACCGACTTTAGAACATTACTTGAACAAACTACAGAACTGGACAGCAAGACTTAGGATTAGACTTGGAATGATAACGTGTGCTATGTTTGACCCAAACGTATGAACGCTAGTCAGTAGATCAGATAGGTCATACTTAACGGTAGTGCAAATACTTGATTTTGAGTTGGATGAAAATGATATCGAATTTAATTGATCCTATCGGAAGTATCCTTGTGAATCATAAAATGAGACCCTTGAGATTTTTGAAAGTAGCTTGTCCGATTTCACTATCTCTATGTTTGGTAGAATGCATATGTTTAAGGGATGCCTTGAACGTATGCATGATCCAAGACTCAATAAGATATGAAACTCGAGTGCTAAGATTTTGCTATCGCTAAGTTGGTTGACATGCATATGTTTGAAGGATGCTTTGAATATGTGCACAATCCAGACTCGCGATATGCTGATCTCTAATGCTAATGCAAGTAAATATCTACATGAACAAGTATAATGACTTGTATAAGTTGCCTCTGCCTTAGATCATTATCCAAGATGGATTAAAACGTACCCTGCGTTAAGCAACATGTTCCGTGCTAAGGCACAAATGAGTTTGGCTCAGCATACACACGACACGGCATAAGGAACGAGTAGGAGATCCGTTTGAACAAATCAGATCTAGTGGTACCGATTGCTATGCTTAGGATAGATTCAATAGTGCGATAGAATAGCCTGCGCTCAGGAAGTCTCGAGGACGAGACTATTTCTGAGTGGTGTATAATGTAACGACCCGTTCCGCTCAAGCGGACTGCCGATATCAAATGGCAAAAGTGTAATGTCCTGACCCGCTTTGCTCAGTGAGAAGACTCATTTGAGGCAAAAGAATTTCTAGACTTGTCCCTTCAAGAGTTTCGGCTTAGGCTTTCAGAGGCTCGCTCGAAGTATCGCTTGACCGAGGCGAATCATCGCTAAGGTTGGTGGCTACGATGAACTTATCTTTGCTTAGCCAGAACACTTAAAATATGGATGTTTCATGCTAGTCACTAGGTGAATCACCCTATGCATGCTAATAAGAATACAACACACCTAGCTAAAGGAATAATTTCAATCTCCTATTGCTTGTGTTAGAACATGAAAATAAAACTTTGCTTATATTGGACCCTCGCATTCTACCTTTGCCTTATGCAACTAGACCCCGCTATGCCTTAAGTAGAATGATATAAATATACTCTTTATAGTGCACTGCTTTACTTGCTACACTATACGACCCTAGATTATGTCGCTCGGTAAGTCCCTATACGGTTTTACTCCTCGGCTTACCTTCGGGCCCGAGCCAACGTGAATGCTTTTATTTTCTTATGAGTGCAATGATTGCCTGCTTATATGTTAACTTATAATGTTGCCTCATTTTAATGCTTGCCACATGAAGTATGCCACAACTAAGCAAACGTTATCCGTATCGTGCATGCATTCGAGCAAAATAAACCTACAAGTATCCGGGACCGTTAGGTCGCCATGACAGTCCTCGCACCAGAGGAATACATCAAGACAAGTTGAACAATAAACGAAAATTATATCAAGTTTATATCTGAATGATAATCACATCAAATTTACATATGAACGAGAATCATGTCAAGTAAATCAAGAATCACAGCTCGCGAAACAAATCTCGTTCAGAACAAGAATCAAGGATTATCATGTCAGGTTGTGTGAAATTAGAAGACCAAGACGGCATGTCGCGGACAACTTGGAATCAAGGAGGGGACTTCGGATCTTGTTCCACGGTCCGTCTCCGGGGCACTGGGGCCGATCTGATCCGGATGGAACTAACGTTTAGTCTCAAGTATCTGGATATGATGGTTTTGTAGCCACTCATGAATCTTTGTTACATGCCATCCTCGTCTTCGACTATAACTCATCCTTTATGGCTATGCCAGCGATAATTGTTTATATAGATAAGTCATCCACGCTTAGCGGCAATCCACGTGCAAGTCATTACATCGCATCAAGAATAATCTGAAATACCTGAACGATCTTGAATATAACATTTGTACATATGGGAATACTTCAATATCTTATACAACACACATGATGATCTATGTAACTCGTTCACCCTAAACATAATCTCGCTTACAATACTTGTGTTTGCATATACTATTGCCCCAGAGTTTTATTATATATGCTGCTTGTGCTTGAATTAACTTGGTTTGCCTTGGACAGGGAAGGACAAATGGTAAGTCTTGCCGTGTTTCCTCTTATATCGCATGGCGTACTGCTATACGAGTTAGGCTTTTCATATATGCCATGAATTGATCCTAAGGCAAGATTAGAAAGATAACCTAATAGATGGTACAGGGAACCTATTGAACATGTGTAGATTTGTTGAGTAGGCGAGTAGCCTCCCCACCAGTGCATTCATATTTTAATAACCCACCAGATTGTTTAAGGGTGCGGGAGAACCTCATCCGGTGCGGATGTCTCCTTCATGCGTGCTAAGGCGTGGAGTTCACTCTGGAGCCTTGGAGCTTTGCGTCCGGAACTGAACCACAT
Organism: Iris macrosiphon; assembly: GCA_036927795.1. NCBI lineage: Eukaryota > Viridiplantae > Streptophyta > Magnoliopsida > Asparagales > Iridaceae > Iris > Iris macrosiphon. Next base: position 162,296,725 of record JAYESA010000006.1, on the reverse strand, counting down.
ATACAAGACATAATATTGGAATATTTTATATACATCATTACACAAATGTAGCCACTTGGCACGCTTATACTGTTTCAGAGAGAGAGGCTTGAGCAACTTATAATCTCCGCTATATGTCGCCTATAACACTTATTCAATATCAATAAAGAGTTTGTTTTACTTCAACTTATTTTATTCAATGCTTCCGTTATTGACGACTCTGTGAACTTGTTACCAATTGCCTATGCATTTATTATTCTGCTGCACTCGAAAAATATGTACGACTCTATGGCTTAGACCTCTCATCGCCAGCATGAACCACGGCCTTGCACGGGCACGACTTACGCTCATGCGGCATCACGCCCAGATGGGTCAAGCGATCGTCCCGCGGGAGTGTTGACGCGGTGATTCTCGCCTAGCGGGGACGGTCGATTATCCTGCGGGAGATCGGGACATGACAGAGCTGTTATGACTGAAGAGTATGCTGGTGGAGCTAAAGTTGGATCAAGGAGCTAAGATAAAACTGTGGTGGGACAACCAGTCAGCCATCAGTATTGCTAATAATCAGTGCAGTATGACAGGACCAAATACATCGAGATCGATAGGTTCTTCATCAAGGAGAAGTTGGACACTGGACTAGTGGTGCTAGGCCACGTTCGAACCAAGGATCAGGTTGCAGATAGTCTGACAAGGGACTTAGCTCTATATATATGATTAAAGGATGTGACAAGATGGGCTTAGTGAATATCTTTCGCCCAGCTTGAGGAGGTGTGTTAGTATATTAGAATGTATTAGGAAGTTTTATGTAAGATGGAGGTTATAAGGCTATATATATATATATTCAAGAGATTATAATGATAATATAACTCCAAATAATCTACAGAAATGACATGAATAAAAGGGAGATCATGAAGCTAACGTATTTATATTAAAGAATGTTAATGCTATATCACAAAGATGGACTTAAAAACGTAAAAAATCGAAGATCACAAGGATCTAACCACAACTAGAACACAAATAGAACTTTTACAAGCTGATTGAAGAAACAGAAACTTGTAATTTCAAAATATGAGAAATAGAAAATTGTTCTCGTCTCTAAGGTACGAAGAAGATAGGGTTTTATTTTGGTGAATTTTTTTTTTGGAAGATAAGAGAGCTATGTCCAAGATGAACATGCATATACACTTATAGGATACACTTGCATTTACCATGACCTCCCAACTGCATGAACACGCATTACATTGGATAGTTAATATAGTTTATGTATATACTTATAGGATACAACTGCATTTACCATGACCTCCCAACCCACCATCACCACACACGTGCGTGGCCGCACACCCACCCATCCACCCATACAAGAGATCTCAGCTACTTGGTTGTCCAAAGTTTGGTCAAATTGCATTTTTGAATCACAACAAATCTCATTTTGACAATCGAACAAAAAGCTATATATGGTTTCTTAGTAGTACGAATGTCAATTTCTATTTCTTTATAGTGGACTCCACTTTATGGGCATTGATGCATAATTTAATTACCAGTATAAAATGACCATGTATTACAAGATGAAGCATGCATGGATACTTCAACTGAAGGTCGTACCTGTGTCAATACATATCGGACAATCGGATATTCTCATACTTTACAATTATGTATGTATCAGATACACCTATTCACATATCCCGATCTTTCAAAACTCATTTGTCATACTCAACAATTATCTCTCTCTCTCTCTCTCTCTCATACACACACACACAAATATATATATATATATATATATATATATATATATATATATATATATTAAGAAAGGTATTTTATTGAAATAGGAATCAAACTTGCTATCTTACAATCTTGGGGTTACTCATTAGCCCAACTATGAGATATCTATCATACATTTAGTATCATTATCTATATTATTAATAACTCATACTAGTGTGGTAGCTTTGTCTTCAAAAATTATGCGGTTTCTCTCACGCCATACGTGCCAAACAGCCAATAATAATCGGATCTTCTCCTTTCGATATGCCTTCATATCCATGCTTCCCAGAGCTTCAACCTCCTCACAAGCAGCCTGTATTCCAACTGTGCCCCTACTAGTTACCTGTATCTGTTGCCCGACAGCTTTGCCAAATCAATTGAGAGTATGGGCATTGAAATAATAGATGATCCTGAGTTTATTTCTCCCTATCGCAGAGTACACACAAGTCATTGTTAACCTGAACCCCAATCTTTGCCAATCGATCCTTGGTAAGCAACTGATCTCTAATTTTATTGAACATGCATAACTCCATCTTTTTGGTGGCTCCCTTCGTCCAGACCCAGTTTGCCCACTCCACCGTAGGAATCTTCGGACGTGCGTACTCATACGACAACTTGTGGCTGAATTTGCCATTCCCCGAGCCTAATCGACTCCAGTGATCTGCCTCTCTCGATCTATCAACTTGAATAAGCTCAATCTCTTCTCCAAACCAACAATGGACATGTCCAACTGATACCCGTCATATCCCATTGATGATGAATTCACTCAGGGTACCCTCGATTCGAACTAGTTCAAATGTTGGCCAACCTAGTCGGTCGATCAGACTCTCCTGATTCAGCCAGGGGTCAAACCAAATTCTTGTCATGAGCCCATTGCATATCACCCGCATAATGCATTGGTTAATATGAGCTCTTTGTTTGAGTATCATTTTGAAAAAAACTGAGTAATTATTATTACTTTCCATCATCCAGAAGTTTTTATTATGAACATACCTGCTAGCTAGCCATTTAGCCCATATTGAGTTGCCTTTGAGATATCTCTATACAAGTTTTAGCATAGCTACTTCTCGTATTACATTCAAGGATTTAATCCAATGCCTCCCTCTTCTTTTGTTTTACAAAGTTTCTCCCACGCTATCGTGTGTACTCTTTCCTTCCAAACAAAGTTAGCACATATTTTCTCTATTTTTTGGACTATCCCTATTGGTAAAATAATTGCTTGCAGCTAATAAGTCCTGATAGCCAAAATAGTTGATCGTACAAGTTATATTCGTCCACCGAACGATAAGAGTTGGGCTTGCCTGTAATACCCCGTTCCGCTCAAGCGGACTGTCGTCTCAAACGGCAATAGTGCAACTGTCCCGACCCGCTTTGCCTCAAATAAAAAGCAAAGGATATCCAGACTTGTCCCTACAGGAATCCGGCTTGGGCTTTCAGAGGCTCGCTCAGGCGTATCGCTCTACCGAGGCGAACCATCGCTAAGGTGGGTGGCTACGGTGAACTTGTCTTTGCTTAGCCAGCACACATAAAATCTGGAATGTTTATGCTAGTCGCTAGGTGATTCACCCCCTGCATGCTAATAAATCCAACGCACCTAGTTAAGGGAATAATCCCAACTTGTATTGCTTGCTAGAACATGGAAATTGAAATACTGCTTATGTTCAGACCCTCGCATGCTAAGTCCCTTAACGGTTTTAACTCTCGGCTTACCTTCGGGTCCGAGCAACGTGCCTGCTTATGTTCCTTAGAAACGCATGCTTGTCTGCTTGAATGTTGCCTTGTTTTCATCCAACTCCGGGAGACTACTAAGTAGTCGTTCCGTGCATGTTTGACCCTGCAAGTATCCTGGACCGTTAGGTCACCTGGCAGCCCCGAACTAGGAGAATGCATCAAAGCAAGATATTCACTGTACAGAATCATGATTCAAGTATCCCGTGTACTCGTATTCCCGTGCACTCGTGTTCTCGTGTTCTCTTGTTCTAGTGCACGCATGTTTTCGTGTTCTCGTGTATCTCGTGATAATTGGAAGACCCCAATTATGCATGTCGCGGACTAGTTCCACGGACGGTCACCGGGGCAGTGGGGCCGATCCGGTCCGGATGGAGCTCGTGTGTAGTCGTCGTGTTCGGGACTGGGTAGCTTGCAGCGCATCGTGTACTCTCGTAGCATGCTATCCTTGTCCTCGGCTACGTCCATAATGGCTTTGCCAGCGACCGTGTTCATATAGATAAGTCATCCTCGCTTAGCGGCTATCCGCGTGCGAGTTACTGCATCGCATCAAGAACAACTGAACACCTAAACGATCATGTTAAAACGACCCTCGTGTATGCATATGCTATGCCCCTGAATGTTATACTTGTCCGTGCTTGAATTAACACTGCTTGCCTCAATATTTGCCTTGGACAGGGAAGAAAATGGTAAGTTGGTAAGTCTCGCCGTGTTTCCTCAAACATCGCACGGCGCACTGCCCGACACGTTAGGCTATTCAATATTTGCATCAAACTGATCCTAAGGCAACTAGAAAGACAACTTAATAGTTGTGCACGAAACCTGTATTACGTGTTTGGATTTGTCGAGCGGGCGAGTAGCTTCCCCACCAGTGCATTCAATGTACTGATAATCCACCAGTTTGTATGCAGGGTGCGGGAGAACCTCGTTCGGTGCGGACGCCTCTAACGTGCGTGCTAAGGCGTGGACATCACTCTGAAGAAACGGTGCGTCCGGGACTGAAGCACATATACAAGACATAATGTTGTGAACATAGCCCGAACATCGCCTGAACATCGCCTCTACAATCATTCCACAATTGTAGCCACTTGGCACGATTTTATATTTCAGAGAGAGGCTTGAGCGACTTGTAATCTCGGCTATATCCCGCCTGTAACACATGTTTATATCAATAAAAGAGCTTGATTTACTTTAACTTGTGTTTCAATGCTTCCGCTATATTTGTCAACTCAGAGAACTTGTTACCGATCGCCAATGCGTTCATAAATCCGCTGCACACGGACAATCTGTGTGACTCTGTGGCTTAGAACTCTTGCCGCCAGCCAATGAACCATAGCCTTGCACGGGCGTGGCTCACGCTCGTGCGGCATCACGCCCGGATGGGTCAAGCGATCGTTCCGCGGGAGCGCTGGCGTGGATGATTTTCGCCTAGCGGGAACGGCCGATTTGCCTGCGGGAGATCGGGGCGTGACATGTTGGTATCAGAGCCTGGCTTCTACGCCTTTGGACTTTGATTCGATATCTCTGTTTCGAAAGCTCGTTCGTGGGTTATGTGCACGCTCTCTCTCAATGCCTCGATGGGATGTTCCAACAATAAGTCTAAATACTTTCAAAATGCGTTTTGATTGATATGATTGCTTATCTGGTTGTATGCTGCGAGTGGCCTTTGTGCCAACCTGTGCGAACCCTTGAGAGTATCGCTAGTATCTTGTCCGAGATTTCACTAACTCTAAGTTTGGTTGAATGCATCTATTCGAGGGACGCCTTGAACTAGTGCACCATCCAAGACTTAAGAAAAGGTGAAACTCGAGTGCTGAGACTTCGCTATCACTGAGCTGGTTGACGTGCTCACGCTAGAGGGTACCTTCGAAAGTGCGTACGATCCAGTCTAAGCGATATGCTGATTTCGATGCTTGTGCAAGTGAATCTCCAAATGAACAAGTACAACGACTTGTCTAGGATTGCCTCAACCCTAGATCACTGCTTGTCCTTAGTAAGTCTCGAAGACGAGACTTTTTCTAAGTTGGGTAGGATGTAACACCCCGTTCCGCTCAAGCGGACTGCCGTCTCAAACGGCAATAGTGCAACTGTCCCGACCCGCTTTGCCTCAAATAAAAAGCAAAGGATATCCAAACTTATCCCTACAGGAATCCGGCTTGGGCTTTCAGAGGCTCGCTCAGGCGTATCGCTCTACCGAGGCGAACCATCGCTAAGGTGGGTGGCTACGGTGAACTTGTCTTTGCTTAGCCAGCACACATAAAATCTGGAATGTTTATGCTAGTCGCTAGGTGATTCACCCCCTGCATGCTAATAAATCCAACGCACCTAGCTAAGTGAATAATCCCAACTTGTATTGCTTGCTAGAACATGGAAATTGAAACACTGCTTATGTTCAGACCCTCGCATGCTAAGTCCCTTAACGGTTTCAACTCTCGGCTTACCTTCGGGTCCGAGCAACGTGCCTGCTTATGTTCCTTAGAAACGCATGCTTGTCTGCTTGAATGTTGCCTTGTTTTCATCCAACTCCGGGAGACTACTAAGTAGTCGTTTCGTGCATGTTTGACCCTGCAAATATCCTGGACCGTTAGGTCACCTGGCAGCCCCTAACCAGGGGAATGCATCAAAGCAAGATATTCACTGTACAGAATCATGATTCAAGTATCCCGTGTACTCGTGTACTCGTGTTTCCGTGCACTCGTGTTCTCGTGTTCTCTTGTTCTAGTGCACGCGTGTTCTCGTGTTCTCGTGTATCTCGTGATAATTGGAAGACCCCAATTATGCATGTCGCGGACTAGTTCCACGGACGGTCACCGGGGCACTGGGGCCGATCCGGTCCGGATGGAGCTCTTGTGTAGTCGTCGTGTTCGAGACTGGGTAGCTTGCAGCGCATCGTGTACTCTCGTAGCATGCTATCCTTGTCCTCGGCTACGTCCATAATGGCTTTGCCAGCGATCGTGTTCATATAGATAAGTCATCCTCCCTTAGCGGCTATCCGCGTGTGAGTTACTGCATCGCATCAAGAACAACTGAACACCTGAACGATCATGTTAAAACGAGCCTCGTGTATGCATATGCTATGCCCCTGAATGTTATACTTGCCCGTGCTTGAATTAACACTGCTTGCCTCAATGTTTGCCTTGGACAGGGAAGAAGATGGTAAGTTGGTAAGTCTCGTCGTGTTTCCTCAAACATCGCACGGCGCACTGCCCGACACGTTAGGCTATTCAATGTTTGCATAAAACTGATCCTAAGACAACTAGAAAGACAACTTAATAGTTGTGCACGGAACCTGTATTACGTGTTTGGATTTGTCGAGCGGGCGAGTAGCTTCCCCACCAGTGCATTCAATGTACTGATAATCCACCAGTTTGTATGCAGGGTGCGGGAGAACCTCGTTCGGTGCGGACGCCTCTAACGTGCGTGCTAAGGCGTGGACATCACTCCGAAGCAACGGTGCGTCCGGGACTGAAGCACATATACAAGACATAATGTTGTGAACATAGCCCGAACATCGCCTGAACATCGCCTCTACAATCATTCCACAATTGTAGCCACTTGGCACGATTTTATGTTTCAGAGAGAGGCTTGAGCGACTTGTAATCTCGGCTATATGCCGCCTGTAACACATGTTTATATCAATAAAAGAGCTTGCTTTACTTCAACTTGTGTTTTAATGCTTCCGCTATATTTGTCAACTCAGAGAACTTGTTACCGATCGCCTATGCGTTCATGACTCCGCTGCACTCGGACAATCTGTACGACTCTGTGGCTTAGAACTCTTGCCGCCAGCCAATGAACCATGGCCTTGCACGGGCGTGGCTCATGCTCGTGCGGCATCACGCCCGGATGGGTCAAGCGATCGTTCCGCGGGAGCGCTGGCGTGGGTGATTTCCGCCTAGCGGGAACGGCCGATTTTCCTGCGAGAGATCGGGGCGTGACATTGCCATCCCATAAGTCTATTCTATATATATTGGAAAAGGCATGTACAATCCGCATCCCTCATATAGGTACTCGACAACGGTAGTCCAAGGTATCAGACTGGTAATTGGCCTAGCTATATCCCTAACATGGTCGACCACTTCTCCTTATTTGGGCAGGAAGTATTGAAGAATACTTTAGACTTATCTATACTAAGTTGCAAGCCAGACAGGGACCCAAAGTCCCTTAACAGTTGGTTTAGTGCTTCCACACTCCGCAGTGTCGGCTTCAAGAAAACTAGAAGGTCATCAGCGTCGAAAAGATGTGAAACTTGGGCAAGACTCCCTTGAATAATGGAGTAATCTCCTTACGGTGCACTCCAAATCCATCATACAAGTAAAATATTCCATGACTAAGACAAATAAATACGGGAAGAGTGGATCACCTTGTCTTAAACCAGGGTTGCTCCCAAAGTAACCATATGGTTTTCCATTTATAAGAATGGAGAATGTCGGAGTGTAGATGCACTCCTCCACTCGATCCACCAACCAACTATCAAATCTCATGCTACGCATGACCTCGCATATGAATTTTTTGTTCACTGTATCATAGGCCTTCCTTAAGTCGTGCTTAATGCAACATGTCCTCCCTCCCGGCTTGTTGAAGTTTCTAACCAACTTGTGCACTATTAAACAATTATTTGTAATGGATCTTCCTTTAATAAAGGCAGATTGATTCTGAGATATAAGGCCCTTCACGATATCTTGCATCCGCATACACATTAGATGAGTAATAATTTTATATGAAAAATTACAACATGTAATTGGTCGAAAGTTGCCCAATTTCGCAGCTCCCTCTTTCTTTGGCACCAGGGTCAGAAACGTATGATTCATTTCTTTGAGTAGATGTCTATTAGCTAAAAAATCATCTATCACTTGGAAGACTTATCATTTAAGATGATCCCAGTGCTTTTTATAGAATATTACGTTGAATCCATCCGGGCCAGGAGTTTTGTTTGGGTCAGCAGGTTGTACCATCTTTACAATCTCCTCCAGGGTGACTCTCCTTCGTAGTATTAAGTTTCCCTCCTCCGTAACTATAACCGAGCGAGCGGCTAAAAAGGGGAGGGGGTCTTACAAATTATTTTTGGGAAATCAGAACGATAATCTGACTGGTTATATAAGCTTTGGTAGAAATTAATAGCTTCTTATTGTATATGAGTGTAAGAGTATTTCCTACTTCATTTAATATAGAGAAGACCATATTACTTTGCTAACGAGCTCTAATAGTAGCATAAAAGAATTTGAAACACCGATCACCGTTCTTTAACCAAATGTATTTGGCACATTATTATAGCTAAATTTCCTTCAAGAACCGGAGCTACCGTACCTCCTCTCTCAATAGATTATCCATGTTTGCATCAGCTGGGTCTATAGGCACCGCCAGAAGCTTGTCTTACACTTCCAGGAGTTGACACACTTTGTCCGCCAATACTGAGATCGTCCTGGTTCTATTCCAGGCATGTAACTCCCCCTTCACATGCATTAACCTTTGTACTAACTTGAACTGTGCATTACCTATAATATTAGCCTCCATACCCCGTTGCACTGCTTCATTATATGCGGGATTTGTCGCCCATGAATTACTCTATCAAAAAGGCCGACGTCGAGCAGGCTGCGTAGGTACCATTTTAATAAGAATAGGGGAATGATCACTTGTGCCACTTTGTAGTCCCTCTGCTTTCATAAGTGATAATACCTCCAGCCATCTGTTATTACATAGACCTCGATTGAGTTGGCAGACGACTCTGTTTTGCACACTACTATTATTCCACATCCATAAGTGGCCTTCTCCCGATAGACAATGCATGCCTGATCCCAATAGGCCATTTTGGAAATTAGCAAGAATTTCATCAGGTATGTTTTGCCCACCTTGTTTCTCTATTGTCGCTAGCATAGCATTAAAGTCACCATAAATCACTAGGGGAAGACCATCTCCAATATCGGCCGCGACCTTAATTATATCCTTCCATAGTTGAGATCTTCTACCTCGGTCATTATGCCCGAATACTGCTCCAATAGTTAACCGCATACCCCCTGCATTAGCATAGTCTATGACTATCAATTGTTCGGATATCAGCCGAACTTGAGCTGTCCAACCACTGGCATCCCACAATACCCAAATACGTGCCACACCACAAATATTAAGATTGTGAATAGAACCATAATTGAGGGGAGTACGTTGGACTATTCTATCTACTGATTTAATCTTACTCTTAATAACTAAAACAATCGAGCATTTATGCTTCCTAATAATATTATGTATCTCCTTCCATCGGCCAATAGGGTTGGCCCCTCCGACATTCCAAGTTAGGAATGTCATTAATAACTACTGCAATTGTCCTTTGCAAAACTCTGGCCTCCTCTAGGACAATTAGAGACGGCCAATACGTCATAAATCTCTCGCCTTCGTATGGTATCCCCATCCTGAATTGCATCAGAATTCTGAAGAGCCACCTATTTGGGGTTATCTATTATAAGATTTTCTCCCTGAGTAAGACTAACCTCTATATTACTACGGTTTCCCTCTTCTCCTTGAGATGTATTGTCTCGCAAGCTTCAATGAGCCACTTTGTTAACCTTTGGACCCTTACTCCCCTCCACTGCCTCTATGGTACCCGCATGATCATGTCTCTCCATAAGATTCGTTTGACCAATACTTATTTGTGTACCCTCATCATATACCACTATTGCTGACCCTTGTCCTCGTCCAATATCAGAGTTATTTTCTGGGATATGCCACTTCCCTAGCATAGTAGGTTAAGATTTATTTCTCACCACCATGTCCTTATGTCTGCCTTGAACATAGTCTACTGCCATATTGGTTTCTTGATCTGCCAATATATCTATGGAGTCCTGGTTGCGAGGTCTTTGCTCGCTATTGTTGGGATGAGGTACCTGTGCAGGTTTCTCTATATTACCCTCTTCTGTATCTCTGCAATATTCGTTTACGTGTCCAAAGCATCTATATTTCATGCATGATGGTGATACCCACTCATAGTCTATGTTTTGTTTTATCCACTCTCCGTAAGGGAGGAGAACTTTTATTTGTCTAGGAAGCTCACTCGTTGCATCAATTTCAACAAAAACTCGGACATATGATAACTGATTCCTCCGTGTTGTAGGAGTATCCATTTTTATGGGTTTACCTACTATACTAGCCATCTTTATTATAGATGGAACATTCCAAAGTTGTGGCGACAACCAAGGCAGCCGAATCCATACGGGTACCGTTGTTAGCCTATCTTTCTCAAATTTTGATTCTAGGAACCAGCGCTTTAGAATAACCAATCGTCTATCAAACGTCAACGGACCTCCTCCCAGTATTCTCTCTAAATCTTCTATTAGCGAGAAATTTATAAAGTATAAACCATTCTCACATAAAAAATCTCCATATAACCCTTTGGTCTCCAGACACGAAGTGCATATGCCCTTAACTTACCATAGAAAGGTTAATTGACCATGACGTATAAAATAAGGGTATTCTTCCAGTATTCTAGAGTTTTTTCAATTTTTTTGCTTATGATCTCCACCACACTCCTGCCATTGATGATGCTTGGTTCAACATACTGTAACTCTACTACTTTCTCCACCTCTGTCAGTTTGCATAAGTCTACCCATGCTACTGGTTACGGTATCGAAACCCACATTGACTCATATGCTCTCTGATGAAGTGACTGCATTGGATGCCCTGCCTTCCTTTCTCTCGCCTTCTAGAGACGAATATCTTCCTTGCTTTGACCCTTCTCTCCTATATTTGACCTCTTCATGTTGGATTTAGATCCTTCCTGCATGACCTCCTTCCCTTTATGATTCCCTCCTCCCTGATCCTGATTCTGAATTGGCCTGCCTCGTTGCATCGTTGTCTTCCTGTCATTAATATCTCCTCCTTCTACCCTGGGACGACGAGAGAATGGATCCGGACGCCGCCTTATTTCCACCATTGTCCAACCCCCTCCTGATGTCCTGATCGTCGTATCTCCATTGTTACCTTCTTTACTGTCTCATTCGTCTACTTCCTGATATGCTCCAGGGCCCCTCACCCCTGGGTCACCCTCAAGTGCAAACCCTATTGCCGCCGCAGACATAAAGAAGATTTTATATATATATATATATATATATATATATATATATATATATATATATATTCAAAAAGGTAGATTTTATTCAGGCTCCTTCGAGAGGCTAACCACACCAGCTCCGTACCAGCACCTCACCTGCACCTACATCGCATATGTGCATCACCCGAGTCGCACCGCACTATGCATTGCACCCAACCAGCACCCACCACTTAATTCCCTTAAAGGAGAATTAATTTGCTTCCCTGTTGCGAGAACCCGCAGCTTCCTTCGGGAGGTGGGGTGCATCGGTCTTAACCGCTATGCTAGATTTCATTTGTATATATATATATATATATATATATATATATATATATATATGCAAGCAGTGTTGGACTTTATATTTTAAGATCCGAGACGAACTCTAAAAGTTGTGTCCTCAAAAATTAGTGTTCACCTAATTTATTTTTTCATCAACGATGATACAATAGTATTATCAACATAAAATCAAAAAATAAAATAATAATTAAAATAAATATAATATCCAAAATAACATATTTTATAATAAAATTCTAATAAAATTGAAGATGTTCTAAACCAAAAAAATTAAAATTGTAACTTGTTATGTTATTCAATTACCAATATACAAACAAACAAAGAGATTGAAAGAGAATATTAACAATGACAGAAGGGTAGAGAAGATTGAGAGTGTTCGACTGATAGATTGGCGGAAGGGAAGAGAATTTTGACAATGATTGCACAATTTTTTTTAGTCTGACTACTTGACTTATTTTTTGGTATTCTACTATATAAAGTTTAGATATCTTATAATAATAAAAATTATGTAGACTAAAATGATTAGAATGAGTTTACTGATTTTTTTTTTAAAATTAGGCTGGTATATATTAGATAGTATAAAAATTTAGTGCCTTATAAAATTTTGGGCCTGAGACAACCGCCTCATAGACCTCATATCAAGTTCGTCCTTGTATGTAAGTGACGTCTTATATATACAAGTGAAGTCTAGACTAGCGGTTAAGACCGATGCATATTACCCAGAAGGTTGCGGGTTTGAGCCTCCTGGGCGCCATTTAATTTTTTTTGGTGGAATTAGATGTAGAGATGGTGGAGGGTGTAGTGTAGGTGCGACCAGAGTGGTGGGTGGATGTGATATAAGGTGTAGAACTGGTGCGACATGGTGAGATACGATTTCAACTGCGTTAGGTCTTAGACCGGGTGGAGCCTTCGGGCGTGGTGCCTTCATGCCGGGATGGTGCCTTCGGGTTGGGTAGAGGGCCTTTCAGGGTAGGGATTATATATATAGGTCTCTAGGATGGATTGGTTGCCTTCAGGTCGAGTTGTAGCCTCTCGGAGGGGCATAAATAAAATTTACCTTCTTCGAATACACACACACACACACACACACACACACACACACATATATATATATATATATATATATATATATATATATATATATATATATATATATATATATATATATATATATATATATGAGGAAGGATCCACATTTTGATTTTTTGCATCTTCAAGCTTCATCATGTTATCAACCGTTGGATCTTGTTTAAATTATCTAATCTTAACCATTGATTTGAATAGTTCAGAGCAACAGTTAAGATTATATGACTTAAACAAGATCCAATAGTTGTAAACATGGAAATGCATAATAGGATAATAGGAGGGGATGATATATATATATATATATGGGGAGGGATCGGGATCCTCTCACTTTTTGCATCCCCAAGCATCCCCTCTTTTACAACTATTGGATCTTATTTAAGTCATCTATTCATAATTAATGGTTTAAACCATTCAAATTAATGGTTAAGATTAGATGATTTAAACAATATCCAACAGTTTTGATCATGAGGATCCTTGGGGGTAAAAAATAAGGGGATCTCGATCCCTCATATATATATATATATATATATATATATATATATATATATATATATATTATTTTATCAACTGTTGTATCTTATTTAAGTCATCTAATCTGAATCATTGATTTCAATGGTTCAAATCGACGGTTAATAATAGATGACTTAAACAAGATCCAATTGTTCTAAACTTGGGGATGCATAACAGGAGGGGATGTGGATCTCTCCTCATATATATATATATATATATATATATATATATATATATATATATATATATATATAACGAAAGGATGTCTCAGCTGGGCGGATGAAGTTGATCTAGTAGGGAGGAGCTTGGAGGTGCGGACACGCAGAAGGTATCCGTTTTCGTTGCCTGTTTTAGAAAGTATTTTTGTTCCTACGGACTTGTACCACTGTCCCCTTTATGTTTGTGTTTCATAGCTATCCCATAGGTCACTGACATTAAACTTGTTCCACCATCGCAAGTGTCCCAACTGTTATAAATGTTACTATTATGTGGGATAAACCAGCATGCCAATTTATATATATATATATATATATATATATATATATATATATATATATATATATGTATATATATATATATATATACATATATATATATATATATATATACATATATATATATATATATAGAGAGAGAGAGAGAGAGGATATTACGCCAATATTATTGTATCAATATTGTACCAAACAATCTCAACCACACGTTTTTTGAAATGATTGGTTATAAATTATCCCATATATTGTTGTCACGTCATCATACTTTATAACCACATATTTCAAAAAATATTTGAATGAATTGCTTGATATTGGGATCATAAGTGCCAATACCACACTCTGATACCAGTTGTTTGGAACGCAGAGTGATCCAAACCAGAGTTGGCTTATTAGGTGTGATATTGGATTGGGCCCATATACCTTAAAAGAAAATTTCCATGTAAGACTTGAAATAATCCCAATAATCTCCACCTTATAATTCCACCTCCTACGCGATATGGGACTAAATTATCAACTCCATTGTCACTTCCCCCCTTTTGAGCCCTTAACCGAAAATAAGATACAATATAACAATCTCCACCTTAGCTTATTTTTGCTGACTGAGAAACCAAGCATAACCCGGCTACCTTTGCTCGTTCCTACCAGTCGACCACCTAGAAGATCCAACATATTGTCATCTTGATCCGTTCGACCACAGAACCAAGCTGACATGTTCATCCACACCATCATTAATGTGTCCAAACCACAATGTCTTGTTCCACCTTGGGCCTGTAAGATACACTTTGGAAGCCAATTCGTGTAGTTGCCTCTACTAACCTTAGGTTTGTTCCGCCTTCAGACCATATTTTGTAGGATGTTCCTTCTCCACCTTGAGAAGAGCCCGTATAACCCGAATACGTATGAATGTTCAGTACCATATGTCTCAAAATAATTTGAGCAACCCAAACTTGTTGGAGTCTAGTCTGTATTTGGTAACATCTAATTTTGGAGCTCAAATATGGTCAAAGATTTGATTTGATATAATTTAAAAATCTAGATTAATTTGATTAGATTTTAAATTTATATCAAATATTTAATTTGACCATATTTGGATGTCTATAATTGGTGTTGGCTATTTTAGGTGTAATAGGATTCTTATTTTAGGGTTTTCTATTTAGAAAATCCTATTATGACCTAAAATAGGATTTTTATCATATTTATATGGATAAGGGTAGAGGCACAAAAAATAGCACAAGTTGGGAGATTCGGGGTGCTCAACTACAGAAAATATAAAAGAAAATTTATACTTTGCTCTTAGGGTTCTTCTCCATCGAAGATAGAAGGAAAAAGAGATATAATCGAGGAGTCATCAACTTCGGTTAGAAAAATTGCTATGGGTTGGTGAGTGATTTTACTGTAATCTATGTTGTTTCTTCTTGAGTGTGGTGAGGGGGTTGAACCTATTAGGGCAAAGGGTTCAATATTAGTTTTTGTCAATCTTGTTATTTTATCAGGTTACAAAGGTTAGGATTTTTTCAGGTAACATAGTTACTAGCAAATACTTGTCTTTATCTGTGCTTGATGTTCGTTAGACGGTGTTGGTTATCTCAGGTGGGTTGGCAAATATTTTTGCATGCACAACAACTGGTATCATAGCGTAGTATTGGCACTTCTGGTCCCAATAAATATAATCGGAGCACAGGTTTTAGTTCTGGCAACTATGCCTATGGAGAAAATGAACACACATATGATCACCCTTACAGGAGAAAACCATCACGCCCCACACTACCAGAATAATTTAAAGTAGCGACTCCTAAAAATATCGCTAAATGGCCTAAAAATATCGCTAAAAAATTTGTGACGTAATTAGCGACGTTTTAATAAAGTTGAATTTAAGCTAGTCGCTGATACGAAAAACGTCGCAAAATGTTCCTATAGTAACATTTTCTAGCGACGAACTTGCGTCGGTAATAATTTTTTATTAGCGATGTTTAGAGACTCAGTGTCGCTAATTTAATGACTTATTTTATGTTGCTAAACATCGCTAACTTTTTTCTTTCTAGCGACATTTTGTAACATATTTAGCGATATTTTATTGACTTGGCAAATTCTACCATGTCAGCAATTTACCAACATCCAGCGACGTATTCAGCGACTTATTCAGCGACGTATTTAGCGACATAAAAAAACATTGCTAAACGTCGCTAAATATTCAATGAAAAAATAAAAAAATAATGTGAAATAGTTTCCAAACCAATCTTCATGTTGTTTATGAATTTCTAATTTATATAAATAGACCCGGAGCAACCCTCCGTTGAATTCTCTGGGTTCGTTGACCCCTTCGGTGGAACACTCAACACCAGTAAATTAACATACATTTAATATGAATAAAATAAATACACAGACTTATAATAGTTTATAAAAATAGACACCCGGAGCAACCCTCCGTTGGATTTTCTTCGTACGAAATATCACAGAAATATATGAAATATCATAGTCACATAATAAACACAAAATAAAAGTATCATAGTCACACAAAAAACACTATACAAAAGTATTACAGTCACATAATAACCACAATAAAAGTATATAAAATATCACAGTCTCAATCTCGATGATATCCAATATGCTGGAGCAGATACCAGTCCCTCAGATACTTCGTATAAACAGCGCCTATGTGATCAATCTCCGCTATAGGTGTTGGGTGACTGGAACTCCCCCTCTGAGCTGGTGTCTGCCCAACGGTAGGAGGCACCACTTTCTCCTTAACAATCGCTTCCAATTTAACCGTAGGAGGTATCTCTTTCTCCTTAACATTCACTTCCTCCTTAACAATAAGAGGTATCACTTTCTCCTTAACAGTAGGAGATGCCTCTTCCTCCTTAACATTAACTTTATCCTTAACAATAGGAGGTATCACTTCCTCATTAACAGTATGAGGTATCTCTCTCAAGCGACGTGCACGTGCTCGGCTCGGGTCATAGGTGCCATCTGGTAAGATAGATGGAAACAAAGAATATAATTGATAACAGATATAAATGTATGTATCCATATGTTTAATGCAAGATACTCAATAAATCCAACCATGACAGGTTAGAATGTAAGATACTCAATGAACATTGTCTAATATTAAATATTGTGTAGTGTTAAATAGTGTCTAAACCATGCGAGAATACGAGAAATAATAAATAACATCGCATGATTGCAGATCCATGTGTATACTAATCCGTGTACTAATGTATCAGAAATCAAGTAATACATTTCTAAATACTTGTATTATAGTAATTATCAAATAATAAAAACTATCATCGGATGATGTTTTTAGGCAATTTCTAAATCACGATATCTAAATATAAAATATAAATGTTAAGGGGGTGCAAAAAAATGATAATCATGCATACCAGCTAGGATGATATTACCTTGTTATACTAAATACTTGTTACCTTGTTATACTAAGTTTTCTAGGTCGTAACAAAGTCAATTGGTCAATAATAGACTCTTCTAGTTATTAACTAGCTTATACTAGTTAGCACTAAAGTGTTCAAGCTACATTATTATTATACTAGCTACTATTTACTATACTAGATACTATTAATTTTTATATACTATGATATCAAGCATCTTGTTAGTACCTTAACATTTGAAACTACCATCTTATTATACTAGCTATTATTTACTATACTAGTCATCACACAATGGTGCACTGACTTAATTATGCATTTTTGTCCAGCTTCATCAAAGATACACATCTAATACATGTCTAAGCAGCAAAATCCAAGAGATGCTATAATTGACCTGTAATCTTTTTGAGTGAATGCATGTTTGATCTTGTCCAAGGATTTTGTTGTTTATATATGCTTTTAGGTTAACACCCTTTCAGATTGACCGAAAAAAAGGTATCACTACTTTTTTTGTTGATCATTTTGTGTATTTTATGACGATTTAGAAATTACAAGAAAATGTATATGCTGGCATTAGCCCTTAGGTAACATTTATTAATTGAATTCTCTCATCATCTACAAAAAGATTACGTGAAGATCACCTCTCTCTTCTAAATTAAGATACCACATAACTTTCCAAACAATAACTCTGATTAATTAGGACCTCCTTTGACTAGTCATATCTAATTTCTAAATAGCATATTCTTTGACTAGCATAGCAGCTCCTTATTTTGATTGCTTTTATTTTCTATAAATAAGGTTTGATGTCGTTATTCTAAAATATAACAATCAATAAGATTAATTTTTTTCTCCCATAGCTTTGAATCTCTATATGGTATCCGACCAAATCTCCGTCTTTTGTCTTCCACTCTTTAGAAGTGCTCTGAAGACGGGCCTTTTTCTGATGCGTAGAGCATAGATTGATCTAGCAGTTTACTTGAAGAATTTTAAGATATTGTTCCTTGGAGAATTTTAAGATATTGCTCCTTTTTCTCGTGAGTTTACTTGGATTATTTATTATGGTGATACTAATCATAAAATTACTCTTCCAACCATTATTTATCATATAATCTTTCTTTTGGTCGAGATAAAGTCAAACTTGGTAGTAGTTTCCTTTTTACCATATTTGGAAAAGGAGATATTAAACTAGATAGATTAATCTTAGCTCTGTATTATATGTTCCTAAATTGTCTAGTAATCTCCTTTTAGTTAGAACTCTTACAAAAACTTTGAACTATTTAATAATGTGAAGAATGGAGGAATAATGTGAATAATATAAATTGTCTTTCATAAGTCATGAGTCTGAGTTATTTTCTAGACCTATTAAGTCACCTGAAAAAGATAAGAGTTAAGCATGTATTATTCATGTAGATGACATAATATAAGGACTCTTGTACTGAGACTTCTACTACTTCCAAGCACATGTAATGATGATGCCATTGTTGATATGCAAGAAGATGTGCAACTATCAACACATGACAAAGAACATTCCAATTCTTCACAAGAAAACCATAATATATTGGTTAATCCTCTAGTATTATTATTCTTGATGATGATATAGATTTATTGGTTGCTTTGAGAAAATTTGATCGTATTATTTCTGCTGTGAGAGAGAGAGAGAGAGAGAGAGAGAGAGATTTAGGGTTAGGTTTTACCTAGAGGAGGAGGAGGATGAGGAGGAGGAGAAGCCCGAGGTGGGGAGCCGGAGTAGAGGGGCTGTGGGGGAGCTGGTAAGGGGTGGAGGGGAGGAGCCACGTCGGAAGGAGCAGTACAGGAGGGGGGAGCTCGTGGGGTGGGGAGCCGGAGTAGAGGGGCTGTGGGGGAACCAGTAAGGGGTGGGTAGGGACGGGCGGAGGAGGAGGACGCCGGAGGGGGGATACTTCGTCGGAGTAAGGGGAAGGGGAGGAAGAGGGATTCAAAATTTTGGGGATTGAATCGACAAAATGGGGGAAAATAAATCCCTGAACCCTATATTAAAAAAGTTTAGCGATGTCTTAACAAAATATCGCTAAACGTCGCCAATGAAAAAAATTAGCAACAAAATAAAAGGACACCGCTAAATATCGCTACAAGGAAAACAATTAGCGACGAAATAAAAAGACATCGCTAAATATCGCTATATTAAAAATTTATGACGTTGAAGACGTCGCTTAAAATGTCGCTAAAAATTAAAAATAAAATATTGGTAAATACGTCGCTAAACGTCGCTATAACAAAAATCTCACAGACGTTTAGCGACATAAAAGAACCTTATAGCGACTATTCTTTATAAAATTAATTTACAGACGCTAAACGTCGGTATATGTCGCCAACAACGACGTATAGCGATATTTATTTTTGTATTCGCTCAAGTCTTTAATATTAGCGACGTTTTATTATGACGTCACTAAAAACGTCGCTATTTTATCATATTTTGGTAGTGCCAATCTTTCGTGAGTTTGATCTCCTCACTGAACATGAATTACTACGTTGTAGCACTCCCACAAGAAAATTATTCTCATTGGGACATGATGCCTGTAGAAGCATGAAAAAAATCATGCAGGCCATATAAAGGTCATGCCCCCTTAGCAAGCCACAAAGAAGCCACATACAGCCTGAGCAAATCAAAGCCGCAGAGAAGCCATATGCGGCATGATCAAATAATTCATAGAGAGCCATATGCGTCCTGATTAAAGTAAGTTGCAGAGAAGCCGCATAGTATACTATATGCGGCCTGAACGACCACATAGTAGGGATACCGTATAAACCCCCTAACACAGATTCTGATGTCTGTCAGAAGCTCTAACACAACAGTCATCACTCTGAGATGCTTTGAGGCTCATGAAGATGACGGCTAAAGAAAAGACAACAAGTCATATTAGTGCATTAATTGCTTCGACAAACATGTCATGCCACGTGGTCCCTCGTATGCGGCTAAGCCCTATGCGGCCTCGCCAATATACGATCAGAGTGTCCATCCGACCAAAGCCAAACGAGGGCACATATACTGTTACAAGACCCATACGGCCTCGCCACAATGCTGCCAAACTGTCCATTCGACCAAGGACCAAACGAGAGCACGTATGCGTCTACAAGACCCATGCGACCTCGCCATCATATGGGTAAGTTGCTATGCGGCCTCGAGCTCACAAGATCTTTCCATTATAACTGTAGAGATCTTCTCACAGTTGGTGTTGACTACATGTCTAGCTGACCAAGTCACGTCCACAACGGGTTGATAACAATCCCGAGATATTTTTAACAATATATCTCAACCAAGACCATGTGGCAATCGGCCCATGATATGCGGTGATAGTTGCAACCGTATTCTGTTGAAGGAGCCTTATGTAGCCACCAAACAGAGGTATATACAGCACCCATAGTCCATCAGCATGATTTCTATAAATACGAGCAACTTGAATATTATAAAGGCTGGATTTTTTTTGCTTCAAAGAGAAAGCATACGACCCCCGTCCAATACAGAGAGAGAGCATACCGAGAGGAGCAAAGAAAGAACTTAAGATTACTCACCCTATATCGGATCAACCACGGAGTAAAGGAGATGCCATAGCACTTATTGTCTATCGCCACACCCCAGAATCAAACAAAAAATTTACTTAGATTTTTCTTCCAGGACCTTTTTGTACTTTCTTTCGTTTATTGATTAAATCAAGCTCTTTTTAGAACTTTCAAATTTAATGGCGAACAAGATGGCAACTTTTTTGGGAACGTCTTTCCCCTCTGATGAGAAAGTTATGGCACGATTCGATACAGCCAAGATTGGGTCTACTCAAAGGATGCTGGTGGTCCGCTTCAACCAGCAGGCTTCCAAGGATATGCTATACGGGGATAACGCGAGCCCTTCTCTGAGGCAAGAAAAGCCCAAGAAGACGCACAGGACACAGGTAGAAAAGGCCACCATGCGTTACCCAACTGCAGAGTAGGCGCTCCCTGTCTCTCTCTCTCTGTCACAGGGAACGCACATCATGCATCCACTGTCCATGCGGCAGCCTCTTCCAACCAGAAGGGTGCTCAATACTTGAAGACCTGCAGGAAATGGGTAGCAAAGGCCACTGTGCATCACCCAAGTGTGGAGCTTGCGCTCCTCGCCTCTCTCTTCTTATTGCTGAAGGCGCTCGCCAGGCGTCCCCTCAGGCTGTCCATGCGGCATCCTCACTTGACGTAGAAAATACTCAGCTTCCAAACTCTGGCAGAGAAAAATACTATGATGCCAGATGTTTGGGTGCTGATAAAAGCTCTATGTAGCCAAGAAGAAGGACACATAAGACTAATTATGCGATATCGGTTGATGGTCGTAGGCAGATGGCTACATGTGACTCTGGCAGCAGCCGAACCTCTATTTTTTACCGAATCTCATGTAGCGCTAACCCTATAAGCCATGCTGAGAATAGTAAAAACCCAAACTTGGACTCTTCGTGTCACGCCCCAGTCCCAAAATACCGTGGGACCAGACGCGTGATAATGGCCAGCAGCACGCACCGATGGACAACCCAATTTAATGGATCCACCAGGGCATACTTAAGCTGTAAAATAACAAGTCTACGACAATCATGGCACAACTAATCTCATCCACACAAGAAATAAACATGATCCACAGAGTAAATAAGGAATGTAAATCATCAGCTAGTCTCAACCAAGTACTTCGGGGAAATAACCCGATAAATATCTAATACATTGGTTCAACAGAACAGAAAGTAAATAACTGAAATAAATAATAAATACTGAGCATGAAACATGGATGCTCAGGAGAAGTCCTCGGCTAACACCTCGTCCTCGGATGGCGGTACAACTCCTGGATCAGCTCCTGCTCCGGTCCCGTATATCTCGGGGTAGATCTCGTCCTCAAATCCTGGGGACATAATCCGGATCCAGGTTCTCAGGGGACATAGCAAGGTACAAGAAAGCTCAAGCCAAAATAAATACAGTGCAGAAAATAAATAGAATAAGTAGGGCAAGTAAGTAACCATCTAAGTGAAAATGCAAGTGAGAGCAACACGAATACTCAGGCTGAGCCACTACAAGCTCTGTGTCGGGGAGCCGGTAGTGGTAATAACACGTAATGTGCCTAGCTCTGCTACGAGAGTCTACGGCCTCACAATAGTAGTAGATATATATAGAAAATAGCCTGTAGCCTGTGTGTCTCTCCCCACCCAATGTAATCACGCATATCATGACCATAACGTCTCATGTCCATGTCAAGCGGGATCATAGCTAATGCAACCAGTCATACTATATCTAAGCATATAATGTCCATGTCCTGTATCCTATACAGAATCACCACGAATATCTCGGAAAAATCCTGTCTCATGAATAGTGTCAAGTGTCCTGGGTCATGATGTACTTGGTAAGACAAGTACGAGAATATAAAGTGTCACGTATGTCCATCTCTAGATGACAGTACCCAACACTGCGTACAGTGTTGGCACCCGACTGATAATCGGACGCTAAGTACGTCACACGGTCCTAGGTTGAGCATGCACAGAAATATAATAAAGCAAGGAAAATATATATAAAGACTGCAAAGTTTGGCAAGATACACTTGCCTGGGGTCCTGTTGCTGGTATGAATCAGAGTCCAAGTCACAGTCCAAATAGCCTATGTATTACAAATTTATCACGTCAAAAGATAATTTATTTTAACTTATTTAATTCTGGAATAGTTACTCTAAAATCATATTTTAATCTTATTATTCTGATTTTTATGTTAATTCCTAAATTTTGTCCAAAGAAACTGAATTTTATCAACCCGAGACTCATGGCACGCAAATCGAGGCGATCTGTTGACCAAAAAGTCAACCGACACAAACTCGACTTTAATGCATGATTTTCTGTAGATTTTAGCATCAAAAACATACTGGAATTTACGGCTCGTCCGAATTCAAATTCGTTTGGAAATTATGGCACATACAAATTTTGTATTGTGCACCGATGGTTAAATTCTAACCTAGAAGTTCTACAGAATTAACAGTATGTAAATAATTCGAAATAAATTCTAGGAAAAATATATGTCGATGATCTCGATATTAGCTTTCCAAAACTTTAAACGGTTCGTGATTCTGATTCCGGGTTCTCCCGAAATTGCAAAAACATCGAAACACGTCTATTTTCGGACATACTGTGCTCTACGAATTTTCCAGAATTTAATACTAATAATTTCGAAAAAAATTATATAATAAGAAAGCTAACCTCAATATCTTTCTAACGCAAGAAACTAGGCCTCGTTTGGAGTCCGGAGCTATACACAATGGCTTCTGGAAGATGAAGGAACCCTAGATGACAATTCTACCAAATCTCTCTCTGTCTAAAATAATGAGATAATTAGGGTTATTATATTATATATATATATATATATATAGATGTACCTACGGCTGAATAGATATTTATAGGCTGACATGTGTCAGAATCTGATTGGATAGTTTTATTTATATTATTTATTTTTGATTTGCCTTTATCAAAACATTATTTAAGTCGTTTTAAATCTAAATAACTCAAAATAAACATTAAAAATAGTCATAAAAATCTGAAAAAATTACAGAAAATATATTTTGAACCTAAAAACTCTAGAAAAATATTTGGGATAATTATATATTCATAGATTTCCTACTATAATTAGGAGAAGCTCTAAAAACTAGTTTTGCCATAAAACTAAAAATAAATACTAACATTATTCCAAAAATTCTGAAATAATTCCAAAAAATATATAATAATATTATAAACCTTAAAAATAACATGGGTCCATTATATATTCCTGGGCTTGCACCATAAATTCTACAAGTCCTAAAAATTAGTTATTAGCCTAAATAACTCCCAATAAATACTAAAAATACTCAGAAAATTCCCAAAAACTTCTAGAAAATATATTTTATTATTTAGAACATAAAATAAAAGTTTGGGATATTTTTTGTTATATTTGAATCTAAAATAAATTCTTGAAAATCCTAGAAAATTATAAAAAATTATAAAAAATCCAAATTAAAATTTTCTGAAAAATCAGGGGGTTACAATCTACCCAACTTATAAAAATTTCGTCCTCGAAATTAAAATTAAGCCATGGTAGAAGTCAAGGATGGTCTAAGATTTGCATTAGTTAAAATGCAAGGCTAGGTTTAACGGAGTGGACGATGTTGCACGTTGCACATTCCAAAAATCATGAGAGAAATTCACATGAGTGAAAATAGGTTTCTTCGTGTGTCATGTCCAATAGTGTGGACACCTAAATGCTCTTTTGCATAAAAGCGCCCAACAATTGAAATGTTGCACAAAGATAGAAATTGGAGGATGGGCATGTCTAAGACAAGGTGTAGAATTTGTAGGAAGGCAGTGACTAGGAAAGTGCTCCAATTATCGAAGCAATGGTAAGGCGCGCCGAGGGATACCATATTGTAGAACTAAATAAAAATATCGTGTTCTATTCCTAAGTGGATTCGAGCTAGCCTCAGTCTCACTATCTAAGCCAAGTAGGTCTACTTCTTAGGTGAGGGGGTTTCACAATCCAGCCAACTTAAGACAATGTCGTCCTCAAAATTAAAATAAGGCATAATTTGTTAATCCTTCGTGTACATAAGGCAAGTCAATCGCAATCTCCTTGCAACAATTAAAATTCTAATCATATCCATTGCAATCACTTCTAGGTTAAGATGACCACTAATCCAATCAAATTCAACCTATGGTTATCTCTTCTCGCTTTTTCAAATTATCCATATCCAAATTTAAATTAAATCCATATATCATCTTCAAGATTTAAATACGCATATCAAGTTTACCTCACGATCTCTAATTATCATAATCTCCTCTAGAAGTAATTCGAGTCCATTATTATTCCTATTTTCACTTATAAATTTTTGTATGCTTCAACTTCTTAAATTCCATTCACATCCTTAATATTTCAAATAGGTAGTCCAACCATCAAGTTTTTATTTTAACTCAAATCATCAACTTGAAAAATAATTTAAATACAGTCCACCATTGTTCAAGTCTGAAATTCCATCTTTTTATCCTCTAAATTTCAAATTGATGATTTTACCTTCATTGTTTAAATCATGTACTTAAGGTATAAATATCGGGTCCTCAATATCAATTCATTAATCCTCATCATCTTAGTCATTCTTCTAAAATTCTCAAAATTAAAATGGCTTGAACCACTCCCAATTTAATCTTACTCGATCATAATCTAAAAAAATTCCTCTCGAGTTGACAATGCACTACTACCCAACTTAGAATTTACCCATCTATCACATAAGGCTATATACCTTAAGAGAATATTCGTTAATATGTTTACTCATGTCATTCAATCCTCGAACTTCAATGCCGATCATATCATATATGATATGTCCTTAATTACGAAGAATAATCCTCAAGTATGTGATCGGCCAATGGGGTATATCTAGTATTCTCTATGTATCAATTTATACCAAGCACGATGTTTCGTCTTTCCGAAATAAGGGAAGACGGAGACCAATAATAAAGAGTTCAAGGGCAGCATAATAGAATAGAAGTATTGGGATCAAGGCGTTTAAAAAATTCAATTGGGAATTGTCAAAGCAGTTGTGGATTGAAATCCTATTTTGGTAATCCTTTGTTCGCCTGCTCGTATTAGTACAGTTATGTAACCGATACGATATGTCAGACATGTCTAGGGCAAGTATATTCGTCTACTAATCACTACATATCTCAATCCACGTAAGGTATTATTGCGAGGGCGAATCAAGCGTACCATGGTTGATCAGACCATAATACACTGATTCTGAAATATATTATTATGGGCCTCCCCAATAATACATATGTCATGAACAAGCTCGATAAAGAATAAGCTTGCAAAACTAGGCTATAAAATAGCAGCATAAGTCAAGGTAGTATATGAAATATAAGTACGCTAGATGATGATGAAAGGAGGTACAAATAATTCAAGTTCACAAAACAAAACAAAACAAAACAAAGTAAGCAACAATAATAAAAGACTCTACAATCTCTATAGTTATCATACAACTTCCTTGTCTAAGTCGCTAGTCGACCAAATAGGGACAAGGACCTCTAAATTCTATTGTCTGAATAAACACTGTCGTCTTATGCTAGCATACAATTAATGTCATTCAATTACACTATCTCGATGGGTCAAGTGGACTATGTGGTACTAGGTTGTGAAGCATACTACCCAACTTATAAGAACTAAACTACTACTATGACAGTCTTAAGAGGATCCTGCAAATAACCTTGCACATGTAAAATAGAATAAAAAATCTTATTAGGGTATATGAGGAAAGATCTTGGTACTTATTAGGGTCTCCTATTGCATTATATAGGTGAGGGTCACCTTAAGTCTTAATCATAGTGCTCATAGAACATGTGTCAATAGCGAGAATGGAAAGGTTATTAGTCTCAAGGGAAAGGGAATATAAATTGTATCGAGGTGGGGGTACAATTTACGTGATTTAACACTAAAGGGTAATCATCGGGTCACAATCTACAAGATTAACTCAAACTTATCGAACTCTAACTACCAAGCACAAAATTTTCAAATTTAAGACTACAGCTTTAATCCTAGCAAGCTATATATATATCCTAGCATAGAATAAAATCACTTGGTCTATAATCAGAAGGGTTAGTTGGCACGAGTTGAAAGATGAAGAGAAGAAATGTAATCAGTCGTCGCACTCTAACGAGCGCTATGGCCGTAGAGGAGCAATATATGAAATTAGAATAGGGGCTCTAGATAGCATCATGATTTTCTAAGGGAAAGTGGTATGCTAGTTGCTAGGTTTGAGGTATGATTAGAAAAATATTCTATACATTGCTCTTGGCTTTCTAAGGTACTGTCTGCTTATCTCAAGACAAGAACCTAAATTTGTAGTTCTCCAATACTTCTTTAACTGTGAAGGTTAGGTTCAGTCATAATATTAAATTTTGGTTTCCTATTGGTTCCTCAATACTAGGGTCAAACATTATGGTAAAAGTTCTAACTAACTCTAGTAGTGTCTATGCTACTCTCAAGTCTTCATAATTCATCAGGGGGTAATGGTAAACTAATTCTAGAGATAAGGAATTTTAGAGTTCACTAGATAATCTAGACTTAGTGGGGTGTCAATACTCTAGCTGTACTCTTAATAGGAATGTTACCCTACTTATCATTCTATCAACAGGGACTTCTATATTCTAGGAGAAGAATATACTTAAGGAACTAATGAGAAGGCACATGAATCAAGCATGATGCAATTATTCAACGGAATGGATTGGAAGGAGGATGAGTCATAGTCAGTTGTGGATGAGATCCTATACTCTAATCCTAGGTGCAGGCTTGCTCGGTCCCTAAGTTAAAACCGAACAATTTAGTCGAAGACCTGCATGGGCCACCACAAAAACCATGTCACGCCCCAGTCCCAAAATACCGTGGGACCAGACGCGTGATAATGGCCAGCAGCACGCACCGATGGACAACCCAATTTAATGGATCCACCAGGGCATACTTAAGCTGTAAAATAACAAGTCTACGACAATCATGGCACAACTAATCTCATCCACACAAGAAATAAACATGATCCACAGAGTAAATAAGGAATGTAAATCATCAGCTAGTCTCAACCAAGTACTTCGGGGAAATAACCCGATAAATATCTAATACATTGGTTCAACAGAACAGAAAGTAAATAACTGAAATAAATAATAAATACTGAGCATGAAACATGGATGCTCAGGAGAAGTCCTCGGCTAACACCTCGTCCTCGGATGGCGGTACAACTCCTGGATCAGCTCCTGCTCCGGTCCCGTATATCTCGGGGTAGATCTCGTCCTCAAATCCTGGGGACATAATCCGGATCCAGGTTCTCAGGGGACATAGCAAGGTACAAGAAAGCTCAAGCCAAAATAAATACAGTGCAGAAAATAAATAGAATAAGTAGGGCAAGTAAGTAACCATCTAAGTGAAAATGCAAGTGAGAGCAACACGAGTACTCAGGCTGAGCCACTACAAGCTCTGTGTCGGGGAGCCGGTAGTGGTAATAACACGTAATGTGCCTAGCTCTGCTACGAGAGTCTACGGCCTCACAATAGTAGTAGATATATATAGAAAATAGCCTGTAGCCTGTATGTCTCTCCCCACCCAATGTAATCACGCATATCATGACCATAACGTCTCATGTCCATGTCAAGCGGGATCATAGCTAATGCAACCAGTCATACTATATCTAAGCATATAATGTCCATGTCCTGTATCCTATACAGAATCACCACGAATATCTCGGAAAAATCCTGTCTCATGAATAGTGTCAAGTGTCCTGGGTCATGATGTACTTGGTAAGACAAGTACGAGAATATAAAGTGTCACGTATGTCCATCTCTAGATGACAGTACCCAACACTGCGTACAGTGTTGGCACCCGACTGATAATCGGACGCTAAGTACGTCACACGGTCCTAGGTTGAGCATGCACAGAAATATAATAAAGCAAGAAAAATATATATAAAGACTGCAAAGTTTGGCAAGATACACTTGCCTGGGGTCCTGTTGCTGGTATGAATCAGAGTCCAAGTCACAGTCCAAATAGCCTATGTATTACAAATTTATCACGTCAAAAGATAATTTATTTTAACTTATTTAATTCTGGAATAGTTACTCTAAAATCATATTTTAATCTTATTATTCTGATTTTTATGTTAATTCCTAAATTTTGTCCAAAGAAACTGAATTTTATCAACCCGAGACTCATGGCACGCAAATCGAGGCGATCTGTTGACCAAAAAGTCAACCGACACAAACTCGACTTTAATGCATGATTTTCTATAGATTTTAGCATCAAAAACATACTGGAATTTACGGCTCGTCCGAATTCAAATTCGTTTGGAAATTATGGCACATACAAATTTTGTATTGTGCACCGATGGTTAAATTCTAACCTAGAAGTTCTACAGAATTAACAGTATGTAAATAATTCGAAATAAATTCTAGGAAAAATATATGTCGATGATCTCGATATTAGCTTTCCAAAACTTTAAACGGTTCGTGATTCTGATTCCGGGTTCTCCCGAAATTGCAAAAACATCGAAACACGTCTATTTTCGGACATACTGTGCTCTACGAATTTTCCAGAATTTAATACTAATAATTTCGAAAAAAATTATATAATAAGAAAGCTAACCTCAATATCTTTCTAACGCAAGAAACTAGGCCTCGTTTGGAGTCCGGAGCTATACACAATGGCTTCTGGAAGATGAAGGAACCCTAGATGACAATTCTACCAAATCTCTCTCTGTCTAAAATAATGAGATAATTAGGGTTATTATATTATATATATATATATATATATAGATGTACCTACGGCTGAATAGATATTTATAGGCTGACATGTGTCAGAATCTGATTGGATAGTTTTATTTATATTATTTATTTTTGATTTGCCTTTATCAAAACATTATTTAAGTCGTTTTAAATCTAAATAACTCAAAATAAACATTAAAAATAGTCATAAAAATCTGAAAAAATTACAGAAAATATATTTTGAACCTAAAAACTCTAGAAAAATATTTGGGATAATTATATATTCATAGATTTCCTACTATAATTAGGAGAAGCTCTAAAAACTAGTTTTGCCATAAAACTAAAAATAAATACTAACATTATTCCAAAAATTCTGAAATAATTCCAAAAAATATATAATAATATTATAAACCTTAAAAAATAACGTGGGTCCATTATATATTCCTGGGCTTGCACCATAAATTCTACAAGTCCTAAAAATTAGTTATTAGCCTAAATAACTCCCAATAAATACTAAAAATACTCAGAAAATTCCCAAAAACTTCTAGAAAATATATTTTATTATTTAGAACATAAAATAAAAGTTTGGGATATTTTTTGTTATATTTGAATCTAAAATAAATTCTTGAAAATCCTAGAAAATTATAAAAAATTATAAAAAATCCAAATTAAAATTTTCTGAAAAATCAGGGGGTTACACTTCGTACTACGCGCCTATGGGTGCCAAGTTAAAGAAGTCTAGGGCAGTGCGATCTAGTCATGCTCAAGTAACTGTCTATTCGGATGACCGTCGGGGGACACCGCTAACTTTATGGAAAGCGGTATAAGACAAACCCGTGCATCCAACCCTTAACGACAAATGGACAGGGTCCATCTCCAAAATCTTCCACTGACAATTTGGAGAAAGTTCTTGTACAAACCCAAGATCAGAGATCAAAAACAATACCCACGCAACCGTGTGCTCAGTCTACCCATGCTCACGAAAAGGGTACAAAGGTGAGTTGGTCCTCGCCTGACTTGCGCAATATGATCAATCACAAGCACAAGGCGAAGGAGGCAGCTACGACATATGAAGTATCCTCCCAGGATATCACTGTGCCAAAATTATCATCAACTGCTGCTGCAACAAAGTGGCAGTACCAACAAGCAGGCAGTTGATATTCCAACGACTGCACCCGATTGCACCTATCTGGCAACAATCCAAGGATCAGGTGCAAACACCCGAGGAGGATGAGATACCATTTGTCTCATATTATTCTTCTCAGAAAGGCCCTTCTACCTTGGGAGATAAAAAGTCCAGCACCTCTAGTCTGTCAATCTCAACCAGCGCATTGAGAAGGTGATTACCAGGAGGACCAACAGAGGGACCTGGAAAATAAGTTTTTTAGGGCACCCACTCGAGAATAAGCTATCAGCTGCTAGGGGTAGCTTTTACTCAGAACCCCTGGGGGTTACACAAGCTGGGGGTAGTAATCCCCCAGACCTATATGATAATCCGGCATTCCGAGGATATGAGGATTTCCAAGAAACGGATGCTGAAGTTCCTGGGGGTAGACACCCTCGGAGAGAAGATGCCACCTCCTATGTTGGGGGTAGTACTCCCTCTGAGTTTGAATAGGCGCAATACTGCCAACCTTTCCTGACGACTATTCATTACAAGAGTCTGAAGTAGAAAGTGTTACGTCTAATGTCCCGTCCATCTCTCCATATACAAGAATGACATGCATGGCAGGGGATGAGCATGAAGGCCCTAGTGATCGGCATCGTCTCGAGGTCCTCGAGGCCATGATGCAAACCATGAGCGAATCAATTCAAGCCTTGACCAAAGTAGTACTAGACATCAAGGCAAGTGTAGCCTCCCAACCAGCGAGGGCTTCTGGACAAGCAAACTTGGACCTTGGAACCAATGCGAACTTCAACGAAACTGCTCCACCCATAGTCAAAAATTATCCTCTGTCGGGTTCATCTTTCCCTTCCGTAGGAGATGAAGCCAAGAAGCAATGAGAAAAATCTGGGAACACTGGGCTCGCCTAGATTCTATGGGCAGCCAGGACTCACTTCGCGAGCTTGGGATACGACAATCGTACCCCCACGAGTGAAGGGATGTTCCATACTCGCCAAAGTACAAGTCCTTCAACCTAAAACTATTCGACAGAAAGATTTCCTTCCGTCAATACATAAGCTATTTCAAGACTGCAACGGGGTACCTACCTCGTAGTGGCACACTCCTCACCAAGCTCTTTGTGGGAACATTGTCTGGGGTCGCATTTGACTATTTTTGCAGTCTATAAAACAAATGTATCTTTTCGTTTGATGGCTTCAAAAGTCTTTTCTTCAAAAGATTTTATGACGGAGGAAGCGACATGACAAAATCTTTCCTGATAGGTATCACCCAAGAGGAAAGGAAAGTTACCCAAAATTATATCGAGCATTTCTACCAAGCAGCAGTGAGGTTGCCTCTAGGAAATCCTGAGTCTACACTCATAGACATGTGCCACAGGAACCTACTGCCGACAGTCAGCCTCTAGATGGGCGACAGTCAATTCAAAGACTAGACATCATTCATTATCAATGTTATCAGCGCTGAAAAGAAGGTCAAAGATGCCCAGCTCCTAGGAATACAGATCCCTATCACCGATAACAGGGTAAAATGTCCTAATAATAACAACAGCAGTAACAGCAGCCGCGAGGGAAAAAGGAAGCATGCCCTGGTAGCCAACTTAACCAAGAAGCCCGAGCAAAAGTCGGCTGAGGTTCCAAAGCCCCAGGAGACTTACTCCTTTGAATATGATAACGTCATGCCCATCTTCGATGTATTGATAAAGGGTGGCTAGCTTCAGCTCCTCGATGTCAAGCGCCCTATAGAGGCAGTCGAGAAGAACAAACTAAAATATTGCCATTACCATCGCTACATCCACCATACGACGAAGGACTACTACACCCTCAAACAATACATCTAATGCCTGCTTGACACCAAGGCCCTTACCTTGGACTTTGATGATAAGACAGTTGCCGCCAACATGGTGTCCCTACAGTTCGATAACATTTTCGCGACGGAAGGCCAAGACGGAGTCATACCGATCCCGAAGAAAATAATAGAGGTAATCAATCTTCCACCAGCTCACGACCAAGCATCCAGGATGATACCTCTGTAGGAACTTGTAAGGTAACTCTATAGGGGGTGCATAGAGTGCAACGGATAATCTACCCAATTAAAAATGAAGCAGAGTGAAGGCAGCTACCAACTAACAGTGTATATGTAAGACAGTAATGTAAAGCAGTAAGAGAGAGAAAATACAAATACTGTAATATATACTAATTTTTCTCTGAGAGGACTAGTACAGTCTCGAGAACTCAAGCTCGGAGTTTTATCCACTATAATCACCAATAGTAAATTACAAGCTTTGATCCGAAGACTTGCCACTTTTTTACACCATGAGGTTTGATCCGAAGTCTCCTAACTTCACACACGTGTATTTGATACGAAGGGCACGCAGACTTCACACAGAAGAAGAGAGAAAATTGATGGAGCCAAGCTCATTACAACTCTTGTAGACTTCTAGACCGAGATCGCACTTGGCCCTTAGAAGGCTAGGGAGCTGATCTTGGAGATAAGAAGGTTTAGGCTCTGAGGGTTTACTCACTGTAGGATAAAAAGATAGAGAATGATTGAGTGAGTTGGAATATAAAAATCCAATCATATTTATAGGGTGTAGGCAAATAGAATTCAGCCAAAATTCGGATGGGATTTAATTTAAATTTCTAACCGTTGGACCCAAAAATCAGAAGCTTATTGAATCGGTTGATTTTATACCAAAAAGGGTAACCGAGTTTGGTTCGAGTTTGGTTCGAGTTTGGCACGAGTTTGTCCCAAGCTCGATTTCTAAGTATGGTAGACTTTGTTAATGAATGTGGCCTGATTTGGTAGATAGGTTCTTTGGTTTATTTGAGTAGACTAGGTATCTGGGTATGGGTACTTTGATTTTCCAGTATGACTCAGCTTACATCAATCCTAGACTCAAATAAAATATTAAATTATATATAAAAATCAAGAACACAGATGTCTCTAAACTTCTGAAACATCTACTGACTTAAAGACGCATATTCCCTTGACGGCTGTTGTCCAAAGATAACCAGATATGGGAATCTGACTACCTTTCAGGAGCTTCGCCCCGGAACCCCCACTAGGAGTGTTTTCTCCTCGACCCTCGTCCACAAATCGGGCAGCAGAACCCCTGGGTGCGAGGCTTTAGATAAGTTATAGGCGGTTAGACTAAATCTTCTCGTATAACGCCGTCTTTGGCTCATCGTCGTATAGCATTTGTCCATTGCTGATCTTGCTTATTACTTTCTGCAAGTACATGTTAGACGAATAAAAAAATATACAGAAGCAAATAGTATATATCTGGATAATATTGAGTTTAAGTAGAAGATACTATAATGATTGATTGATTACCATAATGCTAAACTTAATCGATTAGCCATATTCAGAAACTCAACGTAAATATTAGGCCAACAACCGCTTACTACACCTCAGGGCGAGATCATGTGGGTCCACCCGAATCTTGTCCCAGACTCTATGCAGCAAGCATCACCTTCCATCGTCAAATCAAAAGCATAAAAAACCAAGTCGTGCCACATGGTTTATCCTACCACTGAGGAGGCCTGGGCAGGGGCAAGCACTTCGTACCTTGCATATCAGCGAGATTACAAAGCTCCCAATGTCAATGCACCTCCAACTACTGTACTTATTGTGTCTGATCTGGGTCCATCTTAACCCCCACCAGCGAACAAGTTCAAAAAAAAGAGGGACGCTTCGATAAGCCGTTGCGTAAAGAAATGGCTCAGGGACTGAAAAATCCCTATAACTTTGACGTCTTGGCTCAACTCGCCAATATTCTGACAAAGTTGTCACTATTTGAGCTTCTTCGACTCTCTAGAGATACCCGAAACGCTCTGAGCGAGGCATTACAAAATATCAATGCCTACCTGGCACAAGTTAAGCCATCAACAGAGGATCCAGCCGTATGCCCCCAGTACAACAATATGACAAAAGCGGTGCCCAAGATCACATTTTCGTAATTGGACATTTTGTTAAAAATAACCGACATAATCGTCCCCTGTATTACACAGGGTACATTGGTGCCATCAAGGTGGATCGGATGCACATCAATCCCGATTCGTCAATCAGCATCATCCTACGGAGTCTTCTTCAGACCTCGGGCAGGCCGATGCATCGCCTGGTAGCCACCAATAATTCAATCAATGTCATCAACACAAGAAGGATCTACCCTTTGGGCAAGATTCGTCTAAATTATAAATTGGCAACTTGAAAATCGAGGTCACTTGCTACGTCATAGACGTAGACGTATCCTATAATGTCCTGCTGGGTCGGCCATGTATACATAAATACATGATCGTGCCATCAACCCTACACCAATGTCTAAAGTACATGGACGATCATGGCACGGTCAAGACGGAGTTCGCAGATGTCGATCCTTTCAAGGGGATCGAGGCCTACTACTTTGACGCACTCTTATATAAGCAAATCTACTAAGATGAAGGTGGAAATGATGCTAAAAATTAGGCAGAGGCCGGGACAGTATCAGATGAACCTTTGAGAGTACATCTAAAGGCGTGTGCTCCTGACATAATATCTTTCCTCATCGTAAAACTACGAAAGAAGGCACCCGAACCTCTGGTTGTTTATTTTCATAGGCCAAGCCGATCATCAAAGGAAGGTTCGACGACATCTACCATGCCCAAACCTCTGCTCGTTCATCTTCATAGGCCAAGTTAATTGCCAAAAGAAGATTCGGCACCATCCACTTATAAAACACCTATTCCTAAAAAATTGTATATACCCTTTTTAATTATTAATTAATAATTTAATTATAGTAATTAGTGGCTAATTAGGAGAAATATATTTTTATTAATTTTTTATTTTAGGTGTTGGTGCACTTAGAGGATTTATGGGGCCATTAAGAATACTTTCGAATTTATTTCATGTAGGAGACCCCTTGAGCAGTTGCTAGCTTAATGGTGTGCATTAATATAATTCTAGATTTTTTTTATGAGTATATACGTATATATAAATATATATATATATATATACAAATATATTTAAAGGAGAAATATAAAAGGAAAAGAAAAGAAAAAAACTAAAAATAACTATTAAAATCCATTAACTATACTAATTCCATCCACCCCTTCCTATACAACTATTACAACTAGTGCAAACCAACCCGTTGGCTGCATGTGAGCAGCGCCCCCCTCCCCCCCCCCCCCCCCTTGTAGCAAATTCCAAGCAAACCCCTTTTGCTTGGTGAGCCACCTTTTAATTCCCACAGACCCTTAGCCCACGTTAAACGACCGAACATCCTCTCTCCCTTATATTCACTTATATATATATATATATATATATATATATATATATATATATATATATATATATATATATATATATATATATATATATATATACCATTATTTTACATAAAATCCTAACCCTAAAATCATCCAAACCCTTCATCTGTCCATCTAGACCTAGAGAGCTCCGCCACCGCAGCCGGAGAACCCCGCCAGGCCATCCAAACCGATTCCGACGACCGCGACCCCGACCCCGTGCACCCCGCGCACTGCAGATTTCTGCAGCGAGGTACCTGTGTTCCAGAGTTATTTTCCGTCGTCTCGCTCAACCAAACGCCACCGTGTTTTCATCGGTATGATCACCCCTTAACCCTCTTCTATATCTGTGTGATAGTAGACCTCGAACAACACGTAACCATAGGCAGAAACAGCGCCAAAGTTGGCAGAAATAGACCAAATTTTGGGATCGCAGAAAACTACGGTAACCATCCATGCTTCCGAGTTCGTATCTCCCACCACAGAGATCCGAAATCGATAATTCTTTTTGGTGTGCGTAGATCACTTGACCTAGTTTAATTTCTGTTAAATAAACCTAGATTATTAACTGCTGTAGACAGAATTAAATTCATTAGAAAACCCCACAAACCCACTTTTCCTAGATTTTTAAAAGTTGTGAAACGGAGCGCGCCCCGCCAAACGGGACCGCCCCGCCGTGTACCAAGTATACCAAATGGTGCGCGTGGCATAACCGGACACGTAAAAGTTCATAAAAACTGATTCGGACGCGTGTGCGCGCCGGAATCAGCCCGTATCCGTGGACACACCCCGTATCGCAACTTTTGCGAAAGTCATGTGCATTTTATGCACGCTCGTCAGATTATGACGAAACTTGCACCACTGGACTCGTGGTAATACGCTGGTCTTGTGACCCAATTTTTACGTAATTCTGAGATAGTTGACCAAGTTGCCAATTGGCGGGCCCTACAGTTGACTTTGTGGGCAAAATTGTGTTCGGCCCATCGGAATCCATATTTGGACATAGCGTTGGGTTCGTATTAAAATCTAGAGTTTGTTTGACCTATAATTTGTCCCATTTAGAGACTGTTACCCTTGACACATTTTTTGGTGCAAAGTGGACCACACGTGACCCCACTTTTACCCGAAATTACCATTTTGCCCCTGTGTTCAAATTGGACGAAAGGAAAGTGCTTTCTAGCTATTTTGTCTATTATGGGAATGTTGGTGATATCTATTTCACCATCCGGAGATATTTGTTCTGAGGCCGTAGCTTCTGATCCTGTGTGCTTGACTTCTGGAGAGTACACCTTGCAGCTTTTTTACCAGGCAAGATACATTACCAAATTGCTTACAGTATTTTGCATGCTTAGTATATTTTTGTATATTTATTGTATTTCTGTATATTTCTTGCATGTGTAGTTATCTTTCAGTCACTACTATGTATTAGATATGTTAACACACACATGTCACTTAGTATAATGAGAGGACAATCATTAGGCGTATAGACTTTTAACTACTTTGGTAAACCGTAGTATATAGTTTGCACTACGGGAGTGCATCCAGTGGTCGCTACCCCCTAGGTATGTCGGTTGATGGAGTCACGAGGGTCGCTACCCCCGAGGTATGTCGGCTGATGATGTTCCCTGACGTGTGTGTGAGTTGTGAGGCTTAGATCGAGTAGCCTACCCTTACCCATACGTCAAAAAGTTGTCCTCATTTGCATTCATATAGATTGTCTTGTACAGCATACTTATATATTTTCAAACATTATGCATGTTTACTATATTTAAATTGGCATGCTTCTATGTATCTTGTTACGTCCCTCTGAGGACATGGTCCCTTTTCAGGTGTATATGTTCTTGAGTATTTGTAGGAGCGCAGATTTGGATGGTTACATATGTTTCGAGGATGTCTTCTCTTCGAGCCGTGGTCGTTAGCTTGTACTCATATATTGTGATTGTTGTGTTGGACTTTTCCATTCGAGTTGGTAGTGGATTTGTTTCCATCCAACTATCATCTTTAGATACTTCTTATATTGAGATCTAGTTTCATAGATACTGGTTATTTATTTATATTTGATTTTCGTGGATAAGATTTAGATTGTACCCTATGACTTGTGATACATTTTATACCACTTGTGGATTGATATTCATATTACAGCGTACGTGTGGATTTTGGTTTCCATATATTGGAGTTGCTATATCCATACGGCTGGCATGCTTACATGTCATAATCCTACGTACTTTTGGGACTGGGGCGTGA
Source organism: Iris macrosiphon (assembly GCA_036927795.1). NCBI lineage: Eukaryota > Viridiplantae > Streptophyta > Magnoliopsida > Asparagales > Iridaceae > Iris > Iris macrosiphon. The sequence goes on along the minus strand of JAYESA010000006.1, from coordinate 162,258,486 downwards.
CCCCACTATACCTAAACTACTGGTCGTTCCCCATCATAGGCGGAGTCGATCCTCGAAGGATGCTCCGTTACCTTTTATCGCGTCTGAGCCCCTGGTAGTAAAGCCGTACTGCAAAATTGTCGCTCGCATTGGGGGTAGATCACAGAAAGGACGAGCTAGAGGAGTACGTAGCTGCTCACGTAGACGTCCCTTCCCTCGATGACGTAATTCCGGAAGAAAAAATACCTTACTTTATAAATAAAGGGCTATCTTTGAACTACTCTGAAGTTGCACACATAAGCACAATGTACTCCATGGAGCACGGTCTGGGCTTGTACCTGCAGACACAGGTGACCACCACTTATGCTGCAAACCAGGTTCTCCCCAGCCAAAACTCTCACTTATTAGTCCCTACCAGGAAGAGTGGAGATAGACTCATCATCTTCGGCAGAGTATATTTTCCTCGATCCTTTGTCCCCGAAGAACTAGGTCTAGAGCCTGATACCGGCAAAATATTACTCCATCGGTATAGCTCTCAAGCCAAGCACCTTATCCAGAAGATGGGGTACCATCTGAAGGCTACTAATAGATTAAACTAAGATAAAGGCCGAAGGCTGCCTCTGTGTCTACCTGATCAAGTAGGCAAATTCGAGGACTACTACCATAAAATTAAGTATGGCTTAGGATATATAACGCCTCCCACAATCCCCGAAGATTCAGATGAAGGAGACGAGATACACTTTCATACTTCATAATCTTTCTCTTGGGACTCCGACATCAGTATCGGGGAGATAATCAAGCAAACATTATCTGCCAACATGGTGTTAGCTGACCCTGAGGAAGACGACGAGAATCTACTGGAACTCTTTGAATTAGAACTATGGGCCCAACACCTAGATACACAATGGGAGATGCAGTTCAAACAACGAGAACTTCCTACCAAGGATGAAGTAGTATAAGTAAATCTGGGCGATGAATCGTCCCCCAAACCTATCTTCATTGGCAAAAGTCTGACTAATGAGGATCGAGAATTCCTGCATAGCTCGTCAGAGAATACATTGATATCTTTGCCTGGAGCTACAAAGACATGTCAGGACTGGAGCCCCAAATTGTTGTCCACAAGCTCAACATCTTGCCAAACCCTAAGCCTGTCAAGCAGCAGCAACGGCGGTTCTAGCTAGACATAATGAGTACCATCGAAACTGAAGTTAACAAACAGATAGCGAGTGGCTTCGTCCACGAAGAACAACATCCAGACTGGGTAGCCAACATCGTGCCCATCGTCATAAAGAACAGAAAGATCCAGATCTGCATTAATTATCGTAATCTAAACGCGGCCTGCCCCAAAGACAAATTCATTCTTTCGATCACAAACATAATAATCGATAATACTTGCGACTTTGAGCGCATGTACTTCATAGACGAATTCTCAGGCTACAATCAGATCAAGATGTATCTTGAAGATCAGAAGCATACACTATTCTGAAAGTCGATAGGAGTGTACTACTACATAATCATGCCCTTCGGTCTGAAGAACGCAGGTGCTCCATACCAGCGAGCTATGAGTATTATCTTCCGTAAGTATCTATACGAGACGGTCGATTGTTACGACGATGACATCGCCATAAAAAGTTGCTCTAAAGGTAATTACCTCATGGACTTGAATACTGTATTCGACCTTATATGTACGTACCAGCTCAAGATTAACCCTACCAAATCCTTCATGGGAGTCTCCAGCAGCAAATTCTTGGGCTTTATCATCACTTCTCAGGGTATTCACATAGACCCCAATAAAACTAAATGAATCCTCGAGATAAACCCGTTGAGGAACCTCTGGGAGCTCCACGGCCTTCAAGGGAGGCTGACATACATCAAAAGGTTCATATCAAATCTTTCTAGGTATTATCGGCCATTCACCCAGCTTATGAAGAAAGGAGTCTCCTTTGTCTGGAATGAAGAATGCCAACCCGCGTTCGACAATATCAAGGGATACCTATCAAACCCTCAAATATTTGTAGCCCCGGTCTCGGGAAAGCCTTTTCTGCTTTATGAACATGTGATAGATCACTCCCTTGGTGCTCTATTAGCACAGAATAGTGATGCATGCCACGAGCATGCCATCTATTATCTCAATCGGTTGATGGTTGGCACGGAACATAGGTACACCCCCATCGAGAAGGAATACATTGCTATAGTATTTGTTGTCCTGAAGACTCGATATTACGTGACTGGATAAACCATTCATGTGATCTCGCAAGACAATCCTCTCTGAGTTCTCATAACCAATCCCGGGGCGCTCAATTTTTGCCTAGCTACCTGGGTGATAATATTGTCTCCAAACGACATGGTGTTTGTCCTACAAAAAATTATCAAGGGTCAAGCACTGGCCGACTTTCTAGCAGCACATCCAACGCCAGCAATAACGAAACTCTACTACGAGATTTCAGACGAAGTAGTAAACTCAATGTAACCTCATACGAGGGTGTTTAGCGGATGTTCTTTGATGGTGCTTCAAGAACAGGGCACAAGAAAGATATTATTGTGGGGGTCATGATAGTGCTAATCTTCCCATATGGTCTGGTCATCAATCGGGCCTACTCTATCACAAACCCATGCTCCAATAATGTGGCAGAGTACAACGCCTTGGTCATTGGGCTATAACTCGCCAAACAAGTAAGGTGGAGTATCTGGAGGCCTACGGCGACTCCAAATTAATAGTCAGTCAGGTCCAAGGTGAGTACAAAGTCTGGCACGAAGACCTGATTCCTTTCCACCAAGCTGTGCTTGGCATCATCTCAACCTTCGAGGGATTCTTCATTAAGCACGTCCTTCGGCTACAGAACATCAAGGCTGACGCCCTGGCCGGCCTCGCTGCCTCCTTGGCAGTTCTAGACAACACCATATCAGCTAATCACAGTGATCGGTCAAGAGCTGGTCTGCCCAAAGAATAACCTTTGCCAATGTCTGAGTTGTGCGACAAAATTACACACTGACATCAACGAATGGAGGCTTCCATTCATTGACCATGCGGTCTATAGAATTCTTTTCGAGAACCCAAATGAAGCAACATCAATCAGAAGACGTTTTGTCCGGTTCTATTACGATACAACTACCAAAATATTGTATCATCGATCCTACGATGGCCTTCTGTTATGATTTTATCAAATACAAAAATGAAAAAGGCCCTCCGCAAAGCTTACGACGGCGTCTGCAGCGCACACCAACCCGGTCCAAAGCTCCACGACCATTTTTGGAGAATGGATTATTACTGGCCGACGATGGTAACAGAGGCCATTGACTATGCGAGAAAATGCCAGACGTGCCAAAGCCACGTAGACTTCATCCACCAGTCCTCAGAATTCCTTCACCCAATGGTCGCATCTTGGTCGTTTAAAACAAAGAGGATCGACATTATCAGACCAATCATTCCATCTTTTTCTAAAGGGCATCGATTCATCCTGGCTATAACCAATTACTTCTCCAAATGGGCAGAAGCTTTTCCACTCACTGAAGTAAAAATATCGAATGTGATTAGCTTCGTCAAGTATCACGTCATATGTCGCTTCGACTTGCCATAAAGGATCATCTACGACAATGGTCCACAGTTTGCAAGTCACGCGTTCTACCAATTTTATGACAAAAATTAGATTCAGAATGTAGCGTCAACCGCCTATAACCTGGCAGTAAATGGTCTGGCATAATCCTTCAATAAGACCATCATAAACTACTCAAAAAATTTGTATCTTCAAATAAGTGCGACTGGAACGAGAAGTTGGGTGAATATCTCTGGGCCTACCGTACAACGGTCTGGACAGCTACTGGCAACATGCCTTTTTCTCTAGTGTACAAAAATAAAGTCGTTCTCCCGCTCGAGATCTAAATTCCTTCACTCCAAGTAGCCCTCTCCAACCAATTAACAGTCGACGACAATCACCGTCGACGGCTACAAGAGTTAGAAGCACTCGACGAGAAATATCTCTTAGCTATGCAGTGCATTGAGCTATAACAAGCATGTCTCTCAGGAGCCTTCAACAGATGGGTCAAGGAGAGAACTTTCCAAGTAGGAGACCTTATCCTGACCATAAGAAGCCGATGGTCATGACCCACTAAACGGCTATAAATTTAGCCTAAATGGGAAGGCCCATTCATCGTGGAGTCCGTATTCTCCAACCGCGTCTACCTGCTAGTGAAACCTAATAGTGACTTGCTTATGATGCCTATTAAAGAAAAGTTCCTAAAAAAGTACAATGTCTAAACTAGACTTGTACTTCTCTTATTCCCAGCAGAATAACCCAGTTGTACATATCTACACTCTTGGTTCTTCATCCCAAGTGCCTTTGTGCAATATTTTCCCCTTCTCTACAAATTCCTATAAAAACCATTATTTGTATCCAGGAGTCCTGGATATGCAACGGATGATGGATCCTTAAAGTCTCCCTAGCAGAGCACTCCTCAGGTCATCTTGCATAATCCTGCAATGACGACTCAAAAACTAATTTCGTTAGACACTAGACATGTTCATAATGCCTCTAAGCTATCATCCAACCAATCTTTCCAATGGAGCAATCCTCGGGTCTATCCCTATTTATGGATAGACCACACACAACAAATCACTCCTCAGTGAGTTTTTCAGACATTGGTTCATGTCCATATTACTACTGAACTACTGTCCTAATATTTTTCTTGACAGAGTTTGCCACGTCCATATTACCTTTAAGCAAACCTCCCGGGTCTTGGCTATCGATCATCGTATCCATATTACCTATGATATCGGTTGTCATCCCTACTTATCATCCGTACTTACCAAGGTACACCAGTGGTGTTAAGTTTATAAAAACTGCCACGTCTATATCACCTCTGGCAGGGCTTGTTCCAAATATATTACATGCACTAACGTGCGCAAAAAGTAATGGATCCACGAAAACTGCCACGTCCATTTCACCTCTAGCAGGGCTTGTTCCAAATATATTACATGCATTAACATGCATAAAAAGTAATGGGTCCACAAAATCTATCGCGTCCATATTACCTCTAATAGGGATTATTTTTGAACTTATTACTTGCACCCTCATACGCAATAAGTAATAGGTCCACCAAAGATCCCCCCAGCGGGATATCCTTAAAAGACTTCGGTATTGTACTACGTCCAGATTACCTCCAATACGATACCCAAAAAGTCTATAACATATAAAATTATAAAAAATGAGAGACTTTATTGATTAATATTCAAGATTATGAGTACATATAATGGAAATCCATTACATTTAAGGATTTTTTATTAGTATTCAAAGTCACGAGTACATATGATGGAAACCTGCTTTCAAGGATTTTCATGAAGTCTCGTTGATACAAAAAAAATTATTAAAGCACCCCTTCGTGTTGTCATCCCTACAGACACAAGTCGAGCCCGCAGCAGAATTTAATACTTCCTAGATCATCCTTCCACAATGTAAACCTCAATATATGGAAAATAATCCATACCGACAGATAGTAAGAGAGGAACAAGAGCAAGCGCTCTATAATCATGCGGGAAGATCGACGACAGCAATGGCAATTAATCCAAATTCTATCATCGACCACACAGTCTCCCTGCCGATAGCAAACCGCATAAAAGGGAGAAACATAGTCGAATGATGCATGAACAAGGACAGCTCAGCGCATGATACGGGATATTCATCCTCGTCTCCTGGATTATTTCTTGTCAAACTATCCTCGTCTCTTGGATCAGTTCTTGGCGAACCATCACATAAAGTTGGTCTTCACCCCAAATAACGGGTGTTATGATACCCTTCCATGCTCCATCATAAGCCGCACGATGGGGAACAACGCCTGCATAAGAAAAATAGAAAACATATGACATCAGCATACAAGGACAAATTTGACGTCCATATGGTAGATCCTAGTCGGCATATGAGGTATCTTTCATACGGCAGAGCCCTGGTGGTCACATATCCGGATCAAATTTTCATCCATACGATAGAGTAATGGTTGTCGCATATCCAAGTCGAGCCTTTATCTATGCAGCAGTATCTTAGTAGCAGTATGATGGTTGCCCATCCATGCAACAAACTAATGAATAAAGCATGCGCATGTTCGTGATGATCTCTCATCCATGCGGCAAGGCTGTGTAAAAAGTTTGTGCGTAATCTAGACGATTTCTCGTCCATGCAGTAAGACTGTGCATGGGTGTCTCTATGTCCATGGAAGCCTGACACGAAGAATGCGGTACTCCCCTACCTTCGAGTAAAATACCTAAATTAGGGGGCCAAGGATAATGATTGCCCCAGACAAATTCCTTGGCAAGGAGAGTCACAGTTGTCAGCATCCTTCACAAAGAAGAGAAACCTAAGCAAAGAAATGAAGCTCACTCTCTCCTCCTAGTCGCCTATTTATAATCTTCAAAAGCCGCAAAAAAAGATCGAGGTAGGGAACCAAAGCAGTTATGAGAATGAATCTAACGCCTCGATTGGCGAGAATTATTTTAAACCCTCTCGAAAATTGACGTCTCGAGCCCCGTGCCAGGAGACGGCATAGAATCCCAAGAGATACGCAAAAAGATCAAAATAAATCTACTTATTTAATGATCGTATAGCCTATCAGAGATAGCTATGCGGCAAAGAGGCAATGCGACATGACCTGTATATGCGGCCAATAGCGCTCATCCATGCTTCTTTTAAAGTATTCCAAACTTATCATTTTGGAAACTTTGGAGGGGGTCTTGTAGAAGTACCATGAACAAATCAAAGCCGTAAAGAAACCATATGTGACTTGATCAACCAAGTCGCGGAGAGCCATATGCGGCATGATCAAACCAAGTCGCAGAGAAGCCGCAAAGTATAATATATGCGGCCTGAACGACCACAAAGCAGGAAGGCCGTATAAAACCCTCTAACAAAGATTCTAATGTCTGTCAGAAGCTCTGACATAACACTTATCACTCTGAGATGCTTCAAGACTCATGAATATGATGTCTTAGGAAAAGAAAACAAGTTATATCCGTGCATTAATTGCTTTAAAAAAATGTGCAATGCCACATGGTCCCTCGTATGCGGCTACGTCCTATGCGGCCTCTCCAACATGCGGCTAGAGTGTCCATTCGACCAAGTCCAAATGAGGGCACATAAGCGGGTATAAGACCCATGCGGACTCGCCACCATGAGGCCAGAGTGTCCATTCGACCAAGGCCCAAATGAGAGCATGTATACGACTACAAGACCCATGTGACCTTATCATCATGCAGCCAAGTTTCTATGATGCCTCCAGCTCATAAGATCTTCATGTTACAACTGTAGAGATCTTCGTACAGTTGGTGCTGACTACGTGTCCAGCTGAATAAGTCACGCCCACAACGGGTTGATAACAACCCCGATATCTCTTTAACAGCATATCTCAACAAAGACCATATAATAATTGGCCCATGGCATGCGACGACAGTTGCAACCGCATTCTTTTGAAGGAGACTTATGAGGCCACCAAACATAGGCATATGCGGCACCAATAGCCCATCAATACGATGGCTATAAATAGGAGCAACTTGAACGTTCTGAAGGATGTCTTTTTTTGCTTCAGAGAGAAAGCATACCACCCCCGGCCAATACAGAGAGAGAGCATACTGAGAAGAGCAAAGAGAACGTAAGCTTATTCATATACATCGGATCGTCCACGGAGTAAAGGAGACACCATAGCACTCCTTGTCCATCATTATACCCCAGAATCAAAAATATTATAATTAGATTGTCCGTCCAGGACCTCTTTGTACTTTCTTCTGTTTATTGATTAAATAAAGATCTTTTTAGAACTTTCAAATTTAAGGGCGAACAATATTGTACAAGCCTGGTGTTGCACTCGCACAAGGAGGTGACATCAAACATCATAGCTATCATCAAAATGACTAAGTTGCAGCGGAAGGATATAGTATTACAAACAATAATATATCAAAGTATACGCAGCAAAGCTCTCAAGGGTCAAAATAAAGATAGCACAACAGAGAATGCTATAATGGCTTATATACTCTTGCTCTTACTTGCCCATAAAGGTACTTACCATTCCATACATCATGTTTCGTATATCCAAGCTGAGTTACTACACTTATGTACCTGAAAGATATGCCCACAAACGTGGGTCAGTACACAGCTGTACTGGTGAGCGGGGTAACCCACTCGAATAAACCGACACTAAGTAGATAGTGATTGTAAATAGTTATATTATAATCTTTCTACTTAAACCTAGATTTATTTTAGGACAGTGGTATGACCTATTAGAGAAAACAGTAAAGCAAGTTAACTATGCAAGTATTGAACTAAAGTTAACATACTAGCTATTTTATTCAACCCTAAAGAAACTAAGCATACAATCCGTTCTACTAAAATCTCATAAGAAAAGTGTGAACCTATCGAACTATATCGCACTCCAAGTCTCTAATCCAATCATGCACACACTATTGCCTAAGGTAAGATAGTCGCCTGTCACCTACTCAACGCATAATCTCAAGCGATTCCTATCTATATGAAGGTCACTGACCAGCCATAAATGACTATCCAAGGCATTTTGACCCAATCCAGCCCTGAGTAGCTAGCCTGCTTGGTGGTCTCTTACTGCCAGTAATCGTGCTTCAGAATTACGTTAACAATTATTTCCTCCTAGGCCGAACGGTCCTGTTGCCCCGGAGCCTATCATGTTCGAGAAAACCAAACCCTACACGCAACCGGTTGTTCGTGACTATGCAACAAAAAATATAGGTACGATGAGAAATCTTACCTTATTGCGTCCACCATACTATACTCGTCCCGTTCCATCTGATGCATCAAATACATTCTCAAATTATAATCCAAGGCATCATTCTCAAATTATCTCCACTACGTGCCATGTCCCAATTCATGCAAGGGCCGATCATCCTCGTTTAGTGCCTTATAGAATCGATCGTCCTCGCATGGACATGATACGGTGCAAGTCTAAGTTGCACTTACACAAGGCCAAGACTTTGAATAAGGACAAGTAAGCTATTCAAGCTAGAAGCAGTGACATAATATTATAAAAAAGTAAATGAACACAATGGTATAAGAAAATAATCTCTTTATTAATACCTGAAAAGATTACAAGGTTGCCAATTGGCTTATATCTCTCATAATACACTGACATCGTTCCATAAATTATATCCCTTTATATAGAAAACATCTCAAAATATCTTATTGCAGCTCAAGGCATCGAATCCAGATCTTCGGCTCCTGAGGATGAGACTAAAGATGAAAGAAGAATATAAATGCTATAGTGATTTCATGATTGGTTAGTGATATTAAATGACTAAACTTAATCGTTTTACCATATTAAAAAATATGATAAAATTATTGGGCTAACAAGTAGCAGAGCTTTCGTCTTCGACCGAATCTCACGCAGCGCTGACTCTATGCGTCTTGCTGAGAAAGAAAAGGATATGAATTTGGACTCTTTATAATACATATCGGTATATGCTAGGTCGAAGGATTCTAGGACAATGCGAGCTCGCCAAGCTCAAGCAACTGCTCATATGGCCAGCTGTCAGTCGGCTCCGCTATCTATTATGCGAGCCCCTGACAAAAAGTTATACAAAACTAACCCACGTATCCAACCCACAGTGATAAATCGACATGGTCATTCTCGAAAGTCTTCCACTTATGACTTGGGAAGAGTTATTGTAAGAACCTCAGGACCGAAAGAAAAGACAACACCTACTCACCCATGTGCTCGGTCTAACCGGGTTCATAACAAAGGTGTAAAGGTGGACCAGCCCTCGCTTGATTTGTGCAAGGTAATCAACCACAAGCGCAAAGCGAGGGAAGCAATTATGATAATGTGATATATCCCCTCCAGGATATCCTGGTGCCAACATCATCATCAACTGCTGCTATACTAAAACAACAGTGCTAATAGACAGGCAGTCGACGTTCCAACGGTTGCAACCAAAGGCACCTATCCGACAGCGTCCCCAAAAATAGGTACAATTATCAAAGTACGAGGAGCTGCCCTTTGCCTCATGCTATTTTGCTTGAAAGTCACCCTCTACAAGGGGAGGTCGAAAGTATAGCACCTCAAACCCTTTACTTTCGGCCAGCGTCTCGAGAAGGCGGGTCCAAGGAGGATAGGCAGCGATACCTACAGAAGGAGTTTTCTAGGGCACCTACTCCAAGAAGAAACTGTCAGCTGCAGGGGGTGGTTCTTTCTTAGGACCCATAGTGATTTTGCATGCTGGGGGTAGCAATCCCCCAGAAATCTATGATAACCTGGCTTACTGAGGGGACAACAATTCCCAAGGAACAGATATCGAGATCCCTAGGAGTAGTCACCCTCACTAGGAAGACACATCTTCCTACGCTGGGGGTAGTGTTCTATCTGAATCCGTAGAGGATACGACACTAAAAACTTTTTCCCAGGTCTATTCCTTGTAAGAGTTCGAGGCAGAAATTATGACATCTACTATTTTGTTTACATCCTATCATATAAGAATAGTGTATATAGAAGAAGATAATCATGAGGTCCCCAGTGATCGACAGTGTCTCGAGGCTCTCGAGACTATAATGCACACCATGAGTGTGTCGATGCAAGCTTGGACCCAAATAATGTTGGAGAACAAGGCAAACATGGCCTCACACTCACCAAGAACCTCGGGACAAGCTAGTCAAGATCCTGGGGCAAATGGAGACTCAAACGCCATCGCTCTGCCTGTCAATGGAGATCACATCTGGCCTAAATCATCTACTCATTTCGTAGTAGATGAGGCTCAAGAAGCAATACGGGACGTACGAGAACTGCAAGCCCGCTTGGACTCAATGGGTAATCGTGGCTCACTGAGCAAGCTCGGGATTAGATAATCATATCCCTTCAAGTGGAGAGATGCTTATTGTTTTACATATTAGTGATATGAGCTTCTATTAAAGCCATCTTAAATATAATCGAGTTACCATATTCAAAAGGGGAGAGATGGTTAGCCCAATGATCTACCCATGTCCTGCTGGTCTTCTTAGGCATTGCTTACTTTGGAGAAGGACTCGTGCTGTCCCCAGAGAGGATGTTCTTGAATGCTTATTGGTCAAAGCATACCACTAGCATCCTTTGGGTTGAACCCAGCTTGGCCGCATCAGACTGTATCACTATTTTTTTATCAGAGGAGAAGTTGTTCACTAGCAGAATCGACATATTGTTCGCCATTGCAAGTTTTAAACGTTGAAATAACAAACAAAGAAGTACAAAGAGATCCTAAACAGAAAATCTAAGTATAATATTTTGATCTGGGTAGTGACGATGGAGCTTGAGCGCACTAGCGTCTCTTTTACTTCGTTAACGGTCTGATAAGGGAAAGAGAATTCTCTCTTCTCCTCTTTTCTGAGCTAGTGCGTACGTACATAGTTGGTCAAGGGTTGTAGGGTATGCTAACCTTTTTTTATAGTCATCCTGTTGATGTGTTATACGTGCCGCATATGTCACGACCCGCACCCGAAAATCGGGCATGAACCGTGGGTACGTCCAGCCTACGCCGCAGAATCGGCGGTAGAACGCTGTAAAGGTCCGTTCTAGGTCAACCATATCTATCTATATCTCACAGAAAAATTTGGCATGACCTCTCCAAAAGGAGGGCAACCACGCAATATATATATATGAAATCCTCTCCAAAAGGAGGGCAACCATGCAATATATATATGAACTCTCAATCACAATAACTAGGGGAAGAAATAAAGCACGATATGATATCAAAAAGGAAACCAAACCAAAGAGAGCAAGGCAATCCAAAATAATACAGTCCAAGCCAAAAATAGCTACAACATCTCACAGCCACAAAAGAATAAGTACAATCATCCAAAATAAACCACTGGGAACAACCCAGGAAACCCACCTAGCTAACTAGGATGCTATAGGCGTCTCCTCGGCGCACTCCTCCTCGATCACGGGGTCACAACAGTCGTCAACACCCAGCCCGTAGAACGTCGGGCAATAATCCTCAGGATCCTCTGCGCACTCCTCCTCGATCACGGGGTCACAACAGTCGTCAACACCCGGCCCGTAGAACGTCGGGCAATAGTCCTCAGGATCCTCTGGAAAAAATATGCCCAGTCAGGACTGGAGCGAAGTACATAACTCTGAAAGCAACTCCAAATACATGGTAAGGTGTATATGACGAGCAATAGAAAAGTATACAAGATGCACAGGAAATAAATATATGCTGGAGCACAATAAGTAGCTGTAATGTAAACTAGAGAACAATACAAGTAATGAAAAAGTAACTACAGGTGAGAAACATGAATACTAGCTAAGTGCCTTGAGCACAAGTTCGTTATGTGATCGGCTTAGGTTGCACATGAAAAACACTACGATAACTCCGTTATACATGAGTTGTATAACCGACATACACATTAATATTGTTTGGCTTTGATCACATAACCAACTCCTACTCCCCTCCCCCACTAATACCATTGGATCCAACCACAACACGCTACGTACATGATAATAGCTCGCGCACACGAAGGCGAAAGCACAAGAAGCACATGATAGCACATGAGAATCAATACCCGAAGCACATGATGAAATACACGTGATAGAGTACCCGCTGAACACGGTAAGGGGGATAGCATCTCATGACGGGATCCACTAGTACCAGCTCATGTAACAATGTGTCAGAATTAAGTATTACAGTTCTAGAACAGGTGATATAAATGCTATCATAAAATGGAAACTATCAGAGGTAGGTACTCGCCTGATGTCCTGAGCAACTGATGAGGATCAAGATCCGGACCGGTGTCGCAAGGACCTAATGCGAAAAGTAGAATTAAACAGGGTTCTAAACATTTAAACTGATATAAAATAATTAAAAATAGGCTTCTAGGGCTATTCTAGGTCGAACGGGTCAAACCGGTGAAATTTGGGTCAAAAAGTTAACTCGGGGTCCAAAAAGTCAACTCTAGGTCAAAACTAGGTCAAACGTTGACTTTTACGGTCAACGAGGACAATTATGGTCAAAGCTAGGTCAAACTAGGGTGCCCCTGAAATTCTAGGTCAAACCGAGCTCATTAAGCTACTAAACTCTCAAACTCGCCTAATCGAGATACCTGGATACCCTCGGTATCCGATACCTCGCCCTAGGCCACGCACCCCGTCTAAACCCGCTAAAACCTATGCTAGCATGCGTAAATATATATATATATATATATATATATATATATATATATATATATAAACATATAAAAATCATTCCAAGACATTTCCTAGACTAATGCTCAAATACCCCGCTCGAAACTCAATACCTTGGATATCTCAAGGTATTGAGATACCTCGGTATCTCAAGGTATTGAGATACCGCTCTCAAACCCCTCTAACTAGCTATCTAGCTAATAATTATATACCTAGTTATTAATCTAGGCTAGGTAATATAGATATCTATCATATTTTTATATATCTAAGTATCTATATACGTATATATATAGATATCCACACACACATATACAAATACCCCTTTACCTTACCCATCACATAAATATATATGTATATATAACTATATCTAGATATCTAACTATCTATCTAGCTATAGGTATATATATCTATCACATAGATATAGGTATCTACCATATATCTACCTATCTAATTATCTATAGGTATACCTATCTATCTATGTATCTCCTTATCTATCTATCTAATTATCTATCTTACCTATTTATCTATCTATTGATATATCTATCTATCTATCAACATATATATATATATATCAATCTCTCTTTCTCCCTCACTAGTCCTCGCTACCCCCGCATGCTTGCTAACCCTGCTGCTGCTCTTACTGTACCTGCTGATGCTGCTCTCAATGCTGCTGCTACTGCTCTTTGCTGCTGCTGCTGCTGCTGCTGCTGCTGCTCCCTGCTGCTGCTGTAGGCAGCAGCAGCTCCTGCCTCTGCTGTAGTCTGGTGGCTCCCCCCCTCCATCACAAACACACACACACACACACACACGCCTATATACTTATATACATATCACCCTATATATATATATATACACACATATAACTATATATATACACTACTAGATAGATATATATATCCACTTATATCTACTCTCTAACACTCACTCTAACACACTAATACACACACACACATACAAATATATACATAGCTTTATATATGTATAAACACACATATTAATATATATACACACACATACAAATATATATATATATATATATATATATATATACCAATACACACACACACTCTAAGATATATATATACACATACACATATATATATATATATACATATACTCACACAAGCACATAGATTTAAATACACACATATATATAAATATATATATACATAAACACACATACATATAAATATATACATATATATATATATATATATATATATATATATATATATATATATATATATATATATATATATATATATATATATATATATATGTACATAGACACATATACACTAACACAACACAACACACAACAACACACAAACAACACACCCCACTCACGCCCAACGACCCCGACACTCACCAACACCCTAAAATATATATAATATAACTCGAAAACTCTAGCACACTTTCCCCGATACTAACCCAATGTGCGCACAAGCCCGAAACGAGGAAACCAAGTCGAAATGGCCGTTCGGTCATTTCGACGAACACGTGGTGCGCGGTTCGGAAAACCTCCTGAAACGCACACCAAACGAACTCGGAATCGGCCCAAAATTTACCCACGGGTCCTAAACGATGCCTAGATCCTAGAAAAAGTGCTCCCGCGTCGATTCTAGGCCCATGGCGAAAATGCGCATGCACTTAGAATCGGCGACGACGAAAAACCCCAAATTCGCCCGAAACGCCCGTTTCTCCGCGACACGACTTCCCGTGTCCGAACGGAGACACGCACTCACCCTCAAGACACCCGACAATGTCTACCTAGGTCCGTCTAACCTAGGGCATCACCCAAAATTGGGCCAAATTCGGATTCCACCCGAATTTGACACAAAACCTAATGTCAAAGTCTCTAAACTCAACCAAACTAGTTCCAACTTCCTCCGACGGGTAGGCTTAGGGTCTAGGAGGGTTCTACAACACTAATTACTCTACATAAAAATAATTAGCAAGGGAAAAGTTAGGGTTTACCTCTTGAGAGTTGAAATCCCAAGGCCAAAGTCCCCGATCTACTTGGAATCACCTCCCTCAAGCTCCAAGCCACCAATTCTAGCCTCCATCCTAAATCTAAGCTCCACACACCTAGGTTAGGGAAAATGCAAGGTGAGGGTTAGCATAAGGAGAAGGAATGGAAGAAAGAAGGAAGAAAAATGGAAGAGAAACTCACCTTGAAGAAGAAGGAAGAAGAAAGAAGAAGTGGAGAAGAAGAAGAAGAAGTGGAAAATGAAGAGAGGGGGAGAAGAGGGCTGCTCCTTGCTGTGATTACACGGGTGGGGTAGGTAGGGGGCCGGCCAAAGGAAATAAATGGGGTTTACATAAGTTATACATTCCCAAAACGCCCCTACTTGACTTGGTTTCGGGTTGCGGGTTCCAAAAGCACTCAAACTAGCTCCAAATCTCTCCCACTAACCTTCTAAAAATATAATAAATATTTCTAAGCCCCAAAATAATTCTCACAAGGGTGTGGACTGGGTCGGACATGGGTCCACTAGGGTCTGACATGGGTCCAGGCTAGCCAAAACCCTAAAACAATCATTAAAAGAATAAGACAAGCACCAAATAAATATAAATATAATTAATTAAATACAATACACAATTTATCAAATAAAAATAAAAAAAATAACCCTATTTTCTAGAATTGGGTAGTGACAGCATATGCCTTTATTTGGTGGCCGTATAGGACTACTTCAACAGAATATGGTTTTAACTTTGGTCGCATGCTACAGAGAGGCTGCCACGTGGTCTTGGTTACGATATGTTATTGAAGTGATCTCAGGGTTGTTGCGTGTGTGACTTGGTCAGCTGGACACCTAGTCGGCACTGATTGTATAAGAAATCATCTTCAATTATAACAGAAAGATCCTGCAAGTCGAGAGCCGCATAAAATCTTAGCTGCATATCGTCATGGCCGCGTACGTTCTCTTATTTGGCCTTGGTTGTTTGGATACTTTGGCCATATGATGCTGAGGCCGCATGGGTATATAGTCGTATGCAAGCTCTCATTTGGCCTTGGTCGGATGGACACTCTGGTTGCATGATGACGAGGCCGCATGGGTTTGTAGCCGTATGTAAGCTCTTGTCTGGCCTTGGTCGGATGGATACTATGGTTATATGATGATGAGGTTGCACAGGCATATGGCTGCATATAAATGGACGTATGGCGTGGCACGTTTGTCAAGACCATCAATGAGGTAATGTAACCTTTTGTCTTTTTTTGAGCTATTATTTTCATGAATCTCGAAGAGTCTCAATGTGACGAGTATGTGTTAGAGTCTGACAGCCATTGAATACTGTGTCAGGGAGGTTTATGCGTCCTTCCTGCTCTGTGCTCATTCAAGCTGGATAAAGTATACTATTTCTAGATCTTTGGTTGATCAGGTCGTATATGGCTTCTCTGTGACTTGGTTATTTCAAGCCCCATAAGGCTTCTCTGCGAGTTGGTTGTTGAGGCTGCATGTGGCTTCTCTATGGCTTGGTTGCTTTTTTGAGGGGACATGACCTCTATGCGGCCTGCATGATTTTTCGTACTTCTATAACTATGCAAGCCCGATAGGGTATTTCCTCCTGGTTTTTTTGACTCTATGGAATATTTTTCAATTTATCTTTTCTATAAGGCCCATGTCGGTGGACCTGTAGGTTATCAGTGGATATATCTATTCGAATGACAATTGAACCACCTAAAGAGAAAGGTGACAAACATGGACAGGTCAAGGGTTCTATTTATGAAGCATATATTCTCGAGAAGATTACAAACTTTTGTTCCATGTATTTCAAGCCTTATGTTGCTATTAATCTAATGAGAGACCCGAGAAACGATGACGGGTACATGGAATCTTATGATGCAATACTGAAAGTATTCAATGCATTCGAAAAGCCTTCAGAAAAAAATGAAGAAGAGATTTCTGAATGACGACGAGCTAAGGGCTGCTCACTTGTATATATTACTCAAATACGACGGGGATGAAGTGGAGAAGCTCGAGGGGTAAGTAATTAATATATCAATGTTCACGTTATTTCAATATAATAGTATACGCTAATATTATTACACTAATCTACCGACGCTTTATATTTTTTTAGTATATTTAATGATGAAATAAGGTCGAGTACACCAAACATGATAGATGAAGACTTATAAAAAGAAATGAGACATCATTTTCCTCCTTGGTTGAGTGAATATGTAAGGAGCTCGCTAATTTCTTTTTGAATATGCACTTTACAAAATAATTAACGGAACATTGAACTTAATTTCTTATCTTGTGGTATTTAGGTTGATCGTCTAGACGCAACACTTGAGAATGAATCTATTAGAACTCTAGATAAGGGGCCAATTTATGTCATCAAAATTTAGCCAAGCTATTGTGTAAATGGGTTTAGGTTCAAGTCAACAACTTCTCCGATCATAGAAAACTTCATATATCTCGATTCCACGAAAAATAGTTATTGGTGTATCAGATCTTTAAACTACAAAGATGTCAAGACAAGCAATGATTTTTATAGCATCTTATGAAAGATTATGGAGTTGACATATAATTATAGAATAGAGCCTGGTAAGATTATGTTATTCAGGTGTGATTGGTTCGATCCGATCCAAGATCAAGGTTAGAAAATAGACAAGTATGATCTTGTGGATATAAACTATCGGCGTCGATATCAAGGCTACGAACCAATAGTCCTATCAAGTCAGGCTCAGCTCTTATACTTTAAAACTTATCCTAAACATGGAATAACGAGGTCAAACTAGTGGGCAGTATGCAAGACCAAAGCTAGAAATACTTTTGACGTTGACAAAATAGCTTATCAGGAGGATGAGCTACCTCTTGTAACAAATTTTGTATATATGGACTCAATAGAAGTTCCTCATTACACATCTAATCGTGTAGAAGAGATAAAATTATCCAAAGAGGAAGGTGAAGTAGATGAAAGTGAAGATGAGGAGGACGAGAAAAACAAAGAAGATATTTTTTTAGAAAATGATTGAAATATAAAATCTATTTAGTGACATATACTTATGGCTATGTAGTATATTGAGTATTATTTTGTGATATTATTTTATTTTAGCTATGGAATATAAAATCTATTTAGTTACATGTACTTGTGGCTATATTTTGTAATATTATTGTATTTTAGTTGTGGAATATAAACTAGGTTTTCTAAGTCTTACTAGGCCAATCTAAGGTAATTAACTATACTAGTCATTAGAGACTTGATATGGCTTACACATATATACTATTTATTATTGTATCTTAAAATATCTCATTAATAACTTAGTATCCTGAGATACCTACACTATATATATATATATATATATATATATATATATATATATATATATATATATATATATATATATATATATATATATATATATATATATATATATATATATATTACACTAGTATATAGACTAATTACCTTAAATCTCACTGACTTGGTATCACAAAACACTAATACCCTTGTTATGATCTTAGTATCACATTCACCTACAAGGACACTCTTACACTGCACAATAATTACCAAAAATATTATGGAATAACAAAAATACCCTTAGTTTGGAAATATGGTGGTTACAGTGACATGTACTTGTAACTTTTATTTTGTTTATCATAAGTCAGGTATGACAGGACGGCATGGACCATTCGGTCAGTCTAGAGGTAAAGTATCTAGACAACATGCTACTCTAACTAAAGTTCTCCTTTGGCACATGGTACTGGGTCCGGACTCTCGTCTCCCGGTACTCCACTCTTTTGACCACTATCTCCTCCTGGCAGTACTCCTGAGACGAGCAGTTCTAGACCTGAGAATACTCCTACGTCCATCGTTCCTCCTGTGGACGAAACCATGGGGACCTAGGAGCATATGGACGAGGCCCAGGCGACTGCACCTTTGTCTTCTTTATTTCAGAGCGATCCTCTGTGTGCTCCTCTGGACTAGACGATGACAGATATTTGGGCCGATGGACCTACAAAGTAAGTTAACTAGTTTCAGTTTTCTTACACATATATAAATATATATTCACTTTTTTAATATATTTATTTATGTATAGATATCGTCCATCGTCAAAACAGAGATCATTAGGACATTTTTTGAGGTACAACAATGGTGGCCCTTGGATCAACTACTCGGATTCCTCGGACGAAAGGAAGTATTTTGGTTTGTGCACTTCAAGGTAAAAGTAAATTTGTTTTAATATCAATCATCTAATTTGGTCTTTTTTTATATAACTTTCTATATTTCTTCTTATAGAAAATATATTTCTATCCGCCACATCAGGCTGAGGTGATCGAGCAACACTTTTCTGCCGTCACCGCCAAACTTATCTGAGATACGATCTGCAACTAAAAGGATCATGATCATTTGGGACAACCATAGGAAGGGCGGACAGCTAGATTTAATGATCCTAGATACAAAGTAGATCACGCATTAGAAGTGGACTGCGATGACAGCTAGATTTAACGATCCTAGATACAAAAAAAAAGTGGGCTAAGACGAAGGCGGCCAGAAAGAAGGCGAGAAAGTGGTATAGTGGATCAATTCTGATGACGAAAAATTTATATTGCATGGTATGCATTTTATTGTATATATATTATTTTAATCAAAGTAGAATAAAATATGTAATTTTAGTAACATACAATATATTTTTTAACAAGTCCAAAGGGGTGAGGACGCTAACATGGTTACAGTCTTCCTCGCCACCCATAGGAAGGGCGGACAGCTCATCGATGAGAGGGTGACTCAGAGCTATGTAAGTATTACTTTATGTTTTGTTAATTTTAATATAACTTAGAAAGTATACAAATAAATATTCATATAGTTAGTAATAAGCACCTCCTTAGATATATGTTAACAATTATGCATGACTAGTGGATAGTAAGTATTACGCCTATCGAGAAATACATATTATTTAGGATGTGTATATTAGGCTTCGTGAGCGGTCAACCCAGCCCTCACCGGGAGAGGCCAGTAGTTCCTCGCAGCATCCCCCCCCCGACCACCCGGCTCCTTCGGCAAACGAGCTGTGGATTACCGTTATTGGTGCTCTGTAGAGGGGTATATACTACGGTACAGGATCCTACGGTGCCTATGTTGCTTCATAGTCCTTTAGGACATCCTCTGCCAGTATGCATACCACACAGCCCTCCAAAGAGTCTGTGAGAGCCCAGAAGGAGAGGGTTGACCATCAGATTGTGTCTCTATGTGGTGATTTATTATAGAGGATTATGTCGCAACCCACACCGCAGACGGACGATGCGACGATCGTAGCACATTTTGGTTTGCTTCAGCGTAGCATTATGGAGCTGAGGGATCTGGCCACATCGACAGAGCACAACATGATGGCATTACAGGGGTCTCATGTAGCCATGGGCGATGCACTGACAAGGCTGCAGATGACACATATTTAGATGAGCCAGTCAGTGGACCAAAGTACTGTGAGGATGTTATCTGTCATGGATACTTGCAATGTTCGATTGGAAGTGTTAGAGCATATACGTTCTCCTGGTTCACCGGTATCGACATCTACATCGAATGCACAGACTCCTCCAATGGGTGCCATGATGATTTCATCAGAGCAGTAGGCCTCGCTGATATCCCAAATTTATGGTGGTACTCCTCCTCCTCCTCCTGATAAGAAATAGTTGTTCTTTGGACATGCTCATCTCCTAGGCTCGTCATGGTGCTCCTCCTCCTCCGGATTAGCAGTAGGTCTAGTTAGGATATTTTATTTGTTTTCAGACTTTTGGCCCATGATCTTGGGTCATTTATGTATTGAGATAATATTTCAGACTTTATTTGTTCACATCCAGTACCAGTTTTGATGCTTACTAGATATTTTTTAGACGTAGTTTGTATGATGCATGAGAATTTGCTGGATATTTATTTCCAGACTTTATTTATTAAAAATATGTTTATTTCTTTTAATTTTATTTTATTATTTATATTAAATGCAAGAAAATTTATCGGTGTTGAGTGCTCCACCGAAGGGGTCGGAGAACCCAGAAAATTCAACGAAGGGTTGCTCCGGGTCTGTCTATTTTTATGAACTAAGATATTGTAGGGATATACAAGAAACTGTGATATTGCAAGGATATCCTAGTTTTATAAAAAAAATTACAATTTTACAACGTTTAGCAACGTTCAGCGACATTCATATACGTCACTAAATATGTCGCTAACTGTATCAGGATGTCGCTATTGTTATCGCTAAACGTTGCTAAGTTGTTGATATGGCAATATTTACTAGGTCAACAAAATGTCGCTAAATGTGTTGCTAGATAGAAAAATGTTAGCGACGTTTAGCGACACACAATACGCCATAAATTTATCTACGTTGTGTCGTTAAACGTTACTAATATAAAAAATATTAGGGACTCGAACACTTCGCTAGTAAACATCGTTATAGCGATATTTTACGATATTTTCCCTGTCAGCGACTAGGCTACACGCGACTTCAAAAAAAGTAGCTAATTATGTCACACACAAAATTTAACGATGCTTTTATGCCATTTATCGACGTTTTCAGACGTCGCTAATTTGACTTATTCTGGTAGTATTTTCCTTTGAATGCAGTTGTCCAAAGATAAACAGATCTAAAAATTTGAATACCTTTTGGGGGCATCGCCCCCGAACCTCCATGAGGGGCACTGCTCCCTCGACCCTCGTCCGCTGACCGGGCAATAGAACCCCTGAGTGTGATACTCCGGAGATGTCGTAGGTGGTTCAGAGAAATCTTCTGGTATAACGTCGTCTTTGACTCATCATCATTTCTCTGTTGCATATGTCCATGATGGTCTTACTTATTGCATTTTTGTTACTCCCTTATCCCGATATATTTGGAATATGCTCAAGTTGGCACACTTTGGGTATGCTTCAAGTGTACGGTTAAATGGAGCTTGGCGCACTTTGGCTAGTATTGATTATGTGGTGGTGGTAGGTAGGTGTGTGGCTTGTATTTATTGGAGAGATCTAATAGTTCACCATTAACCCTTGCCTATATATATCCTTGTTCTCATTCTCTCTCATCACTTGTTCATTTCTCTGGTTTTGTTCCTTGTTTTCTTCAAAGACAAGTACATCTTGCAAATATGAAGAAACATGATCGACTATAGTTTTATTCTTAGTATTTATGTTGTAATTAGTTTCTAGTAGTGTTCTAATTATAGTTAGTTCATAGAGTTTTTATATTTGAGGTGGTTAATGGTTTTTTCTTGATTTTATTATGAGAGTTTTTATGAGTATATTTTCCTAGGAAATGATCCCCCAAAAATGAGATATTTTCAAAAGATGGTGTTTCCTGATTTTGAGCTTGGATTTTTCTTTGATTTCTGGTTCTTGTTGCTTGAGGAATGGAGCACTATCATAATCTCAAGCATGAGCTCTGAGGGCATCAATAGTGGATCAAATAGAGAAAAATAAGAACAGTGATAAGAAGTACAGAGGAGGATTTGTATTATGAGCGGATGTTGAGTGTGACCCACAATCCATAGGCGCATGTTGAACGTGACCCGCATTCCATACTTGTGTGTTCTTTAAGAGTACTGTTAATTTCTTGCAAAAGTATGTCAAGGGGATAATTTTTTGGGAAAATCTACGTTAGCGTACTTTTGGAAGACTTCAGCCTCTAGCGTACAATTGATGTACTAAAGAACGAACCAAGCAAAAGTGCGCCAGTCTACCTTTCAGTGCACTTCTGACCAACTTTTTATTGATTGCTGCAATTTTAACCAAATTAACAGACCGACACATAATTGACACTGTGCATTAACTATTAAAAGTGGGCCGCTATTATACATATAACCCTTGGCGCACTTTCTGGATACTCAATGGTTGGCATACTTTTAATAGATTAATGACCCGGCGTACTTGTTATCTATTGGCCTACTCTTGCTTGGTTCAGCCTCCATAAGCGAGCCTTGACTTTGGCACATCTCAATTCCCGATACCATTGACAGTCGCGCTGCCTGGGGACTCATATTTTTTGTAGTTGTTTTGGACTCGCATAGTGCACCAGTTTGCTTGCATATGTAGAATGCGTATATTCTCGAAATTCTTGATTTGTGCGCCACATCTTCCTACTGCCCTATTATCGATTTTGTGTGCCATGTTATAGACTAATGTGCCATAACTTCTGTGACCTAGTGTTATAGGTTTATGCAAAGTATAGTTGCTTGCTCGTGCATAGTATGCCACTATTCCTGACTAGCCTTCATTCGCACTTGCAAAAAACGCCAATCCAGGACTTCTTATGATTAATTGTGCATGCATGGGTCATGTTGTACACTTGATACCTGTTCTAGATTAGTTGAGCTTGACCATGATTGATGATCTATGACCCCAAAAATTGAGGAATTAATAAGGCATTTATGACCGTGACTCGATCATATAAGATATTAGATTCCTAATTAATTATGACTCCTGACTTGATCAAAACGTGATTTATGTGTCAAACTGATAGGTTTGGTATCCTAACTTGGTTATTGTATTCATTCTGATACACTTGTCCTGCTCACCTATTTATAATAGCTATATTATACACTGAGTGTAGGGCATTGGCCAACATATAAACTGAACGTGACATGATAATCCATGCTCAGTGCATAATATTATATTCCTGAATTTTTGCTACGAAAATGATAAT
This sequence comes from Iris macrosiphon, assembly GCA_036927795.1. NCBI lineage: Eukaryota > Viridiplantae > Streptophyta > Magnoliopsida > Asparagales > Iridaceae > Iris > Iris macrosiphon. The sequence goes on along the minus strand of JAYESA010000006.1, from coordinate 162,234,713 downwards.
GGGCCAGAACCATAGCGTGGCTCGATTATTGCTTGTTTGAATGTTGTATCTACATTTGGATGAATACAGACTTAACTTCTTATATTAAATAGATTTGTATCAAATGTGCCCGTACTCTCTACGACATTAATAAAGAGAATGTTCATGTGGCCGCGACAGGGAATTACATATCACTGTAGGGTTAAATAGGTAACTTAAAAGCTGATTAGAACATTGAGAGGGAACGGCATCCCGAGATCGTGCGTGATGTGCCGCTCCGTGATAATTTTTATAGTGTGCAAGGATGGTCGTCATGGATATTGTATATCATCCACATATAGTGGAGTACAATATTCAAATTTTTATATTTAAGTTCGAGCCAACATTTTACCTATAGGAAGGTTGGAACTATTACTGATCAATTAGCGTGGTGGCCCTACGGGGGACTAGTATGAAATTAGAGTGGTGGCCCTATGGGAGACTGATGCAATCATGATTTCCTACCTGTATAATATTGGCTCGATTAGCCCTACTCGACATGGCACGATCTAAGAATGCTTATTATTATTATTATTATTATTATATCTAGGATAATCCCAGACTCCATATAACAAACCGTAACATCGTTTGGCCATTCTAACCTGACTTGATTGTGATTGTAATTCTGCTAGTAGCTTAGGGACATGGACTGTCATAGTGTAGTATTCATCTTATGTCCTTGTTTGGTTGGAGAGTTGGGTCATTATGCTATGATGGAATATGGATCAAACTATGACACAGAATCCTAGCTTGACCATAATTATGGGACGTACATTATCTTGGGTGGCAAAGCATTTTTTATCCTTGTTTTGTGAAGGAGTGTCATCTTATCCCAAAGATTGGGCACGCCCCAATAATTCTTGTCTCGTGCACTATATGCTTAATCTGGTTTTTGTTTCTTCATCCGTGCTTCCTTGTTATACTTTCTATTTTGGGTCTAACCCCACTGGTTTTGTATGGCCAAGTTTAGAGCAAGCACCAGATGATCCAGCATATCCCCCTTACGATGACACTTACCAGATGGATGGTCGCTGAAGGGCACGAGTGGGTTTCTTGATCACTACTCGTCTTGTATATTCTTATCTTTTGGGCATTTAGCCACCGATACTTGTTAGCCGGCTTGTCTAAAAATTAGTTTTTTTTACATAAGTATAATATAATCATACTGCAGCTGATCTTGATTGTGTACCTATTGACGTTCTGTTGGCCTAATATTTTGATGGCTAGATCTGCAGAATATTTCGATAGAGTATTTGGGATGCCTTACCGTTTTATCTCACATGTTCAATGTTGTTGTTACTTGCTTGAATGACTAAGGCATAGTTGTTATAAGACCCTATGAGACTTGATTGTAGCATGCAACCCCTTGTCTTTCTACAGCCGAGACCGTCATACGATATTTTATACCTTGTACGGGAGAGCTGGCTATGTCAGTCTTTGTATTCTGGTACTGGGGCATGAAAAGGTTTTAATTGTGGCCCATGCATGTCTAATTTTTTAGACTTGTGGGGTGTCATGATCTTAGAAATCTCAGTCAAACATATTCCTTCTTGAATTTCTGAATCTGTTCTTCTCGATACTCGGCTTGAACCATCTGATTAATTATTTCTCTGTTCCTTCCCATTCTATTCTTGTTGTCTTTTGTCCCTTTCTTCCAGGGCTTTTCCATCTTCGGTTGTTGGAGAATCAGGGATATCGAGGCATTTTATAGGTCCGAGCGAGATAAGACAGCAACGTGAGGCAGTATTTCTTCAGGATCAGGTTCGAATCGAGCCGGTGGTTGGGCCCCCAGGTGAGACAGTGGTAGAAAATATTAATTAACCTACTCCAGAGGTTCTAGCTCCCCCAGTAGTGCAAGCAATGCCAGCAACACTTGATCCCCCAGCTTTATTTGAGATTATCAGGGGGATGATGGTACTACAGTAGCATCAGATAACGGTACAGTAACATCAGCAACTCCAGCAGCATGAACAGAATGTATTATTGAACCAGGGCTTACAAATAGCTCTAGAAAGAGGCAAAAAGATAGATTCGGGAGTGTCAGTTAGATTCTGTCGACTTAACCCCCGGTACTTGGATGGTACGGAGGATGCCATCACGGCAGATAATTGGCTCCAGGATATTGAGGGTATTCTGGCAGCAGCCAAGGTTCCAGCTGAGGAACATGTTGACCAAGTTCAGTTGCAACTTCATGATCTCGCCAAGGATTGGTAGGCGGCAGAGAAGGTCGGCTTGAGGCGGCCAATTTCTTAGGATGATTTTCAAATTCTATTTAAAATAAAGTATTTTGGAGTCGTGGCCCAGTTTGAGTTAGAGCAAAGGTTTACTAACCTCAAGTAGTCTGGTAGAACAGTGGACGGCTACGTAGCAGAATTTAGCCGACTGAGTAGATTTGCACCAATAGTGGTGGAAACGGAGCTAGATAGGGCAATAAGGTTCGAACAAGAACTTTATTTGGAGATTCTATAGTTGGTAGAGGGACACAATTATCAGAATTTTGATAACGTATTAGTGGCGGCCAAGAGGCACGAACTAACTTTTTAAGGATGATATCAAGGACAGGAGGCCAGAAGATGTCTCATGCACAAAGTATTGGAACGTCAGCACCATCTTATGGCGTTCGTATTTGTGGCACAGCACCGCACAGAGCGGTAGTTTCAACCATAATGGCACCATCTTGGTAACAACAGTCGAGGCACCAGAGCCTGTCAGCATCAACATGTTGTACGTATTATGGCAAAGGAGGCCATAGAAGTGATTGTAGGGTAGGAAATGGGTTGTTCCTGAGTTATGGTAGCCCCGATCATAGGGTTGTTATATGCCCATTGATGCAGAGGTCAGAGAGATCAGCACACAAGTTTCCTGTATTGCCAGCACCAAGAGCAATATAACACGAAGAGCCAATATTGGCAATAAAGGCGTTAGCACAGCGGCTGTAACTGACGCAGGCTCAGATGTATAGGCAGCATCAACATCAATATCAACACCAGTACCAACCACAGCAGCAAGGACAGCAGAGACCACGACAGAGCCACCATGAAAGGCAGTAGCAAGAAGCATGACAAGGCCAAGGACAGGCATTCACCTTATCTCTGGAGGAGGCTTTGGCATCAGATGATGTCATGGCGGGTAATATTTATGTCGTATCCTTTCCTACTATAGAATTAATTGAGCTTCAAATTCATTTGTATCTGCATAATTTATGACATATATTGGATTGGAGTTCAAGGTATTGCCAGAGAGGCTAAATATACTCACTAGTAATAGGTTTGTAGGAGTTAGTAGGGTGTGCCTAGACTGTCCAGTCGTAGTATATGAATACATATTACGTGCGAAGTTGATTGAGTTCCCTATAGATAACTTTCATGTTATCTTGGGCATGGACTAGCTGAGAGACAATCATGCTACGATAGATTGCCATAGGTGTATAGTATTATTTTGTATCCTATTGTTTGGTAGAGTTCACGCTCGTGAGTTCTACAAGAGGCCAGCAAGAAGGAGTTACGACGGTAGCAACGGAAGAAGAACCGATACCCAAGATAGTTGACGAATTTATCGATGTCTTTCCCGAAGAACTTCCAGGATTGCCTCCGGTTCGAGAGGTAGAGTTCAATATAGAGTTGATGCCAGAAATGAAACCTATATCTCATAAGGTTTACCAGATGTCACCTTCTGAACTTGACCAGTTATATCAGTATGGTGAAGAGTTGAAGGAGAAGAAAATTATTTGTACCAGTTGGTCACTATGGGGAGCCCCAGTAGTATTAGTGAAGAATAAGGTTTGATCGACCTAACTATGTATTGTCTATAGGCAGTTGAATACAGTGACAGTAAGGAACAAGTATCCCTTGCCTAGGACTGATGACCTATTTGATCAGTTGAGTGAAGCAAGAGAATTCCCTAAGATTGATCTGGGATCCGAAAATCATCAGGTGTATGTACGGAAGGAAGATATACCAAAGACAGCATTCAGGTCACGATATGGATATTATGAGTTCTTGGTGATGCCATTTTATTGACCAATGCACCAGCAGTGTTTATGGATTTTATAAACCATATCTTCATGCCCTATTTAGATCAGTTTGTGGTAGTGTTTATCGACGACATCCCGGTGTACTCCCATAAAAAAGAAGAACATGAAGAGCATCTCAGGAAGGTATTGTAGACTTTGAGGGAGCACCAGTTGTATGCAAAACTTAGCAAGTACGAGTTCTAGTTATATTATATTTTATTCTTGGAACACATCATCTAAGGAACAGGAGTATCAGTGGATCCCAAAAAAGTTGAAGAAGTAGAGAATTTGCCAGTTCTGAAGACCATGATAGATGTGTGCAATTTTCTTGGATTAGCAGAATACTACATGAGGTTCGTGTCAGATTTGCAAGGATCTCCGCACCAATGACCCGGCTGACTCAAAAGGTTATTAAGTTTGTATGGTCAACAGAATTTCAGGTAGCTTTTAAAGAATTAAAGAAAAGGTTGATCTCGGCATCGATCCTGATACTTCCAGTAGGATCAAGAGGGTTCATAATGTATTATGATGAATCAGGAAAGGGTCTTGGATGTGTTTTGATGTAGTACGGGAGAGTTATATCATATGCATCATGACAACGTCGGGATCCCGAGAAGAATTATCCGACTCATGACTTGGAGTTGGCAGTAATATGTTTGCGCTCAAGTTATGGAGGCATTACTTGTACGATGATCGGATAAAAATATTTACATACTAGAAGAGTTTAAAATACATATTCACCCAGAAGGATTTGAACATGAGGCAGAGGAGATGGCTAAAATTGCTGAAGGATTATGGCGTGGAACTTCAATACCATCCGGGCAAAGCACTACAAAAATACACTATTTTAGCGACAAAATTATCCGTCGCCAAAATATATTTTCCGTTGATATTTGCATTTAGCGACTGATTAGCAACAAAAATGTTTCGTCAAAAAATTAACATTGTTATGGAAATTCTGTCATTAATCTGAAACTTTATCGACGGATTAGCAATGGAATGAGCGATATAAAACCAACGACGGATCAGTGACATATAAATTTTGTTGCTAAATTTTTTGACTACTTACCAACATAATAGCGACGAATTATGTGAGCCAAAATTTGCGAAATTTTTTAGAAGGTTGCGCATATTCAGGGCTCACAGAGTTCGTCGCTAATCTGTAGCTAAGTCATATAACTCAGTGACAGATTAGCGACGGATGTTAGCGACGGACTCTAATACATATTTCGCATATTTGTGTGAATCAAACGTTTTAGCGACGCAATAGTCATTTGCTAGGTAATCGCTGGCCTGAGTTTTTTTATCAAAAATTCGTCATTGACCTGAGATTTTACAGATTTTACGTCGCTATTACGTCGTCAGTCCATCGTTAAAGGTAATATTGTTCCCAAAAATTAATTTCTGTTGAGCATATACCTATTATATATTCACAAATTTTGACACAAATAAATTTCACACAAGTAAATTACACACAAACTATTAAAATCCACACAAATATTTCACACAAGTAAATTCTACACAAACTAATAAAACCCACACAAACATGTACATATGTTATATATACATTAAAATAATAAAGTAGAGTAATCGAAACATGTACAAATAACTGTTATACAATCCGAAAAAATCAAATAAATACAATCAAGTCAAAAAATACAACCAACTCAAAAAAATTTCACAAACTCAAAAAATCTATCAAGTTGACGGTGGAAGCAGAGGCGGCGGCGGCTATCGGCTAGCCATGTACTACACCACAACCATAGCGATGATATCTAGTAGATCATCAAGAGCAACGATAGATGAAGCAGTAGCAGGAGCCCTCGCAGGAGCTAGATGACCCATCGATGCCGTTAGAGGAGCTGGAGCCGTCAGAATAGCTGGAGGACCTAACATAGTAGTCGTCGAAGGAGCCGTCGTAGTAGCCGCCGGAAGAGAATGTGCTACAGCATCACGAGTGGCTATCAACTGTAGTACCAGCCCATATAGCTCATGCACAGTCGTCGTGAGCTGCTCCAGAGATATCGTACCAGAAGGAACGTCGGAGTCGGGCACTGATGGAGCTGGAGTAGCCATCAGATGAGCTCTGAAAAGAATCGACGACTGGGATGCCAACGATCCGGTACCGTATATGCAACAGCCTTTTCCTCTTTCGACAGCTTGTACCCACCGATTGTTTCTCTCAGTGGACATACTGCTCTCAGCGCCCCCCTTTAACGTCTCATACGTCTCCTATATTTATCTATATAAATACTTTTAGAGTTAAGGATTTTTAAAGTTATATGTGCTATATTTGATTTTGGTTAGAGTATCATATTAGATACTAAATATCATAGTATATGTATATAATTTGAGTAATATTTACTATATTTAATTTCTATGATATCTTAAAATAGGATATTAACCAAGGTTCAAAGTATCAGAATCGATATCGGACTATTTCTATGAGGTTTAAAGTAAATTAAATAAAATTATAATTTTAAGTATTTACAGTGTTGTTTCTTAAAACAGGATATTAACCAAGGTGCATAATTTTAAGTATTTACAATGTTGTTTCTTTGTATTTTTGAAATTAAATAAAATAGTAATCACCCTTGTCGATTAATTTATATGCGATAGATAAGTTTTTCTCTTTTATATGCTTTTGTAATCTTAATATAACCTAATATAACTTCATAAACCATCAAAATGGATAAAAAAAAAATTAAACTAGAAACTAGAAAATTTCATAGTATGATTGTTTGACCTAGAGTTAACCTAGTTGACTGTTTTGACCTAGATACCTAGAATCTAATTAAATTAAAAAAATAATCTAACTAAATTGACAAAATTTTATAAATACAACTTACATATGCTTTGGCGGCCCGCTCATCTACAAGCTTTCCATCCTTCTTTCTTTTGTGGGTCAGCTGAAAGATTGCTGGGAAGTCGACGGTCTTGGGGTCTTCTCCGGCTCTGGCGGTCTCATCTCACTATAAAAAATAAGCAATTAATAAATAAGAAAAAAATTAGATTTACAAAAAAAATAATCTAGTAAAAAATTTTAATACTAACCATCCGTCAAAAATGCTCGACGGTCGGAATGAATCCACCAGTATGGAGATCACCCTTAGCACAGGCAGCCTTTGCCTTCTCGCACTTGGCTTTGTAGGCCGGGGTGTCTATCTTCTTCTTTATCTCCTCCCAGTACTCTGCCTTCAGCCACTCCTTGCGGTGATCCGGTCCAAGTAACGCCAGCGCCTTCTGGTCATTGATCATATCTCTCATTCTCTTACTGGCGACGGTCTTATAACACTTTCTGAAATCACTATCTCTATGATCCAGCTACCAGTACAACCTCTGCAAATTAGAAAAAAAAATTATCATTATAATCAAAAAAATTATATATTATTATAAATAAAATTTGTATACATACCCCAAGCTTCTCCAGCCAAGCGAATCATCGATCGAGCGAGATATCAATAAAGTTGATATAAGGGCCATCAAAGTAGCCCCACATGATCTCCCCCAGATCATTCCTAGCCTTGATCGAGAAGAATCTGAAATAAGTAGACAATATATATTTAGAATAAAAAATATAAAATAAATGTGTGAATTGACAAATAAATGCTTACGTCGCTCCATCGGCCCATAGCTCGGGACCAAAGTTATTGGCTGGCCGCTCTGGTAAAGTAGGGGGGTCTACAAATCCTTGACGGCAGACATATACTCTGTTGTCCACAAGAAGTCCTAAAAATATATTTGCTCATATGGGAGCAACTGGTGGAGTAGCCGGTGTAGAAGTGCCGGTAGTGGATAGAGTAGAAGAAGGGGTAGTAGCTGATGGCAATCCGGGAGATGGAGTAGCTCCTCCTACTGAAGAATAAGTATATTACAAGGATAAACCATCTACCGCATCTATGAACTCATCCTCAAGTCGTGTGTGAGAATCTGGGGTAGCAGGTGTAGTGGGCAGAGGATTCTGAGAAGGTGATCCTCTCTGAACTTGTCGTCATCCTCGTCCTCATACTTGTCCCGCCATACTATAGGTAAATCTGCAGCAAATAAAAAAATGGTGTCATCAAATAAATAATCATAAAATAATAATATGGTAAAATAAGTAAATACTAGTGTGATGATGAAATAAATAATAATTATGTCATGCAATAATTAAAAAGCTAATGCATTTGTATGTACGTACTAACCTTCTTCATCTTCCGAATCGTCTTCATCATCTACTTCTTTATTTTTATTTTTACTTCCACTATCACCTTCATCTTTATATTCTTGTTCCTTGCTCGATACCTCTATATCAGAGTTCTCCTTTATATGAGGTAAATCTTCTATCTCAATCTCTTCGTCAACTCTATCATCCTCTACGGTAACTTCAACTTCCATAATATCAACACCGGCCAAACTCATATATGCAAGTGGGGGCATTACCATCTCATCCTCTGGGTATACTAGATCTCCAACATTATATGTGTTTTTAGCTTTAGTTTTGCATACAGCCCACCAATCGTTATTATTGCGTCTTCGACTAGGATAGCTCATATAAAATACTTGAACCATTTGACTAGCCAACACAAATACTTCAAAACCTATATATCATTTTCTATATTTTATAAAAAACCCAAACTGTTGTCAATTTTTTATTCTTATTTGGGTGTTGTGTCGAACCAATCATATTTAAACAGCATAATTTTTGTCTCATACGAGTAATACAGCTCCACGACATCTCTTAGTATACCGTAATAATCAAATTATGGGTCAACATCGTAGACTGAACCCCTCACATGTACTCCAGAATTCTTTGTATAATTAGCCTCATCATCGACAAATGATTGATTAATAGACTTATCAGTAGTTCTAAATTTAAATTCATTGATGGTGTATCCATCCAAACACTTTGCCCTCTTGCTTGGTCCGATATCTAATGCTCGAAGTCATTCGTTCTGTAAGTCTGTACCAGGACAAAAAACCTGAAACATCACGTATCATATAGATATTAGACAAAGATTAATCTGAATGCTAAATTTAGAATGCTTAAAGTTTAGGATCCGTACATAATTATGAAACCACGATGGAAATTTTCTATCAACCTCTCTAGCAAAATCATCTTCATTAATATTAGGTCTCTCCAGTTTTACCTCAGCTCTATAAGTACTGTGATAATAAGGAGAACAGTTAGAGCAATTCTTTTTCAAGTATATACAAAATTAAAATATCTAGGAAAGATGTGTCGCTTACTTCTTAATATCTTGTATCTCTTTTATACTATTATTTAACAATATATACCTATGAGCGGCTTCAAACTCATCGTCTTCTAACCAAAGTACTTTAGTAGCACTTGTAGGCTTTCCTCCCATATTGAAGATAGTATGGATTATACTATTCGGGGCATCAACCCCACCGTCATCATTCCTTGGGGCTTTATTGCGATTTGTTCTGACATAAGTATCAAAGTAGATGGAGCAAAAGTTTGAAACCTTCTCAATGATATATGCTTCGCAGATCGAAGCTTCTACATGAGCCTTATTGCCAACCTTCTTCTTCATGTGATGTAGATACCTATAGATAATATATTGAATCTTAAAATTATTTAAATAAAGAAATTATTAGTATAAAGAATTCATACCTTTCAAATGGATACATCCATCGATAATGGACGGGAGCACCGACGCGTGCTTAATTCGTATGCAAGATGAATCGGCAAATGCTCAATACTATCAAAAAACTTGAGGGAAGCACCATTTCTAACTTACACAATGTCAATACAATCTTCTCCTCAAGTTTTATTATGTTGCACCGTCAACTTGCTTGAACACAAATATCTAAATAATATAGATAATTCGGCCAACGGATTCCATACTTGATGAGGCAACATCTCTCTCAGAGCAATAGGTAGTAACCTCTCCATAAATACATGGCAATCATGACTCTTTATCCCTGTCATCTTGCGTTCGTTAAGATCAACATATCTTGCCATATTTGACACGTAACTGTCAGGAAATCTCAACTTTAAAATAAAGTTGCATATTATTAATTTATTCTCCCTACGCAATGTCAATGGCGCTAGAGGCTTGACCCAATTGTCGTTGCCACTTTGTTTTAGGTGTAAATCTGAAGGCCTGTAAATAATTTCTAAGTTATTTTTTGCTTTGACATTGTCTTTCATTTTTCCTTGATATCTATCACCGTATTGAAGATATTGTCGAATACATTCTTTTTGATATGCATGACATCAAGATTGTATTATGAGATTGTCCTTCCAATAAGGTAAGTCCCAAAAGATACTCTGCTTCGTCCAATTAGGTAAGTCCCAAAAGATACTTTGCTTTGTCCAATTAGGTAAGTCCCAAAAAATACTCTGCTTTATCCAATTATGCCTACGTCTGAACCCTTCAAAGTGAATGGCCGATATCGGATCTTCCATCACAGTCGGTAATCCATCTACCTCTTTCCAAACTTTGTCTCTTGTTAGTCTCAACAGGGGAGAAGATAGTTCTTGTTTACCAGCTCTAAAGGCATCTATGTCCCTTCTTTACGGATGTGACACAGGAAGGAACTGACGGTGACAATAAAAAAATATGCTTTTTCTCTATTATGGAGACGGAATGCCTTACTCTTTTTCATACATATCGGACAAGACAAAGTACCATGAGTACTCCACCCCGATAATATCCCATATGCTGGAAAATTATCGATGGTCCACATAAGAGACGCTCTCATCTGAAAGTTCTACTCCTTCAATATACCATATGTCCGAACACCGAATTGTCATAATTGTTTTAACTCATCCACCAACGGCTGCAAGTAGATATCGATGTTCTTCTTTAGATTTTTTGGATTTGGTATGATAAGTGTCAAGAATATATAAGGAGTCTCCATGCACATCCACGGTGGTAGATTGTAAGGAGTCAAAATTATCGGCCAACAAGAGTACTGAGATCCATCTAAAAGGAGTGAATCCATCAGAACATAAACCCAACCGGACATTCTTGGGCTCCGTAGCAAATTTAGGATGACATAGATCAAAATGTTTCCATGTCTCTACATCGAAAGGATGAGATAATTCATCTTCATCTATATTTCGTTCCTTGCTATGCCATATTATGTGTTGTGTTATATTTGCGGACATTTACATCCTCTACAGCCTCTTTATGGTCAGCAAAATTGTATGTACTTGTAGGGACGCAACCTTGCTCGGACAGTTGACTTTTTTTGCCCTGAATTGGCTTGTACCGGTCTACATGACAGAAAATATATTTATCTTTATCATTGTTCTTCTTGTAGTACAATATACAACCGTTTTGACAATAATTTAGCTTTTTGTAGCCTAATTTGAGTTTTTATATCATCATCTTTGACTTGTAGAAGTTTTCAGGCAACTTATTCGATATTTTGGCAATAAATCTCTAACAAACTGGATTATTCGGTCGTAGCATTCCTGAGGTAAGTTAAAATTAGACTTTAGGTTCAACAGCCGCATCACCGCCGATATGACAGAATAAGAATCACAACCTAGGTACAACAGAGTATCGATATTATTAAACATATCATAGAATTCCTTCGTATCAGGATTAGGATCCTATGGATCAAAACTTGGACCGGTCGCATCAAATACCAACTCACGCGGCAGGTTTCGTAGTCGATATTCAAAGTTATCTCCGAGAGTGGACTCATCTACCTCCGTATTGAAAGAGGAATGATGATATTACAAAAATAAAGGTTCTCCTTAAGCCGTCTACTCCTTGTTGTTCGGTACGAAACCCTTCTTATTGTTTTACACGTATCCAAAATCATACTTCCTCGACACTCATTTGAATATGGCAGATACATATCTTAGCATAGTAAGGTTGTAAAAGCAAGTAAAAAAATAAACTTATCTATCACATATAAACTAATCGGCAAGGATGACTACTATTTCATTCATTTTCAAAACTACTAAGAAACAATACTATAAATACTAAAAATTATGCCTAAATGTATGAAATATATTTTCTAAAATGTCAACCGACGATATGGTTGATACTCCAATTCGCATTTCTATATCTACTTTCCTAATTATAGTAACTACTAATTACTATTTATATTAGTACTCTAGAGTATAACTATAAACGACTATAATACAATTTGATTTTTTGATCAGTTTATTTGCGCTTTTTTTGCTAATATATATAGTAACTAAATATACCAATTTTTTTAAACCGAACCGAATAATGCTTACCCCTAACTGTGACTGAAATTGAACCGAATAATGCTAACTGGGAGGTAGAATGTGTATGTGTGGCTATCCGTGTTCTATTGTTCGTGTCCAACGTAACGTGTTTGTACGTGTCCAGCACCCAAATCCTAAATAAAAAAAATTATGTATAACCCCCAAATCCTAAATCTAATAATTAAACAAATGAAAACTAGGATTAGGGTTTACCTTCGAGGAGGGGTGGTGGAGAGGGGGGTCGAGAAGAGGGGGGTCTAGAGAGGGGGGCAGGAGTGGGGGGTCAGGGGTGTCGGGGAGAGAGGGACGGAGGGTCGGGGTCAGGAGGAGGAGGAGGAAAGGGGGTCGTAGGGTCGGGGGGAAGGGGTGTGAGAGAAAAAGTTGTCGCCGGAGGAGGAGTTGATGTCCCTCATCGTCAGGAGGAGGAAGAGAGGGGGTCGAAGGGTTGGGGGTCGTGAGAAGGAGAGAGGGTCGAATGCTGGAGGAGGAGGAGAGGGGGTCGGGGTCAGGGGTGAGAGAGGAGAGAGAGATTGTTTGGGGGGAAATAAAAATGAAACTGGAACAATAAATTTAACATTTGGCAGCAACAGAATTTTCTATCGCTATTCCATCGCGATAAAAAAATGACACCACAGCGACAGAATAGCGACGAAAATTAATATATGTTTCTTATATAAATACATTAGTCAAGATGTCATTAATTTTTTGTCTCTACACCAGCGACTGAATTTTATCCGTCGCTGCGATCCATCGCTATTTTATAGTATTTTTAGTGAAGCTAATGTAAATAGCAGATGCTCTTAGAAAGAGAGGTGGTATATTTTTTTCTGACAATGCAGAAGCATATCCTAGAAGATCTTTGAGAGATGGGCATTGAGATATTGTTTCCATAAGATAAGGGAGTCCTGGCCAGTTTACAGATACAGTCCACTTTGGTAGACAGGATCAAGGAAGCTCAGGCAGGAGATTCACGGATCCAGGAGTTACGATACTACAAAAATACTGTTAAATAGTGACGGTTCTCAGTAACGGAAACTAACCTGTCATAGTGTCAGCGACAAAAATTCGACAAAAATATAACTAAATTATTTATGTAAATAAAATATATTATATTTTGTCAATATTTTGTTGCTAATCCGTCGATGTTACTTCAGCGACGGATTAGCGACAAAATTATCCGTCGTTGTGAAAACTTTAATTTTCAACCGTGTTTTAGTCCCCCCCCCCCCCCATTCTTAATCTCCCATCTCCCTCTCTCTCTCTCGATATCTCTCTCCACCTCTCCAGTGACCTCCCCCTCTGCAGCGACTACCCCCAACCCCCTTTCCCTCTCCTGCGACCTCCCCCTCTCTAGCAGCCCCTCCCCATCACTGACCCTCCTCCTCCTTCTTCTCCTCCTCCACATCATCCTCCTCCTCCATCGACCACCGACCCCCTGACCCCTCTTCTCTTCCTCATCCTCCTCCTCCTTCTCCTCCTCCTCCGGTGTCTGACCCCCAAGCCCTCATTATCTACCCCGACCCCCTCCCCCTCTCCGACGACCTTCCCCTCTCTGGCAGCCCCTCTCCCTCACTCACCCTCTCCACCTCCTCCTCTACCGACTTCTGATACCCCGACCCCCTCTCCTCTGTCGTCCGACCTCCAAGCCCTCCTCCTCTACTCCCGACCCCCTCCGCCTCTATCAGATCGCCTTCTCCTCCGACTAAGGTAACCCTAACCCTTATTTTGAATTGGTTAATTATTGTATTTAGATTATGGGAGTCTAGACACACGTACAGACACGATATGCTGGACATGGACACAAAGAAAAAATGAATGGTTTGGTGTTTCTGATACGCTGGACACGAATACGATATACTGAATACGGACACATGCGGACATGATACGCTAGTAAACCCTAACCCTAACCCTCCACATATCTATTTGGAAAAAGACTACACAGGACACATAACACATTGTCTAATATATTTGAATTTTGTGAGAAGACACATGACACAAGACACGAGAAGACACATATAAATATTAGGTTATAAATACTAGTCACAGGTTTGATTTGGATCGTGTTGGCAAGCACAAACTTGTTATATCGACACTAGTTACGGGTTGGCTTTAAAAAAATAAAATATATATATTTAGAATATAGGATTTACAAATAGGTAGAAGAGGAATTTATTCAGAAATTAAAAATAAATTTCAACTAATAAAAATACATCTAGTCCTGTATCTCAACCAATAAATAAGCCAACAATACATTGCTTCGAGTGGTTGTCGGGGCCAAAAAATAATTGCCTACGTGCCTTGTATTGGGGAAGAAAGAAAAATACGACAAAATATAAGTAGAAAGTTTCAACTTTTGATTTCTTAGGAGTTAAGTTGTACATACATGAAAAAGTATCGTTATCGAAATCGGTATAGAACCATTACTATGAGTATCGTGATCGGCGGTATCGGTATATATCGGCAGTATCGGACCGGAGTATCTAATTTTTTGGTATCGAAAATAAATAACTATTAGTAAATTATTAATATTTTAGAAAATACTAGGAAGGGGTTCTAGGGGTATAATATATAGGGTGTAGTTACTTTATCGAACTAGTATAAATAATAATTAGTTATTACAATTAAGTACTAAGTTAGAATATTCTTATTCTTTAAGTTTTTTGATACTTTTATTTAATCCATATTGTTTGAATATATAGGGTACGTACATACAGAATTGGTTTGAACAATGAGTCGATAGTTAGTTTGACAGATATTTTCAGGGCGGACATTGAGGAATTTCTTAATACGCTAGTAGTCAACCTTATTTCATGGATGGAAGGCTCATCAAGTGCCCTTGTGTCAAATATCATAATATACCATTCAAAGAGGTGGATTTTGTGAGGGAGAATCTCTGCAAGAAGGGTTTTGAACCAAACTACAAGGAGTGGATGGCTCAAGGAGAACCTTTGACTCCTTAATATGATTTCTCCTTCAATACGGAGGTAGAAGAGTCCACTCTCGGAGATAACTTTGAATATCGATCGTGAAACCTAGTGTGTGAGTTGGTATATGATGTAGCCGATCCAAGTTTTGATCCGGAGGATCCGAATCCTGATGCGAAGGAATTCTATGATATGCGAATAACTTCGAGCATTAGCTATCGGATCAAGCAAGAGGCAAAGTGTTTGGATGGATAAACCATCAATGGCTTCAAATTTTGAACCACTGATAAGCCTATTAATCAATTATTTATCGATAAGGAGGCTAATTATATAAAAAAAATCTGGAGTATGTATGACGGGTTCAGTCTATGATGAGGATCCAAAATTTGATAATTACAGTGTACTAAGAGATATCGTGGAGCTAGAATACTCTAATGAGACAAAAATTATAATATTTTAATATGATTAGTTCAATACCACACCCAAGCAAGGATGGAAAATTAACAACCAGTTTGGGTTTGTTGATATAAATTATAGAAAAGATATGTAGATTTTGAACTATTTGTGTTGGCTAGTCAAACGGTTCCAATGTATTATATGAGCTATCCTAGTCGACGATGCAATAAAAATGATTGGTGGGTTGTATGAAAAACTAAAGCTAGAAACACATATAATATTGGAGATCTAGCATACCAGGAAGATGAGGTGGTCATGTCTCGACCTACATATATGAGTTTGGCCGGTATTGATGATATAGAGGTTGATGTTATCATAGAGGATGATAGAGTTAATGAAAAGATTTACATAGAAGATTTATCTCTTATTGAGGAAGACTCTGATATGGAGGTATAAAACGAGGAAGAAGAATTGGAAGATGAAGATGATAGTGAAAGTAAAAATAAAAACGAAGAAGTAGAAGATGAAGATAAAAACGAAGACGAAGACAATTCAAAAAATAATTCGGAAGACGCTAACAATTCGGAAGATGAAGAAGATTTGTACGTACATACATGCACATATGCATTAGCTTAGATTATTCATTTATTTAATGACAAGGTTATTATTTATTTCATCACCACATTAATATTTATTTGTTTTACGACACCATCTATTAATTTATGATGTCTTGATGTCTGTCATGCCCCAGTCCCAAAATACGTAGGACTAGGAATACGTAAGCATGCTAGCCGTATGTATATGGCAACTCTAATATATAAAAATTATAACACATACGTACGCTGTATTATGAAAAATAATTCATAAGTGTTATATAGTTGTCACAAGTCACAGGGCATAACTAAATCTCATCCACAAAAATCAAATATAAATGAATAACCAATCAACTATATAACTGAATCAAGTATAAGATGCTTGATAAGAACAAGTAGTTGGGTGGAGACAAATCCACTACCAAACTAGAGTATAAATGTAAATATAATAAGTACATCTAATGAACAATGAGGCTCGAAGAGAAGACCTCCTCGAAAGAGAATAGAGTAGCAAGTCTTAATCTGTGCTCCTGCGAATACTCATGATCGTCTACACCTGAAAAGGGACCAGGTCCTTAGAGGGACGTAACAAGATATATAGAAGCATGCCATAAAGTAAATACTGTAAAAACTCAAGGGTAAACTAACCAGCTAAGTGAATGCAATTTGAGGATAACTTAGTGCGTATGGAAAGTGTAGGCTAGACATATGCTGACGTAATTCACCAATCGTCGTGACTGGCTAGTATATGCTGCACATGCCCCATAACAAGGACACTCTGCAATATAATAACTTTCAGCTCTGAGGAGCGTGGTATCTGTATAAGTAATAACATCCAATATATCGAAGAACGTAGAATCTGTATAGTATAACGTCCATATCGTTCCGTAGAACGAGGAATCTGAATAGTATAACGTCCATATCGTTTCGTCGAACGTGAAATCTGAATAAAGAAAGTCATTGGATCCGTGGCTTCTCTGGATACTATGGAGTCCAATGTGGGTATCCCATACGCCTACCAGTTGTCCTTCCCGTCCAATGCCAATGTACAAGTCGCGAATACGACGTGGACACCTCGTACTATAATGTAAGTCTCTATAGAAATAAACAACTAAGTGAAATATCGTCACATATGCTACTCACACCGATAGCCAGTCGAGTATAAAGCACACGTCCCTACATGAACTCACTTTGTGACATATAATGATACGTGTCAAGGCCTGGGAAGTCATATTAATAACTCCACAACTTTAGGTGGGTCCACTAGATACTAGGTCAGACACAAGTTCTAACGTCAATGCCTTTATTGACTGCACCCGAGTCTTTCTTGGACACACATAGTTAAATATAATATTAAAGCAATAAAATATGCAACTAAATAATAACTGAATTTAAACAGTACAATAAGGCAAGGTATACTTGCTTGGAAAGAAAGCTGCATAGTGTAAGCATCTAGACGTCAAGCACAAGGGATCAAAAACCATGGCATCCGAATGAACGTCTCCGGATGTTGAAATAAACATCACTAACATTCCCAAAATAAGCGAGATAGCTAAAAAATATGACCCTTTCGTCCAATTTGGATACAGGGGCAAAACGGTAATTTGGGTTAAAGCGGGTCCACATGTGGGCTACTTTGTGTCACGACCCGCACCCGGTGTAAGGGTATAAGTCAGGAACAACGTCCAGCCTATATCACAGAATTGGTGGTAGAATGTTGTCTGGGTAATCTATCTAGTAATATAAAGAACCACTAACAATAACAATATACTCAATCACAGATCTAAGATGGAACGAGCACGAATATGATAAAGAATAGAATAGTCACATACAATTTATGAGTCTAAAATAATACATCAATGAGTCTGAAAGAATACTAACAAATAAGCTGGAGACAAATCCAGTACAAGAAATACTAAGAAGCTATTAAACTCGGGTCATCTGCCTCATTCGGGATAAGTCCCTCCTGAACTAGGGTCTCAGACTCTAAACCCACAACATCCTGAGGTCCAAAATGTGTAGGGTACCAGTCTTTAGTGTCATCTGAAAAAAAAATATCTAGTCAAGAAAAGAGCAGAGTATATATCTAACAGCAATTCTAATCAATAAACAAAATATCTAACAGTAAATATATGTGAATATACAAGATGCACAATAGATACAAGAGATACACAATAAAGAAATACTAGAATAAATACAAGAATGAACAATATGACAATGAATAAGAATACTAATGTCTAAGTGTGTGAGTACTAGCTTTAACATATGATCGGCTTGGGAACTTGCACAAGAGTATAATGGCCTGGCTGATCATACGTGCGGTATATGATCAACACTCATAAGGAACAAGACAAGCACAAGGAAGGTATGATCATATATCTACACTAAAGTACTTTTCACCCCCGACTGGTCTAATAGATCCAACCATGGTATGCTATGGCACATGATTCTCTAGGAAGGTAGCAAATCTTCACGAGAATCAGTGTTTGTACATGCACAAGATAATCAATGAAACAAGACTTGCACAAGATACACCATATACAAGGAATAATATCTTATGATAAGATTCGGATATACCAATCCGTGTAACCATCATATCAAGAAACATGGATATCTACACTAGATACAATGAACATAGAGGATATCATAAACGAAAAATTATCAGAGAATGTACTCGCCTGAAGTTCAACAAATAGTCTCATAGATGTCTGATACGGTGCCTCGAAGACCTAGATATGGAATACAATATCAATACAAGGTTCTGGAAAGAAAATAAGTTAAACTAGTCAGCTTCTAAGTCAACAAGTCAATTCTAAGTCAAAAGTCAAACTAAGTCAACTCTAAGCCAAACTATGGTCAACTATGGTCAAACTATGGTCAACTGCCTAATTCTAGGTTGCAAAAGTCTATACAAGGATATTGGGTTTAAATATTAAAGTCTAAGTCATAAAACCCATATCTTAAATACTAGGATACTGTATCTCCGGATACGTAAATCCATAGGTAAAATATTACATACAATTGCCAAAATAATATTATTAAATAAAATCTTAAATACAAACATCAAATAGGTACCTTGGTTTTGAACCAACTTGGTATCACAACATAAAACCATAATCTTGATACCCCAAACCTAATACCTTGGGTATTCCCAATTACCTTGGTATCTCAAGGTAATACCCAAAACTTGTTTATACTAACTACCCGTAATATACATATGCTATACTACTTATACTGCAATAAAATTAGTAATTTAAGAATATATTTACTTATATACCAAATATATATATATCTATCTATATCTATATAAATATCTATTATAGAAATCTGCCAACTGTCACTAAAAATAGAGATGAACTGTCTCTGAAACTCTGATACGCTGTCCATTTAGTGACGGTTATGCTATGTTGCTAATCTGTTATCGCTACTGCTGCTAACTGTTCCTGCTGCTGCTGCTGCTTTGGCGACGGATTACGGCCGTCGCTAAACTGATGTTGTCGCTGTTGCTGTTATAAGCAAAACTGTTGTCGTCTCTATACTAGCCTGGTAGCTGTGGTTATAAGCAAACTCTACCAAATGGAGATGGTCCTCCTAAGAACCCCTAAAATCTAGTACATAAGTGCACAACATATCCTCGAGAGTCTGAATAGTCCTCTCTGGCTGCCCATCTGTCTGGGGATGATATGCAGTATTGAACTTGAGCTGAGTGCCCAAACTCTCCTGCAAACTCTACCAGAAATGAGAAGTAAAACGACTATCCCGATCCGAGACTATGCTGACGGAAACTCCATGTATTCTAACAATCTGCCTCACATACATCTCTGCCAGCTTCTCCGTAGACAAACCCACCTTGAAAGGCAAAAAGTGGGCCAACTTGGTCAACCTATCAACGATGACCCAAATCGCGTCTTTCTCTCCTGGAGATCGTAGAAGTCCGGACACAAAATCTATAGTAATATGATCCCACTTCTACTCTGGAATGGGTAATGGCTGAAGTAAATTTCTTGGCCTCTGCCTCTCAGCTTTCACCTGCTGGCACACTAAGCATCTGGATACAAACTGTGCTACTTCCCTCTTTATGCCATACCACCACATACTCTCTCGCATATCCCGATACATCTTGTTGGCACCTAGATGTATGGAATACTGAGAGCGATGCGCTTCCCGTGATACCTCCTCATGCAGCTCCCCATTAGGTACACACAATCTAACTCCATGCCTCAAAGATCCATCCTCAATAATGGGGAAATCATCCTCCAATCCTGCTCTCACCTAAGCTCTGATACTCCTCAGAGATACATCCTCATACTGTGATGCCTTGATCCTGTCCATCAAATTTGAGTGTATCTACAATCCCCACATCTGCATAGCACCACCAGGAACTATTACCTCAATGCCCAAGCTCTCCAAGTCCTCCAGCAAATATCGATCATGTATCAAGAATATAGCTACTAGATACCTACTCAAAGCATCGGCAACTACATTAGCTTTCCCAGGATGATACTGCAAAGATATATCAAAATCTTTTATCAGTTCTAACCACCGATGCTGCCTTATGTTCAACTTTTTCTGCGTGAAAATGTACTTCAAGCTCTTATGGTCTGTGAAGATCTCCATATGCTCTTCGTACAAATAATATTTCTATAACTTCAGAGCGAAGATGACTGCTGCCAACTCTAAATCATGGGTAGGATAATTCTTTTTATGAGGACGCAATTGCCTAGATGCATAGGCAATCACTTTCCCATTCTGCTGAAGAACACAACCCAAACCTTTCCCCGATGGATCACTATAAATAGTGAAACCTCCAGACCCTGATGGCAACGTCAAAATAGGAGCAGACGTCAACCTCTTCTTTAATTCCTCGAAAGTAACCTGACAATCCTCTGTCCAAACAAACTCTATATCCTTCCTGGTGAGTCTGGTCATCGGCTCGGCAATCCTCGAAAAATCTTACACAAACTTCCTGTAGTAGCCTACCAATCCCAAGAAACTCTTGATCTCTGCTACCGAACTTGGGGTCTTCCAAGATTTTACTGCTGTGATCTTCTTCGGATCCACTGAAATACCATCACCAGTCACAATATGCCCCAAGAATTCTACCTTGTCCAGGAAGAACTCACACTCGGACAACTTTCCATACAGCTTCTCCTTCCTCAGTATATCCAACACAATTCTCAAATGCTCCTCATGATCCTCTGGCGTCTTCGAGTATATGAGTATGTCGTCGATGAACACCACCACAAACTTGTTAAGGTACTGATGGAATACCTTGTTTATCAAGTTCATAAATACCGTCGGTGCATTAGTCAAACCAAACGGCATCACAATAAACTCATAATGGCCATACCGAGTCCTAAAAGTAGTCTTCGGTATGTCCTCCGGCTTTACCTTCACTTAATGGTAGCCTGATCTCAAATCTATCTTAGAAAATACCTTGGCACCACTCAACTGATCGAACAGATTATTAATCCATAGCAAAGGGTACTTTTTCTTGATAGTGAGATTATTCAAAGCCATGTAATCAATGCACATACGTACCAATCCATCCTTCTTTGATACAAATAATACCGGAACTTCCCATGGTGAAGAACTCGATCTGATAAACCCCTTATCCTATAATTCGTCCACCAGCTTCTTCAGCTCGACCAGCTCACTGTTGTTTACTCTATAGACATGTTATAAAATTGGTTCTGCACCTGTCACCAAGTCTATAAAAAATTCAATATCTCGATTTGACGGCAACCCAAGCAATTCCTCAGAAAACACATCCAAGAACTCTACTATCAATGGATACGGCAACTTCTTGTCTTCCACCATAGCGCCACAAATAATACTTTCTCCCTGCTCTGTAGCTCCTCTGACAAACTCAAACTCTGGCTCTCCCGACGGACCAAACAAAACTCTACCTCCTCTATAATCTATGCTAGAACGGTGCATACTCAACCAATCCATCCTGAGTACAATGTCATAGCTCGAAAGTGGCATTACAAGTAGACACGTACTCAACTTCCGGCCTCCTAGAGTAACTCTCTGATCCTTGCAAATATTTTTAACCAGGATAATGTCTCCCCCAGTCATGATCTTGAAAGTCATAAGGAAAGACTCTGCTACCAAACCATGCTTCAGAGCAAAAGAAACAGATACAAAACTATAAGAAGCACCACTATCAAACAAAGCTAAAGCTGGAATGGAATCAATAGGGCACATGATGTAAGATACTCAAGGAAATGACAGTTTAAGAGATCAAGTATCAATATGAATGAAGAATAGTTGAATCAAAAGAATTTTCCTAGATATGATTGAGTATTCTCAGTCTATAGCCTATATCATATATCCTATCGCAGGCTCGCAGTAGTACAACTAAATTGTTGCACTACCATGACATCACATAACTTGTGAAGCTTGACCTGCATGGGCCACCACTAAAAATATGTCACAACCCGCACCCGATATAAGGGTACAGGTCAGAAACAACGCCCAGCCTACGCTGGAGAATTGGTGGTAGAACGTTGTCTGGGTAATCTATCTAGCAATATAAAGAACCACCAACAATAATAATATATCCAATCACAGATCTAAGATAGAACGAGCATGAATATGATAAATAATAGAATAGTCACATACAACTCATGAGTCTAAAATAATATATCAATGAGTCTGAAAGAATACTAACAAATAAGCTTGAGACAAATTCAGTACAAAAAATACTAAGAAGCTACTAAACTCAGGTCATCTGCCTCGTTCGGGATAAGTCTCTCCTGAACCAGGGTCTCAGAATCTAAACCTATAACATCCTAAGGTCCATAATGTGTAGGGTACCAGTCCTCAGTGTCATCTGGGAAAAAAATATCCAGTCAGGAAAGGAGCAGAGTACATCTCTAACAGCAGTTCTAATCAATGATAAAAACTATGTAACAGTAAATAGATGTGAATATACAAGATGCATAATAGATACAAGAGATACACAACAAGAAAATACTAGAATAAATACAAGAATGAACAATATGACAATGAACAAGAATACTAATGTCTAAGTGTGTGAGCACTAGCTTTAACATGTGATCGGCTTGGGAACTTGCACAAGAGTATAATGGCCTGGCTGATAATACGTTCGGTGTATGATCAACACTCACAAGGAATAAGACATGCATAAGGAGGGTATGATCATATATCTACACTAAAGTACTCCCCGTCCACGACTGGTATAATAGATCCAACCATGGTATGCTATGGCACGGGATTCTCTAGGAAGGTAGCAAATCACTCCGAGAATCAGTGTCTGTACATGTAAAGATAATCAATAAAATAAGACTTGCACAAGATACACCATGTACAAAAAATAATATTTCATGACGAGATCCGGATATACCAATCCGTGTAACCATCATGTCAAGAAACATGGATATCTACACTAGATGCAATGAACATAGAGAAAATCATAAACGAGAAACTATCAGAGAATGTACTCGTTTGAAGTCTAATATATAGTCTCACAAATGTCTGATACGGTGCCTCGAAGACCTAGATATGGAATACAACATCAATACAAGATTATGGAAAGAAAATAAGTTAAACTAGTCAACATCTAGGTCAACAAGTCAATTCTATGTCAAAAGTCAAACTAAGTCAACTCTAAGCCAAACTATGGTCAACCATGGTCAAACTATGGTCAACTGCCTATTCTAGGTTGCAAAAGTCTACACAAGGATATTGGGTTTAAATATTAAAGTCTAAGTCACAAAACCTATATCTTAAATACTAGGATACTGTATCTCCGGATACGTAAATCCATAGGTAAAATATCACATACAATTGCCAAAACAATATTATTAAATAAAATCTTAAAGACAAACATCAAATAGGTACCTTAGTTTTGAACCAACTTGGTATCACAACATAAAACTATAATCTTGATACTCCAAACCCAATACCTTGGGTATTCCCAATTACCTAGGTATTTTTCTTGGTATCTCAAGGTAATACCCCAAACTTGTTTATACTAACTACCCGTAATATACATATGCTATACTACTTATACTTATACTACAATAAAATTAGTAATTTAAGAATATATTTACTTACATACCAAATATATATATATATATATATATATATATATATATATATATATATATATATATATATATATATATATCTATTATAGAAATCTGCCAACTGTCACTAAAAATAGAGATGAACTGTCTCTGAAACTCTGATACTCTGATACGGTGCCCATTTAATGACGGTTCTGCTCCATTGTTAATCTGCTGTCGCTGCTGCTTCTGGCTGTTCCTGCTGTTGCTGCTGCTGCGGCCGTCGCTAAACTGCTGTCGTCGCTGTTGCTGAACGTTTCTGCTGCTGCTGCTTTGGTGATGGGCTGCGGCTGTCGTCTTTGTTGCTGTTGCCTGCTACAGCGGCTGATGTTGTTGTTGCGACTTCGCTGCTGTCGCCTTTACCGCTGTCGCTAAAAACCATTATATATATATATATATATATATATATATATATATATATATATATATATATATATATATATATATATAATATATGCAACTATTACATATAAATATATATACACTCCTACTCCTCATATGCATATATATATATGTAGTAACATATGTATATACATAACACCATATCTAATTACATATATATATAGCTTATACTTATAAGATATACCTATATGTACATAATATTACATATTACAATATAGTATCATATATATATATATATATATATATATATATATATATATATATATATATATATATATATATATATATACATAGCTATCCTCAAAATAAAATATGTATATAATAAATACAAGGTGCCATACACACATACATAGTATTATGTATGTATAACTATACATATATGTTTACCTATACATAATCATACAATAATATGTCACACATATTATATAAATAGAAATATAACAACATATAATTATCTATTGAACATGTGCATATCTATACATACTAATATATATATATGTTACTTACAATTAGAAGAATAGCCACCTAACGATATATACACTTATAGTACATACATAGATACATAGATCTAAGATACAATATTACATAAATATAATTACACAATAATATATATATATATATAATTTTATATCATAATGACAAGAGAAATAGATTTATAATTTAAATTACACAACCATATAGATCGTATCACCCTGTATCCCACTAGATCTAGAATACGCTTGCGACACGAGTCCTCCACACATCTAAATGTACCCTAAATGATACGAAGAAGTCATATATATTATTTATGAACAATACAAAGAGTCAAATACAAATCTACGTGTTTATGTCAAAATATGACATGCACAAGTCCCGTGTCGGAGGAAAAACTCCCAAATCAACATGTATCACCAAATTATTGGGATACGACCTACACGTACCAAATTGTAGATATGATACTAGTACCAAACACACAAGCACATGCCAAATTGATCTATAGGACCAATTGACACACACAATAATTGTCAATCTCGGAATTCCCCTAAAATTGACACAAAAAGTACCATAACTTTCTCAATATGCCTCATATGAACATAAAACCAAATCTGATGGGTAGCCTATGCATATGGGTTGATTGTTTATAGTTAAATCTCATATTTAGAACCTAAATTAAGGGGAAAAAATTGAATTGTACCTATTGGGAGATGGATTTCCAATGAATCCTCCAAATATGATAAAATTGGCCTCCAACTTGTAGATCATTGCTCCTCTTTGTAGATCCCTGCTTTCTTCTACTAGATCTTTTCTCCACTAGCCTCTAATGGTGATTTAAGAAGGAATTAGGATGAAATTTGTTAGAAAAATAAAGTAGGAATGAAGGAATTTGGTTGAGAGAAATTCTAGATCTAGTTTCCAAATGAAAAGATGAGAGAAAAATTATTTTCCCCTCTCTATATAGGCCGGCCCCTCTTTTCTCTCCCTCAAGCTACTATGAATTATCCAATATACCCCTTGGGGCCTCTTATGAAGAAATAATTAAGAAGGGAAGCTTCTAGTTTAAAGGTTTAATTAATTTAATCCATCTCCTTAACAATGGGCTTTATAAATGGGCTAAATTCTAACAATTAATTCATGTTGGTCCATGGGTCTAAACTAAACTAGTTAGGTCCACTAACATAAGTCTAAAATAAATAAATAACATCTAACAATAATTAAATAATACAACAAATAATTATTATC